>CAIGQZ010032312.1:11121882-11141323 GCA_903798205.1 Danio tinwini
CCCCCCCCCCCCCCCCCCCCCCCAGGAAATAAATCAGGTTTTCACATGATCAACACTGTGATTCTGACTTATTATTCTGCTATATCATTGTGCAAATATAGGTTATCTTTGGTTCCAGATGGAATCTGTAGTTTTTTTTTTAGCCTTTTTTCCTATAACTTTGAAAGAAAATTTGTCTTATTCATAATTCACTTCCACTGACAAAGCTCCAGATGTGTTTTCTTAAAGCCAAGGACACAGAGGTGCTCTTATGTCACCTGAAGGATGTGTATGTAGAGTATCCATCAATGCCATCCACTGTCAGACATAACCTGACAAGACAAACAAGGTCAGTACACAATCACAAATGACCATCGTGTTCCTTCAGGACTTCAAAATTCTTCTTTAGCATTACCATATTTGTTTCTTGGCTAGAACATCACATTCTGGTTTTCGTTCGGTTAAAAAGGTCCATTAGAGATATTTCAGTATCTTAAGAGGTTTGTTGACATCGTTTGCAGTTCTAAACTTTAATGGTTGGGCCACATAATTTAAGGATTTAATTTAAGAATCAATGGAGCTGCATTTACAGTATGAGGACTAAAGTAATGGAAAAGAAGAAGAAATAAACAAGTCTCATTTGTTGACTGCTGCTTGCAATCCCTCTCGGTTTTAAAAGGGTTGAAAATGGACAGAATTACACAAGACTCTTAGAGGGCTTCATGGAGCACAAAAAGCAAATGTTCCTGTTTGAGCAGGACAAGCTAAAATAAGGAGGTATGTGCTAATGCACTGCGTGTCAGTCTACTATACTCCAACAGAAGTATATACATGATGCACAAAACGGAGCTAACAATTTGATGTGATTTCAGTCTAACTAAAACATTTTAATGACTTGAAAAATATAATTTGCTGTCTCAGTTTGTTGTTGTTGTTAAATCCCATTTAGAATTTGTCTAAACAGTCCTCATATTGTTTTTGTCGAACAGCCATGATATGCATTTTATATTTTTTAATTATTCATCTCAAATACAGTAAACATTTAAAGTGATTCAAGACCTTTCATCAAAGTTGTCTTAAAACTATTAAACAACCCTTAGTCTTAGGAAAATTTACCATGAGGGAAATAAGTATTCAACATGTCACCATTTTTCTCAGAAAACATATTAATAAAGATGACTCATGTAGAGAATGAAGTCACATGCATTGCCTAAAATAAAAATCTTGATGGTTCTGTGAGTCTTCATTCATTCATTTTCTTGTCGGCTTAGTCCCTTTATTAATCTGGGGTCACCACAGCGGAATGAACCACCAACTTATCCAGCACGATTTTACGCAGCGGATGCCCTTCCAGCCGCAACCCATCTCTGCGAAACATCCATACACTCATTCACTACGGACAATTTAGCTTACCCAATTCACCTGTACTGCATGTCTTTGGACTGTGGGGGAAACCAGAGCACCCGGAGGAAACCCACGCGAACGCAGGAAGAACATGCAAACTCCACACAAAAACACCAACTGACCCAGCCCAGCAGAGGTTTGAACCTGCGACCCAGCGACGTTCTTGCTGTGAGGTGACAGCACTACCTACTGTGCCACTGCATCGCCAGTTCTTTGAGTCTCGTCTATCAAATCTTTAAATCTTTTTTTTATTTATTTATTTTTTTTGTATTTTTTATCAGATTCAAGTCAGGTGATTGGCTGGGCCATTCTACAGCTTAATTTTCTTTCTCTAAAAAGCATTTAAGAGTTTCCTTGGCTGTGTTTTAGATCATTGTCTTGCTGAAATGTCCACCTTGGTTTCATCATCATCCTACTTATGTAGATGCTGGACTGAAGCAGCTAATAATAATTTACAATGATGAAGAACTACTGAGAGCTTTCAGCTGCTGTCTGAGCTTTTACTCCCTGTTTACACCTACCTTTCTTCATGTGTTCAATACTTTTTCCTGTGTGATTTAATTTCATTACATAACTTAATATTGACACTTTATAATAACTACACACAATGAATCATTCATTAAGCATTAGAAAATAGTTAATATTGTTTACTGTTAGCCATTAACTCTATATTAACAGATGTTGGTAAGCAGGTTATAAATGCAGATGCAAATGCTCTATTCTTATAGACTTATAAGCACATTTATAATTTGCTTAATGATTGTATTTTTTATACTTTGGTAATTATTATTTTTTCATTGCTAAATTAGTAATCACATTATTTACAAACCAGTTATTTAAGAGAAGTTTCTATTTTTTTTAGATTATTCAGAATGCGTAAATAATTAAATCATATATATCTAATTATTCGGGCATATATTAATAGTTAATTTGTATGTTAATAAATGCTTTATTAACTCAACGTCATCCAGTTTTGTAACCTAATCTAAAGTGAGGATTATTTATGCCTTATAAATATAATATAATATGCCTTTAAAATCCCTTATAAATGACAATTAAAGGCTTAGTTATATTATAAACAGAAAAAAATAAAATAGATGCCTTAATTTCTATTTCTTCATTTCTATTAATTTGAAGATACACAAATGAAACTGTATAAAAGGAAAAATTAATCTTTGCAATCTTAACTTAAATAAAATTACAGTACAGTTTAAACGTTGCTAAATAACATTGAAATGTTGTATCAAAATATATTGTTAAATTATTATATTGTTGTTGTTTTATCCAATTTTATGTTATATTTTGACACTCCATTTATTAGGGATTTATAAAGCATAAACAATCCCCACTTTAGATTAGGTCAGATTAGGTTAATAAAGCATTTATTAACATACATATTACCTATTAGTATATGCCTGAATAATAAGATATAAATGTTGATTTGACTAGTTTATTAACCCTTCATTAACTCATTCTGAATGATCTTAAAAAAACAACTACTCTTAAATACAAATGATTTGTAAATAATCGCGTAAAAAAATAAATCAGTAAAAATATGAAAGAACAATTATAAAGCACATTTTAAATGTGTGTATGTCAAGAATAAAGCATTTGTATCTGCAGTTATAAACTGCTTACTAACATCTACTAATGTAGAATTAATGCTTAACAAATAATGGATTTACTATTTGCTAATGCTTAAAAGACGATTCATAGTGTGTGGTTACTATAAAGTGTTACCACTTAATTGGTAAACTAATTTGATTTGTTTTCTTTTCATATACTGTATGTATTTCATTGGTTGTTTTCAACATTTGGTGAAAACTTCAAGTCAACAGCACCTTTAGAAATATGTTTTCTGAGAAAAATGGTGATGTGTTGAATACTTATTTCCCCCACTGTATATCTCAGATATATATCATCAGCCACTTCTAATTAAGGATTAATGAGTAGCCATGTTACTACTGCATTTATTTCAATACTGGAAGTGTAATTTCAATGATTTTATAACTAAAGTAAACGTAATCAGACAGAAAGAAATAGAGGGGTCAGAGGTCTCTGTCTGTCTGTTTGTGTCACCAGGTGTGAAGTGAGAGACTGGGATGCTGCAACTTTGATTAAATCTCTCACAGGCAACACTGAGCTCTGTTAGGGGCCCCTGTGAGACCCTGTGTAAACAAATCCCACAGCAAAAAAAAAAAAAAAAATCACAACTAATGTTGTTGGGTTATTTACTGCTCTACAGGTATTTTTTTCCTCCATTAAGAGCCTCTGACACTGCTAAGGGGAAATAAATGAGCAGAAAGGCTTGTTTTTGAACAATGCTTCAGGATTTTTCATCCAACAAAATGGGAAAGTGTGACTGATTGCCACAGCCTTAGTTGGAGCACGGTGGTCCAGCATTAAAAATGAGGTTTTTTTACTTTGTGATAAATGATTTATTGTGTGTGCATTGGCGTTTGGAGTTTCATCAAGCATATTTGAACAGATCGAACTGAAGATAATCAGATGTGAAAATCGCACGGCTTCAGGGGGTCATTTTGCTTTGGTGTTGCGTTTCGTTTTTGCTGCAGGGCAGACATTTCGACCTCGTCACTCCGAAGCTATTACCTGGAGAAAAGCACATTCTTTTCTGTTTATACTTCATATGTTTTCTACAACATATTTAGATGACGAAGGAGAAGGCCTGGTCAGATGTGGCCTCCTGGAGAGCCGGATGTTTGAGAAAGACAATATCTTGAGCCTTGTGATCGAAGGCTGCCTCATCAGAGAGCGAGAAGTGAAGAAACCACATCTGTTTTCACTCAAAACAATCAGCATCAACACCGCAAGCAGCTCTCCAAAGCCTGCAGAGGAATGGAGCGGAGCAGAATATTTAGACATTCTTTGCTTGAGTTTTAACACAGAGTGAATGTAATGCATACAGACACGGAATCCCAATCAGTCAAGATACCCAAACCAAAGTGGATCTTACTGTGGGACACGTAAGGGTTATCGAATGGAGCACAGCTTGATGGATTCGAAAATGAAGATCGAATTTCACCCTCCAAATGTAAAAAATACAAAATAAATCCAGAATATATATAAATATTACACCGGGGGTGAAAACTTTTGATGTCCACATTTTTTTATTTTGTTGAAAATCTTTTTTCTTCCCCCAAATACTTGTATGTTTCCCGGAGAACGAAATAAGTCAAATTCTAAAAGTTTCATTCCCTGGCTCTTAATGCATGTATTGCATTAAGATGTCATTAAGCATGTCTCCATCTGGAGCATCAGTGAGCATTTGAACCTTTTTTAATAGTTGTGTTAGAGTCCCTCAGTTGTCCTCAGTGTAAAAAGATGGATCTTAAAGTCATACAGTCACTGCTGGAAAAGGTTCAAATATGCAAAGGATGCTGGAAAACTAAAGAATCTGCACGACCAAGAGGATTTCTTTCTGAAGAACAGCAGGCAGTTCAACTGTTCAGGACAAACAAGGGACTCATGAACAACCATCACAAAGAGGGAAAAAACAGTTGTAGATCATCCACAGGGTTTCTGCAGATTTCTTCAAATCAAATGTAAGACTTTTTAAGAACATTATGGATGAAATTTTAGACTTATACAGGGCTAAATACTAAGGATTTTTCTAATGGCCCGGTTACTTCTGTAAATAGTTTTCGTATTAATGGAAGATCATGTTCAGTTTTCTTAGCTTGATTAGGGAATTAAATTCAGAGAATTTGCTGTAAAAATGTCTAACAGTTGTTGGGAATTGTATCTCTTTGCATTAAAAAAAATTAAATATATATATATAAAAAAAAGTTTTGAGATGGATTATTGGCGACAGATTGGGTAGCTTTACTCGAACATAGAAAAATGTTGACCTTTTTAAAATGATTGAAGACCTACAACACATTATTTCAGTGAATTTAAGACTTTTTAAGGCCTAAAATTTTGTGTTTGAAATTTAAGACATTTTAAGACTTTTTAAGACCCGGCGGATACCCTGCATCCAGGAAACTACACACTGTATTAAAAAGCAAACGTTCACAAACGAGTTATTTGAATAATTTTGTCTTGTGGACTACATTTTAACATCTTTTATATAAAATATCTATCTATCTATGATATTTTCGTATATATTTAAATGACAAGCTGCTGATGAGATACTTAAAAACATTGTCTGTTTATATATTCAAAATTTTATGTTAAAAATTTATATTATTTGATTAAAATTTATTAATATTAATGATGATTAATGTTCTATCTATCTATCTATCTATCTATCTATCTATCTATCTATCTATCTGTCTGTCTCTGTCTGTCAATGATATTTATATATATATATTTGCTGAAAACTTGCTGATGAGATACTTAAAAAACATTATTATATGTTAAGTTAAAATTATTATTATATAATTAAAAGTGTTATTAATATTATTTTTTGGAATGAACATTAAGTTATAGAGAGAAATATATTGAATGCTTTTTAATTTGCAACCTTTTTTATTTTATCTAACCCTTGCAGTATATATATATATATAAAAAACAATTACAATATATATCTATATATATATATATGGGCGACACAGTGGCGCAGTGTGTATGGATGTTTGCCAGAGATGGGTTGCAGCTGGAAAGGTATCCGTTGCGTAAAACATGTTCATTCCGTTGTGGCGACCCGGATAAATAAAGGAAAAAGAAAATGAATGAATGAATGAATATCTATTTATCTATATAATTTTATTTATTTACTTATTATTGTTTTACTTTATATTTATTATTATTATTATTATTATTTTGTATGTTAGGTTTTGATTTCTGTTGTACATGTTAAAAGCTACTAAAATCAATAAGGACAGTGTTAAAAAAACAATTACAAACTTGCATTGTCAGTTACATTACAGCCAACTAAACCTCACTAATTCATCATATAAAATGGCTTTACTTGATTAAATATTCAGTTATCAGATATTAAAGCCCTGTCATCTCCTTTCTTTAATAGCTTTACACTCAATGCTCAAAAGTCTATTATATCTTTAATCATAATGTGTCCATTCGTAATCCACTGCATAGCTCAAGCTGAAAGCAGCCAAGACAACCATCAAACTCACATGCACTGCATCATTTAGTAAAGAAGCTGTACTCACAGAATAAGAAACCTACTTTTAAGCTAATACTGTATAGACTACTGGAAGATTGTGCTGAGCCGCAGCCTTTTAAATTATTTGAGGAACACTCGCTCTTTAAAGCTGAATTATTTACCCCTATTTTATGAAGAATCCAGCCAGCTGGTCTTCCATTAGTCGACTCATTCCACGGACCTCCATGAATGTGAGTGTGTGTGTGTTGACTTTGGTCCTCACACTGCCCACTTCAATTAAGTCAGCCGTGGGCTCGTGTTGGGAGAGGAATGAGGGCTGGATGTCCTTATGCAGAGGTGGAACACTTGTCAGCCGCTGCACGTGTTTAGGCCTTCGCTGAGATGACAGAGATCCAGGCCTAAGCAGGAGGAACAGCCTGCTCCCTCAAAACAACACCTGCTGGGAGAGAAGTGAGATGAAGAACTCAACTTCAAACACACCATGACTGATTATTACAGTAGCATATAGATAAGCACTGAAGCATATGGAAAAGTGAGTTGACATGAAACACACCTTTCTTAAAGTTGAATGTTTTTGCAACAGTTTAAATAGTTGTAACATTATAATAATAATTTAAATAATAAAAATAATAGCATTAACATTTTAGGTCTATGCTGAAAAAGTGTTTGACAGGAAATGAATAAACAACAGCATAAATATGATTTATTTGAAATATATTTATATTACTAAATATTATTAAATATATTTATATATGCATACATATAATAAAACCTAAATATTAAATAAGAAAGATTAAGTACAAGATAGTACTGAAATAAATTACTGTACATTTACATTTAGTCATTTAGCAGACGCTTTTGTCCAAAACGATTTACAATTAAGGCGGCATTCAGCGATTCGGCAAACAGAGGCAATACACACAAGAAAAGTTAGTTATATAAAGTAAATTATTCCATGGTCTGTTGAAATTCTTTATTCTGATTGGCTGGAGAGTGTGCATTATTTTTGTTGAAACGCACAGGTAGTTCCAGTCAGTTTTGATCACAGTTCTAAATAAATGCGCTTCTCCTAAATGTTTATAGTTACCATAGCAACTAGCATGTGCTACACAGAAAACCAGTGAGGACTGTTAAAGGCAGATAGGAAATCTGCAAAATTAGACAACTACTCATAAATTATGCCAAAAAATCAAGTTAAGAGTTTTTCAAGTGAAAATATTGTTGTTTTTTTAAAGTCAAATCAGCAGTTTATGTAAAAGGATAGCGCGTGTTTAAAAATGTTGGAAGATCCAGGCAGCTCCGAGTGAAGCTTTATATCGGCCAGACCATCTCAGGACCTGCCGCTGGACTTATCTTTTGCAGCTCTGTTGTTAAAATGTGATATATAATTATTCTTTTGTGTATCGAACAGTCAGTCTTTGGACTTTTTAACCTATTATTTGTTCTCAGGTGTATTTATTTGGCAGAGCGCAGAGATAAATTTCATAATCAATTTCTGACAATAAATAATGTAATATTACACTGATGCTGTGTGGTTGGCTAATTGCTTTTGTTTTAAAGAAGACAAATAAAGCAGAATGTTCTCTTACCTGTCTTGATATGTTTTTTTTATTTGCAAAATTTCCCTATTTATTTAACAGCAAAGATTTCTGAAATAGTCTTTGGCTGCTTTCTCTTAGAAATGCATCTCATGTGCCCTTGAACTGGCGTTTCATAGGATTCAGCTTTGTGAATTTTTTATTTCATGTGTACAGACTTATATAGATTAATGTGTTTTAATAATCATAACGTTATTCTACATATTCTACTACGTTTAAGCAGCGATCCTGGTCTTTTTGTTAAATTAATTTCGTGAGATCAGTTTGCCTATAGCCTAATACTTTGATTCAAAAGAGGCATAATAACACGGTTTATTTACTTTAGATGTTCAAAAATTTTCGTTAAAGAGATTTTTATAAATACAACATGTTAAAACAAAAGTGTGAAGGCTTAAATTTATTAGGAAATAAATTATCTTTAATTTTATTAACCAATGTGTAACATATTCCTAAAGTGTATTTAATTGATATGGTATTTTTGATATGGTAAAATCACAGAAATTCTGCTATAGGTAGCCTAGCTTTCGCAGTATAAAATGTAATTTTAAGAGAAAGCCAATATACATACAGATCCTCCCTCATCAGACAAGTGGTAGAAAGTAGACAATAGAAACAAGTGTGGCTGGAAACACACTCTAGGTGTGACTGGGAATGTCTTATTTGTCCACCTGTGATTGGATTGATAAAACAGCACGCACAGCACGCTCTCTCTCTCTTTCTCTCTCCGTCTGTTAGCCTGTCACAGCTGATTCAGAGGATGGATTAGAAAATCTAACATGTAAAAACTGACAAATATTCGGACAAATATTGCATTGCAAAGAGCAAAACTTTTTATTTTTATTTTTATTTTAAACTTACACCTACCTTGCCAAATGGCCATGGAATATGTGGGATAATCAACAGCTTGCCGTGCGTTAAAGCATTTTAATGCACTTCGCTGAGGCGCCGTGTGGTCCTTCGCCTCCACGTCGTGTATTAAAATCCTTTAACGCATGGCAAGCCACTGATTATCCCTTACTTGTTTGTGCTCAGAGAATTTAGTGCTAGAGTAAGAGTGCAATATATATAATTAATAGACAAATAAGCACTGAAACACATGGAAAAGTGAGTAGACATGAAACACATCTTCAATATATTTTTATATTTTAGTAGCTATCATTTGTTAATTTGCTTTTTCACAATTTACAAAATAACTGTATTATTTTCAATATATAGCCATACAGAAAATAACAATGACAATCTTTGTCAGTCACACATGAATAAAGCAAGTTTCATATTTCTCCAAAAGTGTTAATGAACTAAATGTTCAATGAAAACACAAAAACCAAGATTATGGATTCATTCATTCATATTCATTTCGGCTTAGTCCCTTTATTAATCTGGTGTCGCCACAGCGGAATGAGCCACCAACTTATCCAGCGCATGTTTTACGCAGCGGATGCCCTTCCAGCTGCAACCCATCTCTGAGAAACATCCATACACACTTATTCACACTCATACACTACGGACAATTTAGCCTACCTAATTCACCTGTACCGCATGTCTTTGGACTGTGGGGGAAATCTGAGCACCCGGAGGAAACCCACGCGAATGCAGGGAGAACATGCAAACTCCACACAGAAATGTCAACTGACCCAGCCATGGCTCGAACCAGCGACCTTCTTGCTGTGAGGCGACAGCACTACCTACTGCGCCACTGCGTCGCCAATTATGGATTCATCATCAATAAATCTAATTAGTTAGATTTGGTGTTTTGAATCTTTTGTGAATGACATCTATATTCTTTTTACTTCAGCACAATTGTATGAAAATTGGTAAAGGTTTTGCTCTTTTTTTGTGTCGGGTGGAGATTATGGAAATGATTCAAAAAGGTTAAATTGTCCTGAAAAAAAAACAAGCACACTTAAACTGGTTGTGGTAACATTATCATACTAAACACAGTATGTGAAAATGATTTTATCTTTCATAGCAATAAACGTACTCCTATTTTTCTTTGTTTTTAAACTTTTTAGTATCTTTTTTTAGAAAGAGATAAAAGCCCCCAACATTTTCAACAGTTTAAATTAGACTGAAAAAGTGTTTGACAGGTAATAAAAAAACAATTGCATTAATGTAATTTATATTGAATATAATTATATTACAGATTTTCTCCATTGGTTTGGCTTAATTCTTGAAACAGGAATTAGTCTCAATACTCTAAGATTGTTTTGCAAAACAGTCTTACAGTTCAGAACAACACTATAGCTCACTCGCAAAAGCTCATATCTTTTCCAAAACTGTTGTTCATGTGTCAAAACTAAATTTCCTTCTCATTTAAACAGTCAGTGTCCCCAAAATCCTTTGTCCCTTTTGCATTGTGTAAGCACTGCAAGTTAAAATGTTTAGATGTTTTGTCACTAGACAGAGGGACCATTGAAATATCCCTCGTGTCCACCTTTCAGTCTTAGCCCAGTTTTTGAAAATGGTTACTAAACTGTTTTTTTGTCTTTTGACAGAATGCAATTGTGTAAAAAACTAAATAAAATAAATTGACAAGATTTAAAAAATGATAAGAAATTAGGATTTTGATTCTGATCTTACAAGGAAATGTAACTATTTTACGTTTTGTCAGTTCAGTGGCTAATTCGTATGTGTTCAGTCATACGAAAATGTAAAAAATGTAAAAAGAGGCGTGGCACGCAACCACACCTCTAAACCCAACCATCATTGGGGGATAAGCAAATTGTACTAAATTGTATGAATGAGATCGTACAAATTTATCCGAATTAGCCACTAAATCAAAAAGTTACGAATTGCCATGAGATAGTGTTGGGGACTTTAGGTTAAGCGTAGCCTTACCTTAAGCGTAGATTGGTCATCTGAGATGTGTGAAATTCCTCCTTTGTTAGTCAAGTTCTAGTTTCACCTGACTGCCAGTTGCTGTAATAAATGTATCAAATGTTCCACAGATTCATATATGATATTCATGGTATTATGTTCTTGACTAATTTTGAAAATTGAACAGACTTTTGTGCATGTGACGACTTATACGATGAAATGACGCTGACACGTTTTGGAGCGAACAACCATTGAACTGAGAATCAACAATCAGTTTAGATCAACTAGATCTATTCACTTGGAAATTGCGCTAAATGTTGGCTAGATGTACTTAGACATTTGCAATTTGATAAAATGAATGAAAAAAATCAATTGGTTTGGAGGTTTGTCCATGCAGTTTTGAGAATGTAATTCCAGTTTCAAGAAATGAGCCAAACCAATGGTGAAAACTGTAAATAACAAAAATATAAATACTAAAAATACAAAATATTCGTTTTTCTCAGTCGCTTTGGTGCATTTCACACAACACTATTTACATTTGCACAACAGTTAATGCATTTCTCAAAACAATTAGTCATTTGTGCACATCATAGAAGCAGTTTCTCATTCCTTCCAGCAAATTTCAAATGCTTTTAGACATGAATCAATTGCTTTCATACAACTCTCAGCTGTTTTATAACATTATCATTTGCTTATGTCATGTCAGTCAAAATTAACTAAACTTGTGGATGCTGAATAGTCATTCCATATAAAACTAATTGTCCTAATTTTATTACTTGAGTCATTAAATACAAAAATGTTGAACTAGTTGTCAAAATCTGTCATGCTAATTTCACGAACGTTTTTTAAAAAAAAATCTGAAAATGTCTTCTAAATTCAATTTCATGAAAGTAATAAAGGTGTGTTTATTCTTTTGCACAATGCTGTATATAAATTAGAATTGTAAAAAAGCATATGCAGTAAAAATGTGAAACATACATATTCAGTGTCTTGTACTCACTTTACTGTAGTTTTCAAATGGCTGTGCAAGTAGTATATAGTGCTGTCTTGAGCATTTTCAAGTAGTGTCACCAAAATCTGACTTTTTTGCATTGGAAACAAATTGCAGAGTAAACTGTCATAATGAAAACATGACAAAGCCATTTGACTATCTTGTTCATAAACAATGGTGGCAGGACTTTTCATCTTGATGACACTGACACTTTCATTGACATAAATACTTGCTTTTGAAGAATTAGCTATCCATTCTGAGCAAGTCACACGCTTTTGCAGGTTATCAACTAGGTTTTGCAGTTTGAACTAATTGTTTTGACAAATGCATTAACTGTTGTGCAAATGTGAATAGTGTTGGGAGAAATGCACCAAAGCGACTGAGAAAAACTGTAACAATCCAAATGTTTTTATAATCAACAGACATATTTCTTAGCAATTAAATGTAAACAAAATAATTCAGCAGATGCAAATGCTGAATGCCAACATTCATCAGGTTTATGATTTTAAATTCATAAACCTGATGAATAAGATTGATTAATCTTGATTATAATATTTATCAAGAAATACCCTGCAATTAAATGTGAACTATTTAGAATTACACAAAATAAAACACTTTTCCAAACAGATATTGCTTTTGTGTCAAAGCAATACATTAGCAACAATCTATATTCCAATTTGTCTAGTATTGATTGCTTTTTTAAAAAAACCTTCCCACATGCAGTTCTGTCTTTGCATTTAAACTTTGTTTTAAACAATGTTGGTGTTGTCTTACAGTGCATATATGAAGGTCCCCCACCAGCTTATGGAAAAATCTAAAAAAACTACAGCTGTGCAGTTCGTCTTCAGCTTAGTTGGTGCCCATGAAGCCCAATGACAGTCTCTTTCAGATTAACACTAACAAACAGACGCTTGTTTTTCTCATTTACTGCATATCTGCACGTAAATGAAAGACCGTGTCTATGAGCAGCATGAGTAACCCCTGCTTTTCCAAACAGAGCTGGTGAATATACTAACAATTAGTGAATAAAATAATTGTTTTTATTCACTAATGTTCACAGATGATTAAATTCATTAACAAAAGCATTGTTAGATAACTTTAGTACTGTAAACGAATGAACTAATTTAAACAAATAAGACATGTTTAGTGTTAGCAAAACATTTATAGCTGCATTTTCCCTGGTCATTGATTTTAGGCAGCATGAGGACACCATAACCCCTGACTTTCCAAACAAAGGTGGTGTTTTAGCTATAATCTATAAATAATAATATTAGCTATAATCTATGAACCAATTGATCTTGTATGGTGGGTTTGTTTTTTCAATGATCTTCTCAAAATGCATTGTGTTATTGTTCTTTTCCTTCACTTCGTCAATTGGGGAAGTTTGTTCCTTGCCACTGTCACCACTGGCTTGCTTTGTTTGGGACTTGTGGAGCTGCGCATCCATGAATCAGCTCGCGAGTGTTTGGACTTTCAGCAGTGAAATTTAAACCACACTGAACTGAACTAAACTGAACTTCAACTCTGAAAACTGCACTGACAGTTTCAATGTACTAGAACGTCTAAGTTAAGCTGCTTTGACACAATCTACATTGTAAAAGCGCTATAGAAATAAAGATGAATTTCTAGTGTTGCCTTTGAATTTTGCCAATATGTTTTTTTTAATCCTGCTACTGTTGTCCTGCTGCCCATGAAGGTCCCTTGCTAGCTGCTGGATCAGAGCTAAATACACCACAGCTGTAGCGACCATCTTGAGCTGAGTTTGTGCCCATAAAGTAAAGCCAGATTAACACTAACAAGTACTGTAGGTGTATGTTTTTCTCATTTACTGTGTGTATCTGGCATTTAAATGAAAGACTGTGTCTATGGGCAGCATGAGGACACTAACTCCTCCTTTTCCAAACTGAACTGGTGTTATTGTGTGAAAAGCAGCTATAATCAACCAATTTATCTTGTATTGACTGCTTTTTTCAAGAATCTTCTCAAAATGCATTATGATATTGTTCTTTCTAGTGATGCCAATATGTTTTTTTTGTCCTGCTGCCCATGAAGGTCCCTCGCTGGATCAGAGCTTAATACAGTACATCACAGCTGTAGCGTCCATCTTAAGCTCAGTTTGTGCCCATGAAAAGCCAGATTAACACTAACAAATAGGTGTATGTTTTTTTTCTCATTTACTCCGTTTCTGCAAGTGAATAGAACACAATTTGCATACTATCCTTCCTAAATAGTATTTGAAAATAGAATTTGTATGTGCCAAATCATAGTATGCTGAAAAGAGTATGCCAAAAGTTCTTGATTGGTTTACTATTTCCGGTAAAAATTAGAAGAACCGTCCATACTCTAACCGCTGATATTGCCCACAATACATTGCACATTGGATGTGAATTTGATTACAACCACAAACGCGAGTGAAAAGTGTAAATAAACTACAAATATGGCAGATGCACGAGACCAACCGTCAAATAGAGAAGCCTTAGTAAACTTGTTTGTATGACTGTAAATAATATCTAGCCAACTGGAAAATATTTAAATCGTTTTCTGTTGTATTTCATCTGCAACAACAATGTGAACTTATATAAAGATGTGTTTGGACATAAACGTTTGAATAATTAATTATCAAAAGACCTGAGGAGATTTCTCTGCATGAAAGACTCACAAATGGCAGATTATCCTGCTGCTGCTTCTCCAATAAGGTAAGAAATTAAATATGAAAGAAATGTAGATGATGTGTGGATGATTGACAGGGCTTGCAACTAAGCAACATAATGTTAACTAGGGAGTAGTATGTCCCAAAGCTTGCATACTATTCTGTTACACACTCAAGAGTATAGACTTTTCCTTTACAAAAAAAGTACATACTTTTAGGGAATTGGGATGCAGCATGTGTCCATGGGCAGCATGAGTAACCCCAGCTTTTCCAAACATAGATGATGTTATTGTGTAAAAATCTATCAACCAATTCATCTTGTATTTTTTAATGATCTTCTCAAAAAGCATTATGGTATTTGTTCTTTCTAGTGTTTTCTTAAAATTTGGCCAGTAGGCTTTTTTATTTTTAAATCCTGTTACTATTGTCTTGCCACCCATGAAGGTCCCTTGCTAGCTTCTGGATCATCTTGAGCTCAGCTTGTGCCCATGAAGAAAAGCCAGATTAACACTAACAAATAGGTGTATGTTTTTCTCATTTAGAGTGTATCTGTGTATTTGAATGAAAGAACGTGTGTATGGGCAGCATGAGGACACTTTAGCCCCCGCTGAGAGCGTCCCGTCATTGCAGCATGGCTAGTTTAGCCGCTAGTTTAGCTCTGCTGGCAGAAAAGCCAATGAGACGAATGGACAGAACAGATCAAAGGCACCCCGGCTGTGGCACTGAAATCCACTTTACTGTAAGGCATTTCAGTAAAATAGGATTCATATTTTCCACAAGGCCCTGGTTTTCCCTCGCCCTCCTCCCACTGAAGAGAAAAATAGGTGAAGACCAAACGCAGAATTGAAAGTGGACGAGCGTCTGGGAGAGAGAGAACTAGAACTGCGCAAACACATTCTTTCACACATCATTTCTTGTAATTGATTAGGAATTCGCTCATCTGTTCTGTTTTCAATTTCACAGCAAATCTATGAGACAGCTGAACCAGTCTGAGCCATTATCATTTTCATTTTTCACTTTAATCACGCCGACAACTGCAAACTGGAAGCAAAAAACGTCTGCAGAAGAATTTCCATATTTACTGTTGCTCCCAATCACAGGTGGAGATCATTTGTTACCAGTCATTGCCCTGTACAAATCACTTTCCACAATTGGAATGTCATATTTTTGTATTAGAAACATACACAGGGGGTGGGAGACACAGTGTGAGCCCAACAGGACCAGAACCAATGGCCAGTGAAAATGTACTAGCTGTAAATATTTTGGAAACACTAAATATGTGTTTTTAGCTTATATTAGTTCATGTATTTACAGTACTTAATTATGTTATCTAAAAATAGACAAGGCTATTTTAGAAACCTGTTAACATTAGTGAATAATTATAAAATACAAATAATAATTTTATTAACTCTGCAGGTTTCACCAAGTCAAATTTAAGACTTTTTAAGTCCTTTTTAAGACCATGAAAAATGAAATTTTGCAAAGACTAAGGATTTGATTAATTGGCCAGCAGAAAAGAAATGTACTTGACCCATCAAATAACTAATTCTAATTAATTATTTCTTAGCCACCTCTTTCAATAATGTGTTAAACAAGCAGATCCTAGTTGTATACATTTTTTTCAACATAAACATTTTTTTTAATGTTTATGTTTATGTTAAACTAAATGTATGGGCAACAGGCTGTTATAATATTCGTTATAAATATAGTTTTGCTAAAAGTATTATTGAGATGTATTGGTGGTGATTGGATGTGTGTTGGATCGATTGAGTAGCTTTACATAAACAGAGGAAAATAAGACCTGTTTAAAAATACTTTAAGACCTACAAGACAATAAATTTAAGACTTTTTAAGGCCTAAAATTTAGTTTTTAAAATTTACAATTGAAGTCAGAATTATTAGCCCACCTTTGATTTTTTTTTCTTTTTTAAATATTTCCCATATTATATTTAACAGAGCAAGGGAGTTTTCACAGTATGTCTGATAATATTTTTTTCTTCTGGAGAAAGTCCTATTTGTTTTATTTCGGCTAAAACAAAAGCAGTTTTGAATTTTTTAAAATCTATTTTAAGGTCAAAATTATTAGCCCCTTTAAGCTATTTTTTCGATAGTCTACAGAACAAACAATCATTATACAATAACTTGCCTAATTACCCTAACCTGCCTAGTTAACCTAATGAATCTAGTTAAGCCTTTAAACGTCACTTTAAGCAGTATAGAAGTGTCTTGAAAAATATCTAGTAAAATAATCTAGTATAATATAAAGATATACATGTCATCATCTTCTCTCCGTTAAACAGAAATTGGGAAAAAAATAAACAGGGGGGCTAATAATTCAGGGGGGCTAATAATTCTGACTTATAGGGATAGGCAAAAATACACAATATTTTAAATATACAGAATGTTCAAATTAAATAAGATTAATACGTGTTTTATTGTGAATTAGGACTCACTAACTTACTGTAGTTTGACTAATTTTTACCAATTGGAACCTTGTTGTAAAGTACTAAATATATGTATTTAATTATTTTATATTGTTTGTGTCTATGTTTTTACACTACCGGTCAAAGGTTTGGAACATTCATATCTTAGCTCACATTTATTCAATTAAAAATACAATTTTAAAAATAATGAAAGCAAAGTAATATTGAGAACATTTTCAGCATCATCACTTTACTGCCACGAGCCTTCGAAAATCATCCAAAACAAATTATGCTTCTAAACTTCATATAAATTTGTAATTAATAATTGTATTTTTAAAAATGCTTTTATTGGTATATTTATGTTTTTTAAATAAAGAGCAAAATATATTGTGAAACTAGTTTTTACTCACACTTTGAGCTTGCAGACTCTTAATTTTGACTGAAGGCTGTTTCTAAACCTTCTCCCTACCTTGTGAAAATCACTTTGCTTGAGACTGATTGCACTACCTTGCACTGCCATGACACCTCAAACTTATCTCCCATTGGCTGAGTAACTCGTCTCAGAGTGACAGATGCGTCAGACTCAAGGACGGACTTCTGATGACAGCCAAAACACACCCACCTCCTCTGTCCCACCCGGACACATCAGATTCACAGTATGAGTGATGTGGACAGTGCTGCATTGAATTCACAAAATAGCACTTAAAGGCTGCTGTGTGCAGTGACGCACCTTGAGTTGACCATTCATCATGCCTGATATTGACAGCAAAGCCATATGTTTATCACTCATCTCCACACCAACAGCTGCCCTCGAGTCCTTGATTACCCACAGCAAACTCAAAACTTCAATGTATTTCTTTAAAGCCTGAGACAATATCTCAAATGCACTTCCAAAGAGTTATTATATATATATATATATATATATATATATATATATATATATATATATTTGACCTTGCATGCATAACAGATTGTTGTTGGAGCCCCCCTAAAACCAAAATATGATCTTTTTTAATGCAAAATAGGGGCTCTTTAACTGTTCCCCAAAAACCTTTAAATAATAAACTTTTCAAATGTAATATTAATTTGATCAAATAAATGCAATAACAACATCTCTTAAAAACATTTTTACTGACACAAGCCTTTTGAATAGTGGGGTATTTTTGTGTAATTAACATATCGTAGAATATAAAAGCATAGCAAGAAAGCAAAGAAGAAAAGGAAAAGAGGTCAGAAGGTCTATGTGGATGATTGTGGTTTTATTAGGACAGTTAATCCTGAATAGTTCTATTGCTTATCTTGCCATCTTAAATTCCAGACTGCCAAAAAGCAGCATGTCTTTTCTCAACATCATGACTTTTATTAGAGTCATGGGCTGTTTGCTGCTTAGTCACAGTTTATTAAATGCAAGAAACAAAAATATCCTGCAAAGAAACATACTGTTTGAAAAGGCAATAACAAGGCTTATTCAATTGTAGTAGTTTTAATCACTGATGACCTATTTTCTTCTGAAAAAAAAACTATAAACGTTTGCATCTGTGATTTTAAGAAATATGAATGAATAATGCCTAAATGCATTATTAAAATTCAACCTTTCTATCTATCCGCTATATTAAAAAAAACACACACAGGACTTTTGAGGCCATGTAATCCATTTGCTCAGGTCCTGATCTAACCTCAGATGTGAAACGATCTTTGCACTTTCTTTCTGATGCCATGGGTAATAGATGTCTAGAGTCTTTTTTTTGTAAAACTTTAACAGCTGACAAAGTGCAGTTAATCTTTCATTTCCCTTCGAGGCACATCACCGACAGTCTATTGGACGTCAGCTTTAGAAAAGATATAATGAGATACAAATGAGCCTCTGGACACTCTCCTTTCTTGCTCTGCAGGTGTCTTGTTTGAAGGCCAAAGACTGACACATGGATATGCAGACAAAGTATTAACAAAAATACAAGAATACATCCTATGAAAATGGATTGCAGTTGACTGTAAAATAGTGAAATGCTCATGTTCAATAATGTAAAACACAAACAGTACGTTGAGAAAAGTCTTTATTTGTGATATCTATTCTGTACTTCACAATTTATATAATTCGTTTCTTTAAGATATCATTTTATAAAATATAAATAAACAGTGGAAGACAAGCTGTTCATGTGGCAGTCATCCATTTGAGGCTGCTGCTTTACTCTTGTTTTGTGTTTGTTTAAATCTAAGTATTTGCTGGATCATGCCTGTAAATTCCCTGGACTATGCAGTGTTACAGACAGATTGATAGATGGACAGATAAAATCATTGAAGAAAAGAATAAATAAATCACAGAACAAAGAAATAATGGAATAATTGACAGGCAAAATGATAAAAAGATACAACAACAGACAAATTTATAGAATTATATATAATGTAGAGAGATGGGTAAAAAGAGAATGAATAGTAGATATAGAGACAGACAGACAGACAGACAGACAGACAGACAGACAGACAGACAGA
>CAIGQZ010032312.1:11151323-11181723 GCA_903798205.1 Danio tinwini
AATGTCTTATTTGTTTTATTTCAACTAGAATAGGAGCAGTTTTAAATTTGTTAATTAATTTAATACATTTTTGCAAATATCCTGCAAAATAAACCATTAATAACAGGTAAACCATGAATTACTGGTAAATATGAGAGTAGAATTCTGTACTCAAATGCTTTTTAGATCAAAATTGTATGTAAAAGTTGCATTTTAAATTCCCCACGAAAGACAAGGGAACATTCAGTTGACACAACACAAAGCATGAAGTATTTTTCATATTAAAAAAATGTGCAAATGAAAAATAATTATTATTAATATTCAAATTAAAATGATTAAAACTGTCAATGGTTGACACTGTACATTATCTTTGTTACATAGTTTCTGTCAATAAAAAAATATGGTAAAACATTTTTAATCTCAAAATAAAGTAAATATATAAAGATAAATATAAAACAAACATTAAAAAATGACCTTTTGTTTTGACGATTCCCACAGAATTGGCACACTACCCCTTTAAGTCCTGTATCAGTTGCATTGAACTCCAAATTAAACAACTACTGAGTTCATTCTCAGAAACTGGGGACATCTCTCTATTTGAAATAAGAGCTGGAGAGACACTGTCACATACCTAATCTTTGTGCAGGAACACAGACTCCTTATGGTGCTGTCATCCACCTGCTGAGAGAAAAAGAGATAAAGAGAGGAGTTAGAGAGACCTTGTTGACACAGAAAACACTATGAAATTGAAGCACATCAGCATCTATTATTCCATGTTGCATATTTAGTGAAGCCTTTTGTGCTAATCATCCCCATCCTTATCTACTCAAATCTGCACCCAGATGACCTTCCCATCTGCCCACAGCAAAACCATTTCATCTTGAGACTCTGTACAGTGCATACAGCCTGCACATTTTCCTTGGAATGCTTGTTAATGGAAGAATTTTTTGGCTTAAATCAATTTTAAGAGTTTTACAGAAGTCCATTACATTTATAGTTTGTCTCCTTCTATTCTGGTTTCCAACAAGAGCTTGAAGTGGTAGACCAATCACATCAAGACTGGGCCAACTAACCAATCAGACCAAAGTAGGGTTTTGAGAAGAGCCACTCTTCAGAAAAATAGTTTGAAATTATTTTAGATGGGCGACGCAGGGGCACAGTAGGTAGTGCTGTCACCTCACAGCAAGGAGGTTGCTAGTTTGAGCCTCAGCTGGGTCAGTTGGCATTTCTGTGTGGAGTTTGCATGTTCTCTCTACGTTCGCGTAGGTTTCCTCCGAGTGCTCTTGTTTCCCCCACAGTCCAAAGACATGCGGTACAGTTGAATTAGGTAGGTTAAAGTAGAGTATGAGTGTGAATGAGTGTATGGATGTTTCCCAGAGATGGGTTGTGGCTGGAAGGGCATCCACGGCATAAAACATGTGCTGGATAAGTTGGCGGTTTGTTCCGCTGTGTCGACCCCAGATTAATAAAGGGACTAAGCCAAAAAGAAAATGAATGAATAAATGAATGAATTATTTTTAATTTGATGTAAAATGTATAGGAGACCAATTCTGTTTATAGATTTTATGGACAGAATTTTTATGCGCAGCCTTGGGCTGGAGGGGGTCCGGTTCGGAGACCACAGATCATGTTGTTCAAAGATGATGTTGTTTTGTTGGCATCATCGGACATGGACCTTGCACTGGAACAGTTTGCTGCCGAGTGTGACATGGTTGGGATGAGAATCAGCACCTCCAAGTCCAAGGCCATGGTGCTTTATTGAAAAAAAGTGGCTTGCCATCTCCAGACTGGAGGCAAGTCCTTACCCCAGGTGGAGGAATTCAAGTGCCATGAGGCTTTGTTCACGAGTGAGGGAAGTATGGAACGTGAGATTGACAAGCGGATGGATGAAGCAGCAGCAGTAATGCGATTGATGTACCGGCCCGTTGTGGTAAAGAAGGAGCTGAGCCGAAAGGTAAAGCTCTCAATTTACTGGTCAATCTACGTTCCTACTCTCACCTATGGTCATAAGCTTTGGGTCATGACCTAAAGGACAAGATCTTGGATACAAGTGCCCAAAACAAGTTTCTTTCACAGGGTGGTAGGGTGCACCCTTATAGATTGGGTGAAAAGCTCTGTCACCCGGCAGGAGCTTGGAGTAGAGCCGCTGCTCCTCCACATTGAGAGAAGTCAGCTGAGGGGTCTCGGGCATCTGTTTCAGATGCCTACCTAGGAAGGTGTTCCAGGAATGTCCCACTAAGAGGAGGCCTCAGGGAAGACCCAGGACATGCTGGGAGGACTAGAGGAGCTGGAGAAAGTGTCTGGGGAGAGGAAAGTCTAGGGTTCTCTCCTGAGACTGCTGCCCCCGCAACCTGGAACCAGAAAAACTAAATAAAATGAATGAATGATAAATGTACAGGAGAAAGAGAAAGTGTTTATTTCGTTACATTGCATGCAAGTAAACCTACAATAGGGCACTTAAAAATAGGAACAAATTAACAAAAAAATGTAAAAGTTTGTGGTTCGTACAGTTTTGAAGAATAAAATACTGAGCACGGTGGCTTGTTTGTTAGTATTTATTATTTGTGAGCAGTCTGCTGTTAGATAATAAGAGAGATAATAAGAGAGATTGAAAGAAAGAAAGAGAAAGAGAGATTAAACAATGTATAAAATAAACGTTCATTAAGAAATGGTTAGATAAATCCTAAAGTTAGTCTAAAAGGTTGAATCATATTTGTTTAATGTGATCACTAAAAACTGAATTAATAATGTGGTTTGAGACTGATCACAGCTTTGGAAATATCTAATTAGGAAACATAGCAACCAATTTTAATGCTCAATGCAAATACCTGCTCAAAGAGTTATTGGTCACTAGTAAAAAAGCAATAACTAGGAAATGGAATCCTATCAAAGAAGAGTGGATAGTGATTGTAAAAGATATACTGTATTTGATACGGAGAAAATGACATTTTCTCCTAGATACACTGGATAACTTCAACAAGAATTGGTCAAAATGGTTATCGCATACAAGTACATGGAACGTATAATACGATGGAGTGTTAGCAATAAGTATGTTTCTTGTTTCCCCAACATACAACATGTGAGGCATTTACTGAGAGCATTTTGAACTTATATCTGCTGTACCATATACATGCCTTTTTAATTTTATTCATTTATATATTTTTTGCTGTTGGTCCTAATTATTATACTTCATTTCTACTGTTCTTTCTGAAGAAGAGGGAACCAATGCAATTGTAAGCCCTATAAGTGTAACTATATAACTATCATAAAACAACATACTTGTGTAAGAATTGTGTAAACACCTGTTTATTCTGTTCTTTATTTGTCTATTTTGTTTTATTTGACTTATTTATGCATTTTATGTAAAAAAAATAAATGTATGTTGCTTAAATTTGAATAGTACATGGCATTTTTTCAGCAAAGACTATAATGTTATTAGTGCAAGTAAAAATCAGAATTGACTCAACGTAGCTGGATCAGCTCTCTCATGCATGTACATATAAAAGCATGACACATCTCTCTGATGTGCCTGACTTCTTGATGGCTTTTGGCACTCGTCTAGAAAACTTGCAGAACTGTAAATTACAGCTGCATTTTCAGAGTAAAACATTTGGTCTCTCTCAGAAGCGGATCAGTGTTACACTGCACAGATGCAGTCAATACACAATGAGGGCCATAAGTCTGAGACAACACTGAAAAGTTGGGATTCTAAACCTAAATTGGGATTCTATAATTAAAGACATGCTAAACTGTTAAAAGTCTTTCCTTTTTCTACGGAAGTCAATAGTTGCAGGTTTCTAACATTTTTCAAAATATCTTCTTTTGTGTTCAAAAGAAAAAAAGAAACTCATAAATTATTGAAACCACTCAAGGGTGAGTAAATGGTGAGTACATTTTTATTTTGTGTTGAACTAAACCTTTAAAACCTAAAAAATAAACAGCTTCGGGAATTTCCAAATTTCAAACAAAGATACAGGGTATCAAATATTCTGACAAACACTACCATTCAAAATATTGAGGCTGGTAAGACTTTTTTAATCCTTTTGAAAAGGTCTCTTTTGGAAAATAAAATAAAAGACTGGAAGTTTGGCTGGTTTAAACTGGTATCGATGTTCTCTGCATGTTAGCATTTTTTTAAATTTTCTTTGTAATGTTTGACCACAAAGTGACAAAGTGATATTTTTATGGCCAAAATTCTAAATAAAATAGCTAACATAACATTTTATACTGAGTTAGTATGCTGGCCTCAATCTAAAGAGATCAGTCTTGGTCACTCCTGATCTGCACAGGTACACTTAGATCTTAGTCAAAATACACCAATTTGCTATAAATATGCTCAAGTAACCTCATTGCCATCAAATTCATCTGCACATTATTCAAAAGTTCTTTAAGTGCTAAAATTGAATTATGTGCTTGTTGCCATGGTCTAAAGATAATGACTGCATGACAATCATGAAAAACAATCCAGGAGAAAGAAAACCCACAATGGCGAAAACATTTTCATGATAGAAAATCATGTCATATAAGGTGCAAATCAAATCATGTAATATGTTTCTACATCTTATGAAATACAAATATAAACACAGAATTCAACAGGTGGTGCTGCATGAGGATTTGAGTAAGAGACTCCAAATTTACCACATTTAACCTTCAGGCTGCCCTTCACAAATGTACCAATTTTACAATTTATTATCAAAAAGTTTAATTCCTATATATAATTTCAAGAGCAACCAAGGAAGATAAAGAAGAAGCTTTTATTATGGCATATTATATATTAAATACTGCAATCAAAAGTTACTTTTTCACTTTTTCATTTAGATTTTTTTTTCCTATAACATTACAAATGCCTTTACTAATACTTTTAATATAATAGCTTTGGTTCATTTGCGTTTGACAACCTAAATTGTGCCTCAAACGTTTGTTATGTAGTTCAACAATGCGATAAGATTTAACATATTTAATTCACCTACTGTTGCCGTGCTTAGTTTATCATTAATCACAAAGAGAATACAAGCTAACATATACATCTACTCAATAAAAAATTGAGCACCAACTGTAAGCTACTATACTGTATATAAGCCAGTCTTTTAAAGTAAGCGTTTGTCAATACCAAACACTAACAGTGTGAACAGCCCAAGACCTTCTGATATGTTTATTTCAATATAACTTGAAAAAATACTAGAAAAACACTTAAACCAAATAGAAGCATTTTCTCTGCTGTTTGGGTATCAGCATTGGCTTCTCTGCACAGCAACAAAGAGGTTTGTGCACTCATGGTCGGATAGAATAACCAAATAACAAGAGTATTTGAAAACAATGGCTTCCTGACTTCTCCCTGAACCCTCACCTTATCCTTTTAAGGTCGCAAAGCCTAAACTTGACCCCCCCAAATGACACACGGCATGCAGTCATCTCTGTTTCACACTGAACTCTACCTCAGAGGGGGAGAACAAGCTCTAAACCAAGTCCAGCTGTGGCAGACTAACAATTCTGTGCTAGACTAAGTTTTAGTGAGCTGCCTTTGTATGGGATGTTTACATGAAATTCAAGCACTAAAAACTATTCAGTTTTTCTTTTTTGTGTCTCGTATAAAGATGACAATGCTGTCAAAACAATTTCTCCATTCAAATAGATTGTGAACATTACTAAAAACACTATATATCCAACGCAATCTCACGGCAATTTGTAACTTTTTGATTTAGTGGCTAATTCATAGGAATTTGTACGATCTAATTCGTACAAATTAGTATAATTTGCTCATCACCCAATGACGGTTGGGGTTAGGGGTGGGGTTGGTGCCACATCTCTTTTTTAAAATCGTACATTTTCGTATGACTGAACTCCTACGAATTCATATAAATTAACCACTAAACTGACAAAACGTAAAATACTTTTCCTCATGAGATCAGGTTGATATATCATGTATACCAGGCGGGAAGCTGCCAATGTCACTCTCAGAAAGAAAGGTTTGCTAGCACTGGGGTGGTACCTTTTCAAAAGGTACATATTTGTACTTAAAGGGTCCATATTAGTACTCTAAAGGTATATAATAATGGCAAAAAATTTCAAGAGGTACACTTTTGTTCTTTTGATAATAATATGTACCCTTGAGGTATTAGTAAGTACCCTTCACATGTATACCTTTTGAAAAGAAACGACCCGAGTGACAGCACTTGTATCTTTATTTTTGAGAGTGTAGGTATTTGGAATTTTTTGAGTTTTCATTTATTCATTCATTCATTTTCTTTTCAGCTTAGTCCCTTTATTAATCTGCGGTCGCCACAGCGGAATGAACCGCCAACTTATCGAACATATGTTTTACGCAGCAGATGCCCTTCCAGCTGCAACCCATCACTGGGGAACACCCATACACTCTCATTCACACACAACCACTACGGACAATTTAAGCTTACCCAATTCACCAGTACCATATGTCTTTGGACTTGTGGGGGAAACCGGAGCACCCAGAGGAAACCCACACAAGCGCGGGGAGAACATGCAAACTCCACACAGAAATGCCAACTGACCCAGCTGAGGCTCAAACCAGCGACCTTCTTGCTGTGAGGCGACAGCACTATATACTGTGCCACCGCGTCGCCTGTTTAAATGTCAGTACTTTTTAAAATTGTACCAAAGCCTAACCAATCAATATACTGTAGACCCCAAAAATAGGTTGGACAAGATTAAAAAACTTTTTTTAATTCAAAAAATTCTTAAAATTGACAATATAATAAAAGTTTAATTTAACTATGAAAAAATATAACACACTAGGGTTGTATTAATGTATAAAAACAGACATTGTGATATTTAGTATTTCAGCAATATATATTGCAATATGAATACAATTTCACCACATTATTGGATAGCTCTATTTGGAAAGAATTCATAACTTTAGATTGATTGGGATGATTCTGTAGTGTAGTGCATCTAATGTATATAAAATAAAGAGTTACAAGCATAGATAGATACAGCAAAGACAAGATACAAATAAACTAAAGAGTGCTTTATGATTTTCAAGAAAGTCCAAATTGTATTCAAGCGCAAAAATTGAAAAACCAAATGTAAAATGTTTAGACATCATCAAATTAATAATTTAATACTGATCTAATCGTTAAATACTAATAACTAATCTTTGTTAAAGCTATGAATGTAATGATTTCTTGTGTCTGAATGCTTCAGATTTGATTAAAAAGCTTACAAGTTCACAAAAATCTATAAAATAATAAACTTCTACGTTATGTTTAAACATAAATTGCAATGACTCATGAACTTCATCTTCATCATTCAATCATCTTCTGACTATTGCGGAAGAACAATGCAATATTGATGCTAAAACACTACACTTACTGGCCACTTTATTAGGTACACCGGTCCAACTGCTCATTAATGCAAATTTCTAACCAGCCAATCATATGGCAGCAACTCAACGCATTTAGGCATGTAGACATGGTCAAGACGATCTGCTGCAGTTCAAACTGAGCATCAGAATGGGGAAGAAAGGTGATTTAAGTGACTCTGAAAGTGGCATGGTTGTTGGTGCTAGACAGGCTGGTCTGAGTATTTCGGAAACTGCTGATCTACTGGGTTTTTTACGCACAACCATCTCTAGGGTTTACAGAAAATGGTACGAAAAAGAGAAAATATCCATTGAGCAGCAGTTCTGTTGGCACAAATGCCTTGTTGATGCCAGAGGTCAGAGGAGAATGGCCAGAGTGGTTCCAGTTGATAAAAAGACAACAGTAACTCAAATAACCACTCGTTACAACTGAGGTATGCAGAAGAGCATCTCTGAATGCACAACACGTCGAGCCTTGAGGCAGATTTCTAAGAACAGAAAACTGAGGCCACAGTTCACACAGGCTCACCAAATTGGACAATAGAAGATTGAAAAAACGTTGCCTGGTCTGATGAGACTTATTTCTGCTCATTTCAAACTAGTTTCTTGAACATGACTTGGAGTTCACTGTACTCAAATGGCCTCCACAGTCACCAGATTTCAATCCAATAGAGCATCATGGATGTGCAGCTGCCAAATCTGCAGCAACTGCGTGATGCTATCTATCATATGGACCAAAATCTCTGAGGAATATTTCCAGTACCTTGTTGAATCTATGCCATGAAGGATTAAGGCAGTTCTGAAGGCAAAAGGGGGTCTAACCATGGTGCTAGTAAGGTGAACCTAATAAAGTGGTGAGTGTATATTGTGCACAACAAAAAACTAATTATCAATAAATCCCTCACCACCTCTCCGAACATCAATATTTGTATAAAAAGGTAACAACAGCAAAGTAGTTGATATTCTTGGTATGCTACAAACCAGCTTCAAATTTCAGCAATTGTTTTGCAGAAATATGATTTGTTTACATTGTCCTGCTTGTCCTGACCTGTACTAAATGTTTAAAACTATGGAGTACACAATACATTTCACATGCAAGTAGCTGATACATCACACGCACAGTCAGGTTTAACAATAATAATAAATTACAGATATATTGCTTACAGGTTACCATTTTAAAATGTAGCCTATTTATTTTAATCATATAAAGATGAGTTTAGACACAAAAATTATGTCCCAAAATCTGTGTTCTGATTTGACTCTTTTTAGTGTATACATACATATTGGCATCAGATTCTGGGTACCCAACACTAAATATAAACAGATCCTAAAAACATACAACTTTACCGCAACTATCTTATTACCATCCCATTAGTTAATCTTTCTGTCAAATTGAAATGAATAGAGCTCTATTAGTATGATGCAGCAAGCAACAGTTGTAGTCTGTTTCAAATAAGTCACATCTAAGGGATTTATTTTTAAGACCACTCATTAGGTTTTGAAACAAGAGTCCCAGAATACTTGCAACCGACTTTCAAGTACCTTTTAAGGTACTCTCTCTTGCATTAAAGTCTTTTGCTGGACTTCCATTACTCCACTTATCAAACTGGTTGCCTTCATTGAGTGTTATGCACTAGCGTTTACAAGAACCATTACTGCAAAAAATAACTACCGCCCAGATAAATAAGTATAGGAGATTAAATAGGTCTAAATGCCCTAAGGAAACAAGATGGTTTTTAGGAAAGTATGTCCATGAAACATCACTTGCTTAATTGATGTACGTCCATAAAATAAAAACACTCATCCTGTGTCCTATTAGCCAAGGAAAAAAGAAAAAAAAAAGACTAGAGCCGCCATCCTTGTGCACTAAGTCTGGAAAGGACACAATGATTTATTATACTCTATGGTTTCGGATTGGGGCAATGTTTGTGTGTACTGACGGGAAACACAACATTTAGTGAGGGCTTTCAAAACAGCATTACCGCAGAGTCCAGGCCAAGACAAAATGCCACCCACATTTAGAAGCTGTTTCTTGTACTGGTCTAACAACCATGGCAACAAAACATCAGATAGCCATATGCATTTAGAAAGCCATTGCTAAAATACAAGCGTCAAGAATACCATGATTTAATTTCTTTTAAGGTCACATTGACAAACCCTAAACGTAAGCACTTACAAGCAGGACAATGTCTCAAGTAAAACCTTACAGTTTGCAAGATTAGCCTCGTGCAAATTAAACTGATGTCAAATAAATGCTATGAAATTCATGTCTTCTTAGTAAATGTGTTTACGATTTTGCCCAAGCATCTCAGTCCCAGCATAAGGAGGACAATAGACCCCTCTCGGTTCAATCCCAGACATATGGAACTGTTCAGGAGCACAATAATTGCCTATTCTCAGAGCAACACTATTTTTACGTCATTGCATAAACATTTACAGATAGACAACAGACTGCATTTCTAATGAAATAAAAGGCAATTAATCTCCTGTTATACACATTATATATCTTCTAACTGAACCCAACAATCATGCTGAAAAAAACAGTCTAAACTAGGCACGATATTTTATTGAATCGCAATAAAATTGATCTCAAAAACAATGATAAGCTCTAGACTTTTTTTTTTAACTCTATATTGATCTAAGAGCCAATCACACAGCAGAAATGTGCAACAATTTGAATTTAAATGTGTGTTGATATTATATTGAGATGTATCAAATTTTCTGCCACCAAAAAAATTATTGGCCAAAAATATGTTATAATTTTTGTGGCTTCAGTCATTGTTGGGGTACTCCTAAACCTGGAAACAACTTACATTGAAATATATATCGCCATTGTTTAATATTAAAAATAATTATTGAGATTGCATTTTTGCCATATCTCCCAGCCCTAGTCTAAACTGATTTGCAGGTCTTAACATTGGCTTGACATTTTTTTATTACATTTTTTTCACCATCTATTTTTGAAACGCATGTTACTGACCTTATTGTGAACAATTCAGCATGCATATGATTCACTTAAACAAAAAGTCAACTTAGGCTGTGTTTACACTTTACACTTCGTCCATATTGGTGTTTTCATAGCGTTTGGGAAAAACAATCTCTGTCCACACTATCCCACTTAAATGCATGATACATGATCATTCATGCATGCATATCTTGCTGGCATATATAACTGCTGTCCAGTGGCATAATGATCATATGAGAGGGGCTTGATAGTCGAATAGACCAATCAGCACAACTGTGGACAGACAAGTCTATATTTTCAAACGTCTGCATTTTAGTGCAACTGAAATGCAACACCAGCATTTTCTCATGTTCAAGATGCTGTTATAGTGATGCCAGGTCTATCTGCAACAAAATGTATGCATTTTTAAATGAAAATGCACTGTGCAAATAGAGCCTCAATACTGGTAAGCCAATTAGGCATGGGATGATAACTGTTTTCAAGGTTTACAGCGGTTTGGAAAAGTCAAGGTTTTAAAACCGACAAGATTTTCTGCTATACCATTCCCAAGGTACATGTAAGATTTTTTATTTATGTTTTTTTTTTTTGGACAACAGTATGTCCAACATAAGATATATCCAATGATGCCATTTTAAATTGTAAAGAAATCAGTGCTTTTGAAACTAATGAAAACAGCACAAGTCAATGATTGATTTCAATTATTTTGCCTGACATGTTTACTGTTCCCAAATATTTGAAATGTTCCTCAAATTTTAGAGCAGTAATCACAATACAGTGAAATTTTTATCCAAGGTTATTATACCGTCAGAATCTTATACCAGCCCATGCCTAAAGCCATTAGATTTCCAAGTTTCTGTATCAATGTTTTTTTGCAGCTGCCCAAAAAAAAGTATAAGTTAAAAGATACTGTTACCACACCTAATACATCACAACTAAATGGTTTATGTTATTTGTGACAAGGTTTTCTTGAACTCACTGCTGTACTACCATCAAGCAATTTATTAATAAATAACCCAACTTGGCTCATAAAACATAATTTAATGCAAGTTGATTATAACTGTCATTAGTGCCATTATGCAGATGGTGGTGGGAAAACCTCCACTAATTAAAATATCTAAGACCAAAATAATTTTAGATTAATAATTAAGGCATCTAGAGACTGATTCATTATTTTTGTTCTGTTATTTTCATTTACTTTTCATGTAACTTTACATTTTCATGTAATCCTGGAAAATACATCAACTGTGACCAGCTGAAAAGTCCCCAAAATAAGGCTGGGCGATATGGCAAAAAAGCAACTATTTTCTATATTAAACCGCAATATATTTCGATATAAGTTGTTAATGCTTCCAGATTTAAAGAATGCCAACAATGACTGAAGCCACAAAAATAAGAGGGTACATTAAATGGCATAACATATTTTCGACCGATAAATTTTCGGTGGCCAAAAAGTTGATACATCTCTAATATCAACACACGTTTAGATTCCTATTGATACACATTTCTGCTGCGCAATTGGCTCTTAAATCAATAAAGAGTAAAAAAGTCCAGAGCTTATCATTGTTATTGACATAAATTTTATCACAATTCGATATTATATCATTTATCGGCCCAGCCCTACCCCAAAACCCCTCTAAAGCAAGTTTCAGACCAGACTGAAATATTAAGTCAACTAGGTAGTTTTCTTTAATAGGGAAGGCCAAACCAAAAAAAGTATATTGAGTTCTACATTGGGAAGCAGTCTTGCATATAGTATGCTGACTCACAATAAATGCCTTAACACAAGACCGCTATGAATTTGCAATGCAAGTGCAAAGAAAAGATGTGATGAAACAGAACAAGCTGTCATTCTGCGGTGCTAAGCGCTGGCATTGTTTGACAGTGCTAAACTGAACCTCCATCCATAGGGTCTTTCATTATGCTGATGCTTATTATGGCCGAGGAAACAGGGAGGAAGGGATGAAGATATGGAAGGAAGGAAGGAAGGCGGAGGGGTATAAAGATCCTGCGGGAAATGATTATTTATTCATTGTGAATAGTGATGTATGTTAATGCCTCATACTTAGCTTGTGTTTGGACTCGTCCGTTTTTTTTCTTTGAGAATCTACAGCCCAGATCTTCTCTAAGCTGGCTGTATTGAACATTAAGCCGTTGTTTATTTGATTGCGTCATCTCTGAATGTGTCAGTGGCTATCGTCAACCTTCATTAATCTCCCTTTCATCTCTATAGCTCTGCAATGCTGAGACAGATTTTCACAAAGGAGGTTCTCTCCTTCCACAGAGGCTTTGATCTGATCCTCCCTACCTTCTCTGGCGAATAACAGAATGAGATGGATTGGAGTCGTAATAGGGCCAGAAAAACCAATGAAACATGTTTTATAGTTGCGGCCCATGTGTGCACACGGTCTTTTCCCATCAATGATCTGAATGCGGAGACGCAAGATGTAGATTTCAAACTGATTTTACGATCCAACGGTGAATGGCAAGTGTCAGAAAAGGTTCCTGGTTATGCGACCGCTCCTGTCAATATTTAATGGACTGAATCTTTGCTCCTCTGAGAGTGATGGCAGACAAACAGTCAGTCAGAAAGAGAGAGAGAGAAAGAGAGAGAGAGAGAGAGAGAGAGAGAGAGAGAGAGAGAGAGAGAGAAACACTTTCTTTGATAAAGTGGGGCAGGTCCCATCATTAGTAGCCGTCCTGTGTGCAAAGCTCCATGCCACAGGGACGGGATTAAATCAGACCCTGTAAGACAGCTTTAAAAAGGCATGAACAAGCAGCTGCTTTCCAACATAGTAAACATTCAGCATATATTGAAAGAAATTAGTGCTGTGTCGTCTCTCTCTGATTAGTCTGTTCATTTATAGCCCAGCTGAGCTGCTCTGCTTCATTATGTTTTGTGGTTTGGAAATGTATTTGACATGCATTTTTTATTTTTCTTAGCATTTGTGCAATGACACATGCCAGCATTTGTTTAAAAGGCCAACAAACAAACAGACTAAACATTTACTACAGAATGGTTACAAAATGACTATCATCAAGCTTAATCTTTGTTGGAAAAAGTCCACAGTTAAGCCCAAAAAAAGCACTCGCAACCGAAATTTGCGTAAACAGGTTTGAACGTTGCGTACAGATTGAGCAGCCATTACACAGAACAAATTAGCTGCATGAAAACTGTGCCGTCTGAATGCATCAACACAACCGGTGATGTGGGACACAAATCATATGTCTTACTGCACTTTGAAAGGATATGGAGCCCTTGGTGGAAACGCAGTCTACCATAATCCTTTCTTTATGAAGCCAAGTGAAGTAATGCAACCACCAGTCTGCACAATGACTCCACACAACCCTGCACATTTATGAAACCATAAACTGAACATTTATAAAAGAAACATTGGGAAACTTCTGGGGCTCTGAAGCAAGCGTGTCCCTCATCAAATGGAGTTGAGAAAGCGGTTGGGCAATTTTGTGTTTACAGATGTGTATAAACTAATCATATTCTGCAAACCTTTCTGATGTTGAGTTTGATCCCTAAAAGTCCTGATGGAGATTAAAGGGAAGAAAGGACGATTGTTGAATTATGAGTAACTTTATGCTTCATTTCGGAGCCCATCCGGAAATGGAATTACGGGAAGAACATCATGAAACTCTAAGAGCTTCAAACTCAACCGCAAAACCACTTCAAAATTGGAGCCAGGACTAACAGCAAACCCTGGGGTTGGTATTGAGAACTGTGGGAAAAAGAGACAAGGGGAGGCAAAGTACATTTTAGGTGGATTTGAAAATGTTTTGTTGTTTAAAACATGTACAATAAAGTGAGTTGGAACAACTGTCCACAAAGCACATAGACCTATTAGAGTAAAAGCAATTGAGCTGCTCCTTTGAGTCTGCTTTCTGTTGGCAGTAGCAGTGAACTTAGATTGTCCTGATGCCTAAAAACTATCACAGATGAATTGCCTAATCCTCAGTCTACCCCTCACATATGTTGTTAAATCATTGTGGACCAGTTTGTCAAGACAATGGAACGAAGAAGAATATTGGAGCTAGCAATCAGTCATTTTAATACACGCTCTTCTATGCTACAGGTGGTAGTGATGCGCGGATGGTGGTTATATCCACGGGAGCTGTGGATAATCCGCGGGTCGGGTAATAAAAAAATACATTATGATTAATTGCGGGTGGGTAGCGGGTCATAGCAGTTGACCAGCAAAAAAGCAGAGAGTAGGCTTCGCTGAATGTGAAGATGAGAGATGCCCAAAAAAAAAAGGATGAAGTGCAAGAGTACTGTGCAAACTTTCAGTTAGAGGAGTCATCAGAGTCATCAGAAGCTTGTGCATTCCTGCTTGTGCATAAACTCTCATTTAGTGCAGCCCCAATCCAGGCACAGTAGGCTAGATTGCTATTCTGTTTTTTTACAGTGCAAAGAAAAAGGCCAAGTAAACATAACATAGCTGCTGTTTAGGCTGAAGTGGCACTGTTTTTGTTATCTTTTTCCTGTATATGTAAAGGCTAAATCTGCTGTTAATAATGAAGTTCCACAGTGACCTATCATCTCGCTTAAAACAAAGAATTAGAATTATTAAAGTGTTGATCAGGTGCGGGTCGGGTGCGGATATAGCCTATATATCAGATAAAATAATATGTGCAGGCGGGTGGCGGGTGGATGATTAGAATGAAGGAGCGGATTCGGGTGACATTTCAGCTGATCCGCGCATCTCTAACCGGTGGGCTTTCCTTATTTAATCTGTAACAGTGACATTGACAAAAATTCTTTCAATATAAATAATAATAATAAAAAACAAATACTTGTAAATCTAATGGCAATCCATACAGGGATATTGGTGTATGTCACACCAAAAACTGTGAATCAAACAAAAATGTTTGCTGCAGCAGCTAGTATTTTGGCACACAGATGTGCTGTCAAAACTGATGAATGCAGTATTCGAGAAGACCTTGTCAAATACAGACCACCTTCAGAACAGTGTGCATTCACTACTTTTTTAAAACTGCATCAGATCTTTAATGTAGTATTCCACTCCACATTAACTGCTCCAATTCTTCAAGAAATTTGTACTTTTATCCAGAAAGGTTCATTTAATCAATTTTAAATATTTGCTACTCTAAGAATACATTTAAATGCATGATATATGATGGGACTGCAAAATATATCGTTTCAGCATCGCTATCAAAACATGTGCATTCGCAATATTTACACTGAAATATCTGCAAAGTAAAGTCATATTATATTTATTATAATATTTATATACAGTTATAGTTGACCAGTAGCCACAGTTGTAAAAACTCGTGATTTATGGTTACACTTTGCAGTGACTCCACAATGTTACTAAAATTGTATCATTTGCATGCATTCTTAAGGCATTTAAGAATGTAAGCCATATAAGCATTTTCAGCCAGTTTAAAGAATCTGGGCACACCAAATTATAGCGTTTGGAAATTTTAAGAAAGACTAATTGTATTTATGTATATATGATAAAGACTATCGTGTTATTTTTTTATTCAATTTGTGTGCCTGAAGACTGCTAGACTCTCAGAACACTATATAGCACTGTTTATTTTTTTTATATCTTTGCTCCACTGTATTTATCAATGCTTATTATTAGTTTATTATAGTTTATGCAAATGATTTACAAAATCCTTCCAATTACTCTAAAAGTATGTCTTTTTTCCAAATCGAGCCATTCAAGTCATCTGCTGAAATTAGTCAATATCGCAATGTGTAATGAAGAAAAATAATATTGCAATGTCAATTGTTTTTCGGTATTGTAGCCCTATAGATTATACTTTTTGCTTTCCCTCTAAAACATTTTGCATACAGATAATAATGTAACCAAATAAACCCTTCTTTACACAGATCTTTAAGAACAATGAAATTTTGTTTTATGCATGTCAACTATACATAGAAACAATAATGGTATTGTTTTTTTAAAAACCTGTACAAATCCCAATTTAAAACCTAAACTTCTAGGCCCTTAAAAGGCCTCAGTAATAATGAACAACCAAAAAGCTTAAAAACATTTCCTTTTTTTGTTGTTGAAAAAGAGGGCAGGTAAACAACTGCGAGGATTCTAGTATTTCATAGTCAAGCACCCAATAAGCATATTGGAATGATTTAAGAAGAATTACATGACAATGAAGACTGAAGTATTGACTGCTAGAAAGATTTTTAACAGATTATCGTCTGTCCTTTATCAATATTCCAAATCCCAAAATATTTTGTGAACTGACTGACGATTTCAAGTTCATTGGCAAAAACAATGACTTCTAAACTGCTGAGTCTCCTTAGCTGCAACAAAGTGAAGGAAGTGCCAGCACACTTCATCAACACACAGTGTACTCCCACATTTCAGTCACGGCTACGTCTTTCATTTATCAAAGATGTGAGCAAGTTCTTATGAGGCTCTACAATAGTTTGTGTTGGCGTTTCTTCAATACAGTTAATCTATTGAAAAACGAGAGATGCGGCATTGCTAGAAAAAATGTCGGAGAGTTTTGCAGTTCGCCAACTTTTTTCTTTGCCCTCCCTAAAAAGTCAAAGTCAAACCAGCTATTGAGAGATTTCTGACTGAAAGAAAAGGCTTTGAAGTGAAGTGAAAGCGTTTTCTTTTGATCTGTGTTGAAATGCTAAATACGTGTCAGTGTGGACATTTGTTCTAACACGCTGGAGATCCAAACAGAGATGAGCCTGTTGAAAGAGAATTAAAAACACACACACACACACACACACACGCACACACAATCCTTTCTGGAAAAACCGAGAGTTTTCTCCCCATCTCTCTGCATGCACTGCCATCAGACCCCATACATCACCGACGTTTGTGATTACAGGGAAAAACGATACATCAAGAATAAAGCTGGCTTTTGTTTTAAAGTATGTGTGACTTGAAGGAACTGTCTCAACAGTAATAATAAACAGAAACGTTTCAGTCATGGACTCGCTTTCTCAACTGTACCAGAGACAGTGACCGAGTTCAAGACAAAGGGAGAGAGTGACTGTTGGGCAAGAAATCAGAGGGATGGAAAGGATACTCTCCATCCCACAGGACGAACGATAATGAGTTCCTTTCTACACGGTTAGTTTTCCTAATTTCATAAACATGTTTAATTGATTAATCGCTCCTGCGACATCCAGACAATATTTCATTATGGTCATGTGGACATGTGCTGTAAAGGTTAAAGTAGACTGTTCTGCCAATAACTGAATCAGCCAGCAGAGATAAGCCTCTGTTTGGGTTCACAGTCGTCTGTCTTAATTTAGCAGGAAGACGCTTAAGAACATTTGGAGAAGTAACAAGTGATGAAAAGATTATCTTGAAGGTTTTGTAGCTATGAAAGAAATGACCTCAAATTCAGTATGTTACTTTTTGAAAAGGTGTCAGTAACTTAAATGTTGTTTAGAAGCAGAACACGACCCAGTGGCTCAGTGGTTAGCACTGTTGCCTCACAGCAAGAAGGTCGCTGGTTCGAGTCCGGGCTGAGCCAATTAGCATTTCTGTGCGGAGTTTGCATGTCCGCGTGGGTTTCCTTCAGTTTTCCCTCTACTTTCCCAGTCGACTAGTTCAAAGACATATGTGATTTAGATGAACTAAATTGGGTGTAGTGTATGAGTGTGTATGTGTGTGAATGAGAGTGTATGGATGTTTCTGTGCTGGGTTGCAGTTGAAAGGGAATCCACTGTGTAAAACATATGCCAGAGTAGTTGGTGGTTCATTCCTCTGAGATAAATCAGGGAAGTAGCCCAATGAAAAATGAATGAATTATTCTCTAAGTGATACTACATACAAGAAAAAAAAGATGAGAGAAAATAGTAAGCTAGTTTGTAAATATATACAACAAGAACAAACTAAGTATTTAAGAAAAACACCTTTGACCAATCCTGTCACTGTGCTCACCCACTTTTTCAGCAGCACTGCTAACAAAAGTATTTTCCCAATTGCATTTTTTAAATAGGGATTTTAAATGACTTCATTATACACATTACAAGTCTTGTACCAAACCAACCAGATACAAAGATCTCACAATGTCATAAACCTTAAAATGAGGAAAAAAAATATTTCAGAAAAATATAAATTAAAAATAAAAATAAATAAAGACAAAAATATTGAAATTAATGTGTTCAAATAAATGACTACAATCCAATGAAGCATGGCTAATGATACAATCAAATGAAAATGACTCAGAAATGTAAAAGTATTATTTTGTTGATGGTATCTAAAAAACTATATATTTATCTCATGGGAGTGGAAGGGGCAAAACAAAAGATGTATTTTGGTACACTGTGCACATTGCAAATTTTTTGCACAGCATCATGGGTAATGCAGTTTTCCTGTACAAATCCTGCTACTATAAATAACCTGAATCAATGCAAAAAAAAAATGGTTCCGCAAAAAGCCAAAAACAATCTTTGAGCTTACAACAGGCCCTGTAAATTTTTTTTTAATGAATTTCCTTATGAGAAAAATGTATAAAGTCTTTTATTTAGGAACCCGACTGTGCACCCACTTCGAGTGTTATCACTCGATTGAATCAGTGATTATCAGCTGATAGATATGGGCCTGTAGGGGCCTTCTGTGCCTACTGGTAGTCTCAGAAGCCTGTTATCATCCATCCACAAGGTTAATCAGCTATACTAATAGAGAAGACTCCAGATGCAGATCTGTTTTTCCACTACTGTGGCGGTTGGGTTTAGAGTTGGGGTAGATGTTAATAAAATACAATTCATGGGAAATTTGATAAATAATATAAATAATTCTCGTTAACTTCTGGCCGCAACTATATGTGATCTATTGCTGATTAACCATGTGGATGGATGATAACAGCCTTCTGAGCCTACCAGTAGTAGCAGAAGACCCCTACTGGCCCATACCTATCAGCTGATAACCACTGATAACGCCCATTCAATCAAGTGATAACATTCTAATCGGCTGGAGTGTTGTCCCCTAGTGACTATTTTTCAAATAAGCAGTTCTATTAATTTAGAGTAATGTTATCATTTAAAATGAAATCTATTCTGGTCAAATTTTATGTTTGTCTCAATTATGATTTGGCATATTAACAGTTTTTAAAACAATATATCATTTGTAACTATTTATTTAACAAAAAACAGAAAAAAAATTCTTAGAAGTGTAAAATGTAACTGTAACATGATCGCTAACCATCACTTTTACCATTTTTGAACATGATTTTTTTTCTTAAAATCAAACCAAAGAAACAGATTGTTCTTCAAGGATGCTCAATACAGCTTTTGTAAATGTAATCAATGAGGCAAAGCTTAGCAAGCATCGTCAAAGACACTTCAAATGTGTAAAAGTAATATATGATGTCCTTAAGCAAACCACATAAAGCTCCAAACAGCCATAACTTTATCTGACAGGCCACACTTGAATCAATTGTTTTTAAATAACCCAAACCTGAAGTTATCCGTTCCTCAACATAAACACAGCCAGCCTCTGTGAGGAATTTCATGGAGCGCAACAAAGAGCTTTCTGTGTAACCTCAAGTGCCAAAAGCAATATTTTCATGTGGAAGCCATACCTGTCCTCTGATTTCCTGTCTTATGTAAGATATCCTTATGCACAAGATAAGACTGGTCTGGTCTGTGGCTGTGCTGTCGAAAAAGAGAGAGAATGATGATTTAAAGCAGTCTGATCTAGCTGACCGAGAAGCTCCTTTTAAAAAGTTTTGAAAGATTGGCATACTTAGGCTATGAAAGAGACTACTGTACAGTCATAGCCTACATACAGTACATACATACATACACAAATAAAAGGGGCCTTTCAAAGGGGTCCTTAAAAAAAGACTACTTATAGACTCTTCAACGAACACAGAACTTTTCTAGAGCGTATAAATCTATAATGCTTTTCTGGTCTGTTCTTTTCATTATAGGTAGGCCACAGATAGGCTATTAAGACAGAGCTCAGTGAAGCATTACTGCTCCCTTGAGAACTGAAAATAGAAGGTGGAGACTCAAAGACTAATCACATACTTCCTTTCTCCCACCCCACGAATGAAACGTTTCAGACACCGTCGCTGGATCGGCAAATCTGACAGACAATAAGGCGACAGCGGCGCTGCATTTCACAAAGAGGCTCTTTCAGATCCCCTTCATTTTCCCGCGGTTTTCAACAGCAGTTTTGACGCTGTCTGTCATGACTTTGGCGCCACAGTCCGGTAACTGGAGCCAGAGCTTCATTGGGGGAAGAGCACAACGTCTAAATAATTATACACCGTACTATGCATAATGAATTCAGCAGGACCAGGAGTTTACGATAATGTAGCCTATATCTACAATATTTTATAACTTCTTTTGTAAATACTTTACCCATATGTCTTTGCGGTTCATATTATTTATTCGCTTGGGTTGGTTGAATGGAAATTCATTTTTAATGGTTCGGAATACAGTTATTACGCCATGAAGTATTTGCGTCATCACACGCTTCCAAATTACAATAAAATAATAAATTATATATATATATATATATATATATATATATTGGAAGAACTGGGGCTCACATTTAACATAACCAGCATTTAAGAAGTTTGAGAAATAGGCTGCATTTATGAATGTATAGCCTATAAAATTCGTGTCGCAATTTTAAATTTGGTAATAATTTTCACTTAAGTCAACTTATCTTCTTTAAATGTCCCACTGTTTAGGAATTTTGGTTTTATCAATCTAAATTTTAGAAAACGTGACATTATTAGTTATTTTCTCCTAGAAGTTTTATTTAGATAAAATATCTTATTCATAGTGTTATAACTGAATCAAATTTGAAAATGTTCTTCATGAATGTCTGAATGATAAAATTTGTAAAAATATAATTGTGAGTTTCTATGGCAAACTTTGATTACATCTTAATTCAATTAATTGCATCATAGTATTTGTATATTGTATTTGTCTTTGTATAATATTAGTTACTGTACTTTATTATTTTTGTATTATTTGTTTATCATTTTTCCACCATTGCTGTCCATAATCAAGGGTTATTAGCTTATTCAAAAGTTTTAGTAATTTTAATATTTGATATGTCACTGTTTTACTTTCTACTTTTTGATTCTAATATATATATTTTTAAATGCATGTTCCAAAAAATAAAATGCATGTAAAGAAAATGCATGTTCCAATAAATTTTCATTTACTAAAATCTGTTTTAATTTGTATATGTGTATTTAAAACTATCATACAATATTATACAGAAGCATGTTTATTCATAAGCTCTTCGCTTCTAAACACATTTCGGGGCTGAATAATTAATTTGTTGACTCCAGGAACGCTCTGAATGAGTCGTTACATGAATTATTTAGCCACTTTATTTTAAGATTAGGTCCATAATATGATTCATTACGGTGTGTCACGGTCATAAGTCGCAGTTATTTTTGACAATCAACGTCTCCTGAGTAATACATAGACTATAAGTGACTTTTGCTGAGAGAACTGGCTAATATTAAACCAGATGTGTTCCCATTCCTCGTCAAACAGAAACAAAAGACTTTTATGCTAATCGGGTTCATAACCGAGGTCGGGGATCAAAAGTTCAGGCTTTGACAGAAAAATATCAGTGAATGTCCCCATCTAGTGGCTAAAGACAAAACAACAAGAGGTGTAAGTGACATTCAAAAGAGGCCATTTCTTTAGGCTCAATTTCTAACAGCCAATTACTTTAATTCATACAATTAATAAAAGTATCCAATAAGCATTATAGCATAATTGCAACCACAGCAGATATAAAATTTGCTGAGTTTTTACATTACTCTCTCCATTAATATATTATTGATAAGCTGCTCTCCCCTCAACTACCGCCAAAGGGAGACTATATTAATATTGGAAAAGAAATTCATATCAATAATACAAATTACAAGGTGTATTGGACTGGTTCCAACATCCTTTCCTCAAATGTCCTTTCCTCAAATGCTTTTTCTTTGATCAATAACTTAGATTAATTTCACGTGTGTTCTCCCAGCAAATTTTATGCTGGAGAAACCTGAAATTGTCACACATTGTGACATTTATTTTGATATATGTATATAAGTTAAATATAAATAATATTTCAATATTATAATACAATACATACTAGGGCTGCACAATATATCGTTTCATCATCGATATCGCAATGTGATCATTTGCAATAGTCACATCGCAGGATATGCAATGTTGAGTTTGTATCACAATATATCATTTGCATGGGTTTTTGATGCCTGTGATTGTATAATGATTTCAAGCATTCATGTATAAGCAATTGCACCATTTGTACCCTTAACTATGATTAATTTTATTGAATTACTTTTATTATCATTCAATTACTGTACTTGAATACTGTTAGACACGAGAAATGATAAAACACTTTATTTCAATTGTTTATTTTTCTTGATTGTATTTATAGATTGTTATGCATGAAATTACTCACAACACATGCAAATACAGAAATCCACTGCAAATAGCACAGACCACAACGATAATGTGTCAGGGGACCCCAAAAAGTTTATAAATTGTTTATTAGATTTTATGGAGATGCAAATTGTAAACATTAATTCATCAATCTCTGACTAAACAAGTGCATGGAAATACTCACAACACATGCAAATACAGAAATGCACTGCAAATAGCACAGACCACAACGAAAATGTGTTGGGAGTTCCCAAAAAATTATAGATTGTTTATTAGATTTTATAGAGATAAAATCCCACAGCAGAATCATCCAAATTGATCTAACATTATAAATTCTTTCCAAATTGAGATATTAGTCATCTAGTGAAATTGTATTAATATAGCTAAATAAAAAAATATCGCAATGTTAGATTTTTCCCAATGTCGGACCGCTGTTTTAGGTACACCTGTTCAACTACATGTTAACACTGCTTTAATGTTTGCAGACATTATTAAGACAATATCCCATCAGAATGTGAAACAAATGTGATTTAAAAGAATTAATGTTTGTTGGTGCCAGATTGGCTATAGTCTGATTATTTCAGAAACTGCAGATTTATTGGGATTTCCAAGCACAAACATCTCTAAAGTCCACAGATAACGGTCAAAAAAAGAAAAAAAATCCAGTGAGCAGCATTTCTCTGCCGAAAATATCTCATTTATACCAAGGGTCAGAAGAGAATGGCCAGTCTGGTTTGACATGATAGAAAGGCAACAGTAACTCAAATAGCCAGTTGCTGCAAAAGAGCATCTCTGATTACTTAACAACAAACACTGAGGCAGATGAGCTAAACAGCAGCAAAACTAGTGACAATCGTGTTAGCTACAACCAGAAAACTTAGGTTATAGTTAACAGATTTACCAAAGCCAAACAACAGAATATTGGACAAAGCCTGGACTCATATGTCTCTGTTTCATCTGTGAATTCTGCATGGCAGGGTCAGAATTTAGCATTCACAACACTAAAGTATGGATCATTCCTACCTTGTATAAATGTTTCTAGCTGCTGGTGGTGTAAAGTGTGGAAGATATTTTTTTAGGCACACAACTGGGCTCCTTGATACCAAATGTGCATCGTTCAAACCAGTTACCAGGAAAACACTGCCACCTAGTGAACCATGTGAATACTACGATCAGTACTTTCCATCTGTTTAGCATGGTTACCATAGCTTTCTCCAAAATACAAGTTATTGCAGATATTAATATTACAGTAACTTTATTTTTATTGCTTACTTGAATGTGTGTGTTACTTTCCAGTCTGTTTTTGTTTTGTTTTTTCAATCATTTTCAGCGATTCAGTCTTTTGTGATATCTGGTATCACAACATTGCTGGTGGTGTAATGTGGGGATATTTTTTCCTAACACAGTGACTTTGGGCTTCTGGTAACAATTGTGAATCTACCTGAGTAATTTTAAAACTGCTGTGTATACTAATGATGGCTACACGTCAAGCAGGATACGTCACGAAGCTCAAATCATCTGAAACTGGTTTCTTTGATATAATAACAAGTTCAATAATTTAATGGTCTCCACAGTCACCAAATCACAATCCAATAGACCACCTTTACAATGTAACACACAGTATCTGCACAATTGTGTGATATGCAATCAAGTCAATATAGATGAGGAATGTATTGAATGTACAAGCTCAGTGTATCTGACAAAGTGGCTGGTGAGCAGTGTTGGGGGCCTTACAAGTAATGCAAGTTATGTAATAATATTACTTTTCTAAGTAATGTGTAAATTAACGTATTATTTGAGTTACTTTTTTAAAAAAGGTAGTGCAAGTTACTTTTTAGTTTAATTATTATTTTTTTTTTTATTGTTATTATAAAATTTTTTTTATCAATTGCTGAAAAATGTATGTAGGCACATTAAATCACGCACTCAATGAGGGAATTTGGTTTCCGCTGGAACAGACAGAAACCAAGATGGCAGGCCAGAGCTTTACATTTCGGCGATAGAAGTATATTCTAATTATTTTAAACGTAACGAAAAAAAAAGGAGATTGTCTCAATGGACAGAATGGATTTTACTTAATTAACAAGAGAAAATGGTACAAAAGTAGCAAACGCATTGCTCTAGCTTTCATTAATCCAGTTATACTACATGTATAGCTCTGGGGTCGGCACATTCTCAGAAGATAACATTATTCTAAATTACTGTTTTTATAGGTAAATGAAGGTGTAGGTTATACGGTGTGTTGTTAATTGCAGAGTAACTGAAAGCAAAAGCAGTGAAAGTAACTTAAAAGTAACATAACACATTACCATATAAAAGTAATTAAGTAACATTACTACTTACTTTTTTGAGAAGTAACTCAATATTGTAATGCATTACTTTGAAAACTTACTTTCCCCAGCACTGCTGGTGAGCACATATTTCTACTATACTCTGTTGAACAAAAAGGGTAAGGTAGGTTTTGAACGATTGCTGCTGATTAAAATTGACTTAAGCTGGTTCTTTGCTGTTCATGTTCTGGTTCTAAGATGGTCCTATCCAGCACATGACCAGAAATGAATCTGCTTAAATTAGCTACCATGTTTTAAAATCTACCCAGCAAATGCTGTCCTTGTCAACAGTGTAAATATTATGTAAGTCCTATATACACTCTCCAGCCACTTTATTAGGTAAACCTGTCCAACTGCTCATTAACACAAATTTCTAATCATCCAATCACATGGCAGCAACTCAATGCATTTAGGCATGAGATGGTCAAGACGACTTGCTGCAGTTCAAACCGAGCATCAGAATGGGGTAGAAATGTGATTTAAGTGACTGGTGTCAGACTGACTGGTCTGAGTATTTCAGAAACTGCTGATCTACTAGGATTTTCATGCACAACAGTCTCTATGGTTTGCAGAGAATGGTCCAAAAAAAAGAAAATATCCAGTGAGTGGCAGTTCTGTGGGAGAGCAAATGCCTTGTTGATGCCAGTGGTCAGAGGAGAATGGGCAGACATGAGCTGTTAAAAAGGCAACCGTAACTCAAATAACCCCTCGTTATAACCGAGGTATGCAGAAGAGCATCTCTGAACGCACAACATGTCATACCTTGAGGCAGATGGGCTACAGCAGCAGAAGACCACACTGGGTGCCACTCCTACCGCAGCAACTGAGTGATGCTATTATGTCAATTCGACCAAAATCTTGGAGGAATATTTCCAGTACCTTGTTGAATCTATGCCACAAAGGATTAAGGCAGTTCTGAAGGCAAAAGGGGGTCCAACCCAGTGTACCAAATAAAGCCAGTGAGAGTATTTTTTAAAAAGGCAAGGTGTGTGCAGCTAAAGTAGTAGCCTATAAATTATTTCCAAATTGTCGTATAGCCTGCTGTACTGTTTATGCTAAAAAATATTGTTTAAATTATTAATTTATTTTGTAGCTATGATATTATTTAGTGGGCAGCATGGTGGCGCAGTGGTTAGTGCTCTAGCCTCACAGCAAGAAGGTCACTGGTTCAAGCTTCGGCTGGGTCAGTTGGCATTTCTGTGTGGAGTCTGCATGTTGTCCTCGTGTTTGCGTGGGTTTTCTCTGGGTGCTCAGGTTTCCCCCACAGTCCAAAGACATGCGGTATACGTGAATTGGGTATGCTAAATTGTCCATAGTGTATGTGTGTGAATAAGAGTTTATGGGTGTTTCATAGTGATGTGTTGCAGCTGGAAGGGCATCCGCTGCGTAAAACATATGCTGAATAAGTGGGCGGTTCATTCCGCTGTGGCGATTCCAGATGATAATGGGAATAAGCCGAAAAAAGAAAATTAATGAATTAATGATATTATTTGGTTACATATATAATAAGTATGTGTTGTGTTGCCAGACATCACATGAGAACTGCAGATGATAGAAAAAAAAACAAGACTGGAAAATGACACCCACATACAAGTGAGTAATAAATAGAGTTACAGCAATAACAACAACTTATATTTGGAGGAAGCTATGGTTACCATGCTTACATTTAGAGAAGTTCTGAGCGTAGTATCCACGTGGTGCAGTAGGTGGCAGTGATTTGCCCTGTCCCGTTGTCAGATGGGAGTGGTTTAAATGTCATGCAGGATCACCCCCTTGATTAGGATTATTTGAACAGTCTGTCTCAAACAGAGAGGGGTGTTGCCCTGTCCACACATAACATTCTGCATTTGCTTTTCTCCGTTACAGACTCTAGTAATTCAACTAAGGTAAGTCTGTTATATTTCACTTCTATTTTACATTCAAACAACCAAATAACAAAGTCAGCAGTGACGTGACGGTTTACCTCACTGTGAACAACGCTGAAGTGTTACTTTCCACAAGCGTTTCTTTGTGCCTAATGTTTCCACAGGAGTGACACCTTCTAACGGGACACGTAAAGAACTCAAACTAAAGTCGTTTCAGCATGTGTAGTTCGTGCATTATATTGAATCATTTTACAAAGCTACTCTCTTCGTATTAAAAATTGAAACAAAGCCATATATGGAAAGATTTAGAATTTTGCGATGCGCCGTTTGATAATGCGGTAAAACGGGATGTCTGGAAGTACGCAGTGTGCAGGATTGATCTGCCACATGCATTAAGAAGAGCAGGCCTATGTTATTGATGTTTGGATCGATTTCTCCTTATCCTCAACCCATTCTCCTTAATGTTTTTCTCAAAAACATTTTATATGATGATATAACTAAACCACACGTTAAGACATTTATTTTATTTTTTTTTTATTATTTACATGCTGTAGCTATTACAGAAACTTGTATATTTGAATGGTACAACATGTCATGAGGTGTGTATTTCTTTATTTATTTTGATTACTCATCCTCAGCCCCTTGTGCATAATTATCACTTGTTACCACAGAAACGCACACAACTAAGACAAACATGTTTTGTGGTAAAGATGCTGTAAAGAAAAGGGAAGTGACACAGAAAACACCTTCCGTGTTTGTGGAAAAAAACTGCAGCAACCTTCTGTAAATCATGACAGGAATCATGTTGATTTTGTGTATTGTATATATTTTATTAATGCACTTAAATCAATGTTGTTGTTTTCTTTTATTTAGAAATAACTACCTTTTTTCATAAAAAAAATGCAAACACATTTTTTCAGGTTTTCTAATTTAAATGAACACACACATATTGATAATGTACTAGCATTTACTCATGGTTGTACTAATTCAAATACACCTATATATGCACAGACCTAGTGATTACACGAATAACAGAGTATGGTGAGAGTAGCATTTACTTTGTTTCTGCTGAAAGGAGAGAAACTATTGTTTAAAATGCATTGTATTACATTTACCTTTTCAGGGCAGTGCAGAGACCTTTTAAGGGGCAGGGGCTTAAGAAAAAAGGCAATTTTTATTAAATGGTAAAAATGATTGTACTTTAATAAATAAAATATATTAAAGTAGATTTCACCCTAAATTCACCATATACTATTCAAAACTAATAATTCTGTCACCATTTACTCTTATTTTACTTGTTGCAAACCTGTTTGACTTTTTTTTTCTGTTAAACACACAAAATAATATTTTGAAGAAAGCAGGAAACCGGTAACCATTGACTTTCATGGTATTTGTTTTTCCTACTATGGAAGTCAATGATTTCAAATTTATAGCTTTCTTTAAAATATAGTTTTTAATCTTTTATTTGTTAGTGTTCAACAACAAAAAAAAAAGATTTGGAACCACTTGAGGGTGAGTACATTTTAATTTTTGAGCAAACTATCCCTTTTCAATCTACTATTTTTGTTTGAGTATTTTTTTCTGTTTAACAAAATAATAAGATATTTTGAAGAATGTAGGACACACTGATAGCCACAGACTTCCATAGCTAGCCTATATGTACATGTTTTATAGCTTCAATTAACATTATATATTCTGAATAAATGACTGCAAAAACTAGTAATGTATTTTTTACACACACTCCGTCTGCAGTGTGTGTATGGGCCAGACTGTAAAGCTATGGCCCAGATGCAGTGCGGATGCAGCGCGTAAGCGCTGATAGACATTACTCTACTGTTGACACCTCACTTTTGAAGACAGTAACAATGTAAATTGTCTTTGTTAGAGCATTCGCCTCACATGTGGTTTTCTTTCCAAATCACCGGTTCGAGGCTTGCTTGGAGCGGCTAGACTAAAAACCATGATATACTTTAATTTTTTTTTTTTTATTGTTCGACAGGGAAAGCTGTCCTTAAATAGATCACGCATTAAGTTATACATGTATTATATTATTATTAGTATTTAAAAAATTATTATTATCCCCAGAAAAAAAAGGGCACTTTCTCTCTAGGAGAAAAAAGGGCAGGGGTTCAAGCACCTAAAGCCCCCACCACTGCACGTGCCTGTACCTTTTATATGTCATGCAAAGGTGTCACGGTGGCGCAGTGGGAAGCACGATTGCCTTATAGCAAGAAGGTCGCTGGTTCGAACAGCTGGGTCACTTGGCATTTCTGAGTGGAGTTTGCATGTTCTTTTTGTGTTCACATGGGTTTCCTTTGAGTGCACTGGTTTTCCCCACAAGTCCAAAGACACGTGGTATAGGTGAATTAAGCTAAATTGTCCGTAGTGTATGAGTGTGTATGGGTGTTTCCCAGTACTGGGTTGGAGCTGAAAGGGCATCCGCTGCATAAAACATATGCCGGAATAGTGGGTGGTTCATTCTGCTCTGGTGACCTTTGATAAATCAGAGACTAAGCCAAAGGAAAATGAATGAATGAATGTCATGCAGATCATATATATAGTTGAATTCAGAATTATTAGCCCTGCTGTTCATTCATTCATTCATTCATTCATTCATTCATTTATTTTATTTTCGGCTTAGTCCCTTTATTAATCCGGGGTCGCCACAGCAGAATGAGCTGCCAACTTATCCAGCACATGTTTTCACAGAAGCCTTTCCAGCTGCAACCCATCTCTGGGAATCATCCATACACACTCATTTGCACTCATACACTACATACAATTTAGCCTACCCAATTCACCTGTACTGCATGTCTTTGGACTGTGGGGGAAACCAGAGCACCCGGAGGAAACCCACGCGAACGCAAAGAGAACATGCAAACTCGAACCAGCGACCTTCTTGCTGTGAGTCGACATCACTACCTACTGCGCCACTAAGCAAGATAGGGTAAGTTGTTGTACTTTATAACAATAGTTTGTTCTGTAGCCAAAGAAGAAAATAATATTGATGTAGGGCCTAATAATATTGTCCCTAAATCATTATTTTTATTCCTGCCAAAATAAAACATAAAAGTTTCTCCAGAAGAAAAATATTATAAGGAATACTGTGAAAATGTTCTTGCTCCATTAAATATCACAAAAAATATTTGAAAAAGAATAAATATTGCCTAGGAGGTAATAATTTTGCCCTCAACTGTACATGTTAACATCTGCACTAATATATTTAAAGGCTTAGTTCAACAAAAAATGAAATTTCTGGTATTAATTACTCACCGTCATTTCGATCCAATCCCCCTGAGATTAATCTTCAGAACACAAATTAAGATTTTTTAGATTAAATCTGTGCACTATCTGACCCTCCATAAACAACAAGAGTTCTGATATGTTCAAAGTCTAAAAAAGGAGCGAAAATCACAGTTGAAGCACTGAAGTCAGATGGAATCTTTTAACTGTGTTTGTTTTTTCTTGAATATCTCACAACCCTTGGACTTCATGATCTGAGATCTGATTTAATCTAAAATATTT
>CAIGQZ010032312.1:11182123-11210420 GCA_903798205.1 Danio tinwini
TTATTATTATTATTATTATTATTATTATTATTATTATATTTTTTTCAAAATGTTCTAAAGTTTTTGTACTAGCTGGGAATGTATGCATTCACTTTGTATGTGACTTTTGAAACAAAAGAAGTTATGTTAAGGACTTTGTGTCCTCTTTGCTGTGATAACTTCAGCTGTTGACATTGGTTTATTGTCAGTGGTCGTTGTTAGAATGTAATCACATCTGAAGTTTCAAAAACTTTGCTTGTAAAGTTTTAGATCACTTTTAAAATGCTATTTATAATGTCTGTATAAAAACGAATAACTATACACATGGATATATCATTACGAACAACATGCATTTGTAATCTGCACACTTAGGAATCTCAGAAGATGCAAGATATTAATACTGTAAATATTTAGCAGTCATACATCCTACAAACTCTATTAAGGCCTATTCAATGACTGTACACAGGCTCTTCCCAGAAACATCTCCCTCCCTTATTGACCCGTAAGCAAATGTCACATGACCTAGGCTATTTATAGTTCCCTGTGGGCCAGCAGACAGGCAGCAACCTCACCAGTACTGTACATCACACAAGATGATGATGGTGTGTGTTTAGTTCAGAATAGCCTGACGTATGCTAAATATTTCATGCAAGTCTCGAGAGAATAAACTGGGGCAATAAATAACAGACTGTATTCTGTTTAATTAGCCTTTCTGTCACGCTAAAGCTTGTGTTCAAAAGAGCTTTCAGATGATTCAATGTGCCTTTATGTACTTAGGCAGATCTTTGGAAATCAGTTCCAGATCACAAGGCGTCCACTTTAGTGTACATGCTGATAGCACAACAGCTGAAGTGGAGCAAATGAAAGCGGGATGTTTGTTCAATATCGGGTTCATTATCAACACTTGTTTCGCAGCGTGCATGTGTCTGGCCTAAAATAGATGCCTGATTGTGAAGCATATGTTGTCTGGGAGCAGTTTGATCTAATATAGGGGGTGTAGGGGAATATGTGGTGATAACTAAAGTGCTTATCATCGTGATTTTAAAATATGGTTAATTTTATTTTTGTTCAATTCAAGTTTATTTGTATAGCACTTTTCCAAAGCAGCTATACAAAATGTGCACATTATTACATTAGGATGAAATGTGTGTGGACAAACTGATGTTAGCTGTGATTGATCCAGCCTGAGGAAATTGAACTATTTTAAGTTTTGTCAGCTTAGTGACAAATTTGTACGAGTTCAGTATGATTAAAAAAACAACAACTCTCATTGCCCCCATTTAAGCAAATCATATACTAAATTGTAGGAATGAGGTCATACGAATTAGCCACTAAATTAAAAAGTTATGAATTGTCGTGAGATTGTGTTGTGTTGGATTGATCTATTTTATTCATGATTATATGTTCAATAATAGTAATCAATCAATTTGAAAGATTTATTGACTGTATATACTAGGGTTGGGCAATGTTGACCAAATAATGGCATCGTATGATGTCTAATGTGGAACATCGCAATGGACGATGGCATTGTCGTCGTAGGTGGGGTTGGGAGTAGTGGTTGTAAAATATCAATTAATTCATAACGAATTAATTAATTGTATATCCTACCGTTTTCACTACCTGACCCACATGGTCTTTGCTTTATCCATAACTAAACCATAAATAAATAGTTACACACAAATTACCACCTTTCAATCACTTTTTTCCGTGGGACTCTGGCATGAATAGGCAGAGTGATCTGTGTCGTTATAATGGCTTTTTCCCACAGCTGGTGGACGAGACGAGAGTCCACTGTAATTTGTATTGTGATTGATGATTACTTCCTTATTTTATTATTATTATCAGGCAATAATAACAAGTAAAGATGCTAGGACTTTTTCGCATATACGCCCGAAATTTTATGAGACCTAAAATATATATTTAGAATCATTTATGCTAGTTCATAAATAGTTACCGTGCGACCAGTTTTCACTGCAAAATCCCTGCACTGATTTAGGAGACATTTATGCAGAATGCATCTTTGCACCTAAAACGCCAAACGCAGCGCTCAGGAACAGATTAAAACAGTTGTTATGTGAACTTGCTGAAGTAAAAAAAGCCTGCAATGCTTGCCCCGCCTTTGTGCTCTTCTTATTGGCCCACTGCTCTAGAACTGAACGCGAATGGATTGGTTAATATTAGCTGTCCATCACTAAGTCAATGCCTTCTGCCTTCAGATGACAGGAGCTATACAACCGTGAAAATGTGAAGCACTGAAGATGAGAGAATGAAAATAACACTGACAGATTTAGTTTTAGAAACCACCTAAAGTTACTAATAATGGCACATCTTATTAGTGATCATGTGCTGAATGTTAATCCACCACCATTTACACTTTTTTTAAGAGTGGATAAAAGACTTCCAGTGGCCATTCACTGTGAAGTCTGTGGGACGGGGTTTACAGGTAACATCGTTTGCCACTGAATCTACACATTTTAAGCATGAGAGGTAATTTACCTTAGCTCATGAAAAGACCAGTATTGCTATTAAGATGACATGCAAATAATAAGTTATATATCAATAAAAATGTGGGGCGGGGACTGCGGGGCGACGGCTCAGCATTGTGAAGTTTATCGGCCATCGGCGATGGATGATGGCATCATCTATTGGCCCAACCCTAGTTTATACTGTATATTGACTATTTTTAAGACCTGTGAAGAGATGATGCCAACCATCAAAGACTTTAAGAACAACACATACACTTAAAACACAAATACACTTCATTGAACATGTACACAATGACAACCTACATACTATATAACTGCAGGATAACTATGCTTGCATATAATATCTTTAACTTTAAAAAGATATTAGTTAATTGTTAATTAGTTATTAGTAATTAGTAAGTAAGTAGCAATTAATAAAGTTGTATGGTAACTAATAACTTAACAGTTCTGATTTTGATAATACAATAATGTGCACCTTCTAAAGATGCTTTGAAACATTGTTGTGAAAAGCACTTTACAAATAAGCTTGAATTGAATATATAATTTAATGTCACATAATTAATCTATTTTGAAAACCTGGGTCTGCATTAATTCATCAAGGTTGGATTTATTTGATAAATATTACAGTGGATTAAATGTGATAAAATAAAGTAGTTTTAGGTGTAGTAATTTAAATGAACTGTTGTTTAAAAAAACTGTTTAAGATTTAATCATTTTAAAGCTGATTCTTCAGCAACCATTGGTCTTTGGTGTCACGTGATCCTTCAGAAATCAGACTTTTGTACCTAAAAAAACATTTCTTGGTTGAAAACAGTTGGGCTGTTTAGTAATTGTGTGCAAACCTAGATGCTTTTGCACAAAATTATGAACAACCACAACTATTTAAAAGAAATAGTTTTTTAGGATTCCATGATAAAATGTCAGAACAACTGATTGCATCTATTGGAAATAAGTTTAGTTTAGTTTTCTAAAAAAGAAAATAGTTTTCTTATCTAATTCAATTAAGTTTAGTTTTTAATACCTACTAGGGGTGTAATGGATCACAGTTGATCCGGAATTTGTACGACCCACGGTTCGTAACACACGTGACCCGCAGATTAATACTTTTTTTTGCATGTAATTCTAAATTTGTACCGATCGCAGTGAAATTGCCTCTTGCGTCATTCACATCACACGTATGAAAGCATTTAGGCTTTCTTGTGAAATATAATGATGACGGAAGAAGTTGTGGTGGGTTATTCGGGAATTGGTGGGTTTTTTAGGCTATTATAGGTGTTTTCTATCACTACTTGTTTAGCCTGCATTAAAGGTAAGCTGCATGATTATTCATTAAAATCTCAATGCCTACGCAACATAAATGATAAATGATGGTGATTTGCATATGTTTATTAATCCTTCAAATCGCTGCATTCAAATCTGTGTTTGAAAAAAGCAAAAACCTAGAAAGAGATTCAGTCTTCAGTCTTTTGAGTTAATTATGAAGTTACAAACAGTCAAATAACACAGATGTACTGGGACACCAGTTTATAGTTTAGATATAACCTCTGATGTTTATGGTAAAGATTCAAATCACTATCAGATGCATTTAACTTGACGCTCAAAAATGAAAGTTGTAGGCAGCAATTACATTATTTAACCAATAAGTGGCAACAATCAGCCATCAAAAATATGCCACTGAATAATCCTTAAAAAATGACACATCTAGCAATGAAACATAAAGTTTTATGAGTGAATAACTAAATCCTTTATTGAAAATGAGATAAAAAAATAAATAGGGGTTGTACATATAATAATAAACATTATATATAATAAACATTATATATAATGTTAGATTTATATCTTAGCGTTATCAGCAACAGTAGGAGTAACAGTGCTGTTTTTGTTAAAAATGGAAAGCAAATTACATTTGTCTCCTCCCCTTTTTTTGGTTGATCCATGACTAAAAAACCATATGTGATCCAAACTGTGAGATTTGTCATCTGTTACACCACTAATTCTTACACACCCCAAACTTGAATGGTACTAATTTATCTTTTACATTTTCATAATGTATTATCAAGCAGATCATTAAACTGGTATTGGAATGTAGATCACCATATTTGGAATTGTATGTAGTTCTCATCCTTTCTTACACTAATAAAAAGACCACCCTTTTTATATTGTTTGACATTAGAGACTGTTTCTCTCCTCCAGTTTGCTGTTTCGTAATATTAATAAACACTAAACCACAGCTACTCCAAGTTAATTGTGATGGATGAATGGTGAATATTGATCTTTTCTTAAACACAGCTGCTGCCTTGAATGAACACTATTTTTTTCTCTCTGTAGAATGTCTTGTGGTCCGTGAAAAGACTCACAAGGCTACCGTCTCATTTCTGAATGACTCATGTCTAAACTATTCCAAACTTCAACATGTCCCACCCCAAAAGTGGGCGTTCAGCTCAGCTGACACACTCACCCTCTTTAAGGCCCTCGCCACATTAAGAGCTGGCGAGTGTTTATATGCAAGGGTCGGTAGTATGACTGATCCAGTCAGGCTGTGTATGTGGTTGGCACTGTCACTCCAACAGCCTTAGTCACAATGCTTCCTTTTCCTGCATCCAGCCAAATTGTCCATTACCACAAAAGGAAACTCCCAACCACTGGATTTTTATAGTCAAGTTCACTGGATGTATTTTGCAGTCAAATGTGCATTTCAATTATATATTTGGATTTGGAATGTGAAAAAAAAGTAATGAAGGAGGCTGTATCCAAGAAGTCACAGGTAAAATTCAACTACTGCTTCACCTGTATCAATTGTAAGATTGAGAATATTATTGAGAAGATTTTTGCAAAATTCAATGACCAAAAGACTGAGCTTTTCAGATTAAATTTAGCCATCTCAAAGACACATTTATTGGAGTCAGCGATTACACTGGCACATTTACTTGTAAACAATTGAAATAAGTAAAAGGGATAGTTCACCCAAAACTGATGCCTTGTACACTAAATAATATATTCTGAAGAAAGCTGAAAACATTTAACCATTGACTTTTATAGTAGGAAAAACAAAATATCTTCTTTAGTGTTCAAAAGAAACTCATAAAGGTTTGGAACCACTTAAGGGTGAGTTTTCCTGTTTTCATTTTTGGGTGAACTATCCCTTTTAAATACTGTGCCATTTTTGGTTGTACTAACAAGAGTAAGACCCAATTACAGTATTTGTAATGGTAAAGGGTCTACTTTAGTGTATACTCATAATAACTACAAAATGTGCTTTTGTAAAATAAAAATGACGAACAATGTGCTCTTTCTGCTGCTTTGTTTTCTGTGAACTTCTTTCCGGAATGGATTTTTATGACAAGACCAGACATGAATTGTGTGTTTTCCCCAGGCAGTCTGGTTGCCTGGTCTTTACATTTTCAAGTCCCATGGGATGACAATCTATTCAAATTTTTTTTTTTATGTCCACTAATATACTGCTCCACTCTGTGATTGGTGGATGACAAAAATGTCAGCACTATGATTGATCAAATCACCTGTCAGTCAAAGTTAATTCTTCGGATACTAAAAATTAGACATTGTGCTTTATCAGTGGGTTTTTTTTTTCTCCTTTTTGAAAGGAAAATATCAGATGTTAGCTAAAAAGTTCAATTAAAGTGAAAAAAGAGATTTAGTCTAGCCTATTGAAGTCTATTAAAACATGTACCTTACAGTCTTATTATATAATCTGTTAATCTGCATTTGTTCAGTTAGTGAAACTGTTGCTGCTAATATGAAAATAAAGACATTAACTCAGGGTTTATGAATTAACAGAATAGATTAGCACTACATGATTATACAGGATTAGTTGTTATCCCTCAGCACTCGAATAATGTGAGTGAAGTGAGATGTGAAAAAAACCCAGGATCCTTTGACCTGGTGTTAAAAATGACCCCAGAATGAACTGTTTGTTTTGTTTCTCTAGACATTATGGTGTACCACCCTGAGTTTGAGCGAGCAGGCAAGGAGCCTGGCCTCCAGGTGTGGAGAATTGAGAAGTTTGATTTGGTTGCAGTTCCTGAGAATCTCTATGGAGGGTTCTACACCGGCGATGCTTATGTTGTCCTCAAAACTATCAAGCAAACCTCTGGCAACCTACAATATGACCTCCATTTTTGGCTGGGTAAGAGAACAGTCCCTTGTTAAAGAGATTCAGAATTCCAAACATTGATTTACTGCTATTACAAAGTAAACATTCTTACTAATTTCCAACAGGGTTGCGATATCTAACGCTAAACCCACTGTATCTTCTAAATTCTTTTCTGTCAACTGGCAGGTGACTACTGCACACAAGATGAGAGTGGGTCGGCTGCCATTTTTACTGTGCAAATGGATGACTATTTGGGTGGAAAGCCCATTCAGTACCGTGAAGTTCAAGGCCATGAGTCTAAAGCTTTCCTGGGATATTTTAAGAAAGGACTGCAGTACATGGTGAGTGTGTCAGTCGTGGCAGGACAAATGACAGTAACTCTGAAGTTTACAAATAATGACAAATAAAGGTGTCTACAATGTAAAACTGTACAACTCACGGCCAAATATGTTTATATTAGTTGAACTGATTAAAGACCAAAAAGTGTAACTATATAACCAAGTTATATGATTCAGCTTGATTTTCATTTTTTTTTACTCTGAATATTTACTCCATTTTTACTTGACTATTTACTCTACCTCAAGTGGTTTCAAACCTTTATGAGTTTCTTTCTTTTGTTTTTTATAATTATTAAAAAAAAAGATGAAAACCTGTAAGCTTTGACTTTCATAGTAGGAACACTAAATGCTATGGAAGTCTATTGTTACAGGTTTCAGCTTTCTTTTTAAAATTTTTTGTGTTTAACAGAAGAAAGTCAAACAGGTTTGGAACAAGTAGATGAGAACAGAATTTTCAGTTTTGGGTGAACTATTCCTTAAAGTTGGTTTAATGTGATTTAAGTTGAAGTGAGTAAAAAAAAAAAGTGTTTTGAGTTTGTCTACTTTTAACCACTCCTATAGGTAAGGTTGAAAATCGATTCAACCGGATTGCTTTTATAGTTTTGACACAGTAAATAAACGTTTTATTGATGTGCTGTTAAAAATGTAAGTTTGGTTTGTGGGTAAACAAAAGTAAAAAAGCTCAATGTTCTCTTACCAGTCCTGATTCAAAGCCACATCATTCACCATAGTTTATTTAGCTATAAGAGCAGAATCGAAAGCTGCTGCTCACTATATTGTTTTACATTGTCTGATTTTGTGTTCAAAAATAAATTGCTCAAACCTATTCTATAATATTAAATTGAAAGATCAGAAAAAGCTCTTTCATACTCTCACCTATTGACCTTACTCTTAATGTGGAAGTGAGCTCAATTTTGCGATTGTTTTAGAACTTCCGATTTAGTTGCCTATGGGAGAAATGGCTAGGAATAATAAACGTCAGAAAACGGTCAAACTACTTGCTTTACAAACAAGTGTTTGCATGACAACACATACAAAGTAGAGTAATATAATAAGAAAATATCAGTTTGCAACATCAAGCTGCAAAACGAGCTGTTTTTAACGTCTAAAAATAAATGGAAGTGAGTACCGAAAGTCTCAAGCCAAAAAGATTCAAATGGCTATGCCCGCTCATCCGCAGAGACTAATAATAATAATAATAATAATAATATAAATAATAATTCCTTACATTTAAATAGCACTTTTCGAGACACTCAAAGCGCTTTACACATTAGGGGGAATCTCCTTATCCTCCACCAGTGTGCAGCATCCACCTGGATGTCACAACGGCAGCCATATTGCGCCAGACCTCACACCACACACCAGCTGATTGGTGGAGAGGAGACAGAGTGATAAAGCCAATTATGATATGAGGATGTTAGGAAGCTGGACAAAGGCCAGCGGGCAAATTTGGCCAGGATGCCGGGGTTAGACCCCTGCCCTTTTTCAAAGGACATCCTGGGATTTTTTACAACCACAGAGAGTCTGGACTTTGGTTTAACAAATATAGATCTGTATGAGGAGAGATGATGCCAACTATCTTAGAACTTCAAAGACAACAGATAAGTTAATACACAAATACACGTCATTGAACATCATACACCTTCCTGCGCCTAGACTGCAGCTCTGCACAAGACATTTGGCCATAGGAGAAATGGTTGAGCCCAACTGAGCCTGGTTTCTCTAGGTTTTTTTTAATTCTTCACTTTCGCCAATTGGTGAAGTTTTTTCCTCGCCGCTGTCGCCACTAGCTTGCATGGTTCGGGATCTGTAGAGCTGCGCATCGATGGAATTGCTCTTCAGTGTTTGGACTCTCAGTAGTGATTATTAACCCACACTGACCTGAGCTAAACTGAACTGAACTTATCTCTGAAAACTGAACTGACACTGTTTCAATTCACTATAAACTTCCATGTGAAGCTGCTTTGACACAAACTACATTGTATAAGCGCTATACAAATAAAGATCAATAAATCAGGAAAGTGGGCAAAAGAGACAGTTTAGTGTAAACAGGAATGTTTTTTTCTTTGTTTAGTTTAGGTATACAAAGTGTTTTATTCAAAGTGTAAACAAGGCATAAATGTTAAAAATGATTAAATGAAATGGTAATATTTCCAAATATTAAATTATACATTTTATCTTTTGAAATATAACGTTATCTGTTGTTTTGCAGAAAGGTGGAGTTGCATCTGGATTCAAGCATGTGGTCACCAATGAAGTTGTAATGCAGCGAGTGCTACAAGTCAAAGGCCGGCGAGTTGTCAGAGCTACAGAAGTGCCAGTCAGCTGGGACAGCTTTAACCAGGGAGACTGCTTCATCCTGGACCTGGGCAATGTGTGTATCATGTGTGAAGAGATCTAAAACAGTCAAAATGTCAAAAAATAACCTTGTTTGCTCTGGGTGTTTTTAAAGGAAATCTACCAGTGGTGTGGTTCCAAGAGTAACCGCTTTGAGAAGCTGAAAGCTACTCAGCTTGCAAAGGGTATTCGCGACAACGAACGCAGTGGACGTGCTCGTGTGTATGTTTGTGATGAAGGAGTGGAACGTGAGAAGATGTTGGAGGTAAGAACAACAGATAATCGACAAAGTTCAACATCAGCTAAGAAATACACTAAAAACATGGTTAACTGTATCTATGTGATGGCAGGTTCTGGGGGAAAAGCCAGACCTGCCTGAAGGAGCATCTGATGATGTCAAGGCTGATGCCTCCAACAGAAAGATGGCCAAACTCTACAAGGTAACCACTGGAGCTTAATCAGACTAATATGACATATGGACTGTGCCAGCAGTAAATGCATTACATTTTTGTATTTCTCAAAATGTATAAAGGAAAATTATATTAAAAGGTTTAGAATAGCATAATGGTCGTGAATGTCAAAATACAAAAGTTTATGTATTTAACAAATGTTCTTGCTGTTTGAGTTTGTGCACCACTGTTGTATATTATATTTACCTAAGTATATTTACCTAAGTATATTTACCTAAAAGAATCAAGCACATGGATTGGGTAGAGTAGATGGTAGAAATTTGGTAGATGTAAACTAAGGATTTAAAATAGTCATGGGCAAAGACCAGTAGTTAAGACTAGTTAAGTTTTTTTATTACTTTAGTTGTGTACACCAAAACAAATTACAGTGAATGGCTTGAGCATTCAGGATTTTTGATAAATAGTGCAATATATTTCCATGTGTTTACACAAAACCCTTTTATACCTCCAGAACACTTGATACAGTACATATTGCACATTTTACATCCATATTCCATCTTACAATAGTGTTTTTCTTTTTTTTATAACTGTTTTGTTTTTTAAGCTCAGTGGTTGCTTTATTGTCATTATAAATAAAATACAGCAACATTGTAGAGATTTTATTTAAGGTGACATACAAATACTAAATTTTACATGGTATTAAATGATAAATAGACTACAAGAATAAGGAGAATGTGAGACTGTAGAAACCATTTATTGTATAATAATAATAAATGGAAAATAATAGTTTGTGAATAATGTCTTGTCTATTTACTGCCATTGATGGTCAAGCAGGACATTTTTGGTTCAAAAATTAATGAAAGGGCATATAACATTTTAAAAACACCAGGGTAAAAAATGATGATGCTGTTTTAATTACTATGTGAAATGTACTTTTAAGGTCTCTGATGCCAGCGGAGACATGGCGATTGCCCTGGTGGCAGCTGAAAACCCCTTTACCCAGAGTGCACTAGAATCAAGTGACTGTTTCATCCTGGATCATGGCTCAGATGGCAAGATATTTGTTTGGAAAGGTAAATCACATTGACCAATACAAACAAAACCCTTTTTCCTTTTTTTTTAGACTTTTTTTTGACACAATTGTTTATCTTACAGGCAAAGATGCCAACATGGAAGAGAGAAAGGCTGCCATGAAGGCAGCAGATGAGTTCATCAAAAAAATGGGCTACCCTAAACACACACAGGTTCAGATTCTCCCAGAAATGGGGGAAACTCCCCTATTCAAACAGTTCTTCAAAAACTGGCGTGATGTGGACCAGACGGAGGGCCTGGGTGTCGCATATGTCTCAAACAGCATCGCTAAGATTGAGAAGGTGCCGTTTGACGCTTCTGCTCTGCACGATTCACCAGCAATGGCTGCCCAACATGGAATGATTGATGACGGCAATGGAGAAAAACAGGTCAGCAAGTGAAGCACTCACACGCACTGCATATGACCTGAAGTTATGTATACAAATGCAATGAGGGTATTAATATGTCACCTGACACTTTAGATCTGGCGTATTGAAGGTTCAGACAAAGTTCCAGTTGACCCTTCTACTTACGGACAGTTTTATGGTGGAGACAGTTACATTATCCTGTACAGTTACCGCCATGGAGGCAGACAGGGTCACATTATCTACATCTGGTACATCTTAGCTACATCTTTTCATTGAACTATTCAGTAGTTGTTGTTTTTTTTTGACCATTGGAGTATGTGTCTCTCACAGGCAGGGTGCAGACTCCACACAAGATGAGATCGGGGCATCTGCTATCTTGGGTGCCCAGCTGGATGATGAGCTTGGAGGTGGACCTGTGCAGGTAATGCTTATGAACAAACCTCAGTGGACCACTTGATCCACTTCTGTATGTGTACACATTCATATATATGTTACGTCATGCTGAATCTGTTATTGAGAGCTCATTACATTTAAAAGTAGTCTTGCAATTCTTTTATTTAAGCCATCATGAAACACTACAGTAGTCAACGTGTTGATCAAAATAGTTTTTAAAATTGTTCTTTGACAAGAATGGATGTTGTTCAGTAGTTTTAGGACAATTTTGATTTAAACAACTTCAAATGTTGACTACTGTATTCGCAATCTGTTTTAGATCTTACATAAGTAAAGTGTAAATAAATGCAGGGCAATATTACATTAGATACATAGTGTACTACATTATATAGCTTCATTTGTGCCATCACTTAACATTCACTTAGGCACCCGGAAGTCAGGAGATGCACAGATTAGTATTTTTTGTCATTATTATGAATTTTTACAACAAACAAACACATGTTTTACTACATTCATAACCGCATTTGTGTATAACTGTTATGCCTTTTTTTAAACGCTAAAAAAAACCCAGCAAAATTTCACGATCTATAATCCCTAATTAATAATAACTCCTGTATAGTGTTACCAGAACATTCTGATGCTTGATGACACTGGAATACCCTGTCAGAAAAGTTAAGTGGCCTTTTTACAGTGTCTCGTATAATGTTAATGTTGTTTTTGGTGTGTTTACATTGATGAAGATGGCCAGGTTGTAAATGCACAGTATAGTTACGAGCTTATTGCCACATTATATCGTTATGATAACATGATATCGTAGCCTTCAGTGATTTCCTGAAGATAAATACCAGAAAATAACGCAACTGGAATATTTACAGCAGTCACGATCGTGTGATCTCATATGAAGCAAGCAAGAGCTCACGATGACATATGATGACGTGACATACGCAGGTGCTGTAGTGGTGTCCCATGTCTTATGCCTGTTTCTCACCGCAAGCGCAAGCAGTGCGTGAGCAGCGCGTATGGAGAGCAGAAACAGCGTGCAGGCGCTAGCCTTTCACACCGACTGTATCTGCAGCGCGCAGCTCATTGGCAGCTGCTGGACAGATCTATCTGTCTATTCTATCTTGCTACCTATCTATAAATACACTTTTTTTTTTTTACTTTTTATCTGCACCAAGGCCCGCGGCAACTTCCTCCTATGCTGGTTTCTTAACCTGCAAGTCTTTATTTTACAAATTATATAGATCCTAAAGAATTGTATGCTTCTCGTGCTCTCAGGAGTGTCATTCATGTCTTTTCAGGTGCACTCGGTCAGAAGACAATCGCCTGTGATATTATGTAATTTTGTTTTTGATTGTCAGGATGATGTAGGCCTATAGTTCTAATAATATTTATGCAGTATAGTTATAATGATATTTATACATGACCAAACAAGTGTGCAACTTAAGCAAAACCAATACTAAAATTGTTTTAAATTTGGTTTTGTAATTCGGGCCCAAATAAATATTTGTTGCTGTTTTTAATCCTTTAAGTTCATTTGATTGACTATATATAAATCAGTTGATATTATTGATGCATTTACTGGGTAAAATTGCTACTTTTTACTGTCATTCAATGTGTTTTTGGTCCTTATCATTGCACTGTCACTTTAGCTAAACGTGAGCATCACGGCAAAAATAGACCCATCGGCGAAACTATCACGGAACTGCTGCTTCAGCAACGCTCACGCCTCGCGCTGATGCGCTGCTTCTTTATGCAATATGAAAGCTCTAATCCGTTAACATGGACACCGAAAAAAACATGCGCTGTTCAATCTCTGCTCACGCTTGTGGTGTGAAACAGGCTTTAAGGGTAAATTCTGAAGTGGAAGGTGAAGGGGTAGGGGTTCAAAAATAGAATTGGGATTGGGCCTTAATCTATAGAAACATTAGTAATATCAACGTTAAAAGCTTTTTAATAATGTAATTCTGCAATTATCTAAATTCACTTTTAGCATTTGAAGTTATCAATTTAATTAGTATTTTAATTAGTCTTTTTATATGCATATTTATTTTTGACAAAATAGTATATACAGTAGCTTTAAATATTCTTGGTTATCAGCCATATAAAATAAAAGTCAATTTGCACAACAGCTAAGTACTTAAGTTAAAAAAGATTCACATTATTAAAGTGTTGTCTAATTAGCACAAGCTTTAATCTAAGTGTATCTCTAATTTTGATGAAATATTACAAAACAATTATTTTGATGTTTGAGTTACAGTACACTAATGTATAAAGTAAATAAAGTGAATAAACCTTTTAATTTTATATTGACCAAGTTCAAGCTTCATTCCTCCTGTACAGGTTCCTTCTATAGCCTCTCATAGCTTGCCTTCATTCTGCCATAATTGCCTTTTGCAGTGACCTTCCCTGATTTTTTCCCACTTCTATGTCTTTCCTTCCTGTCATTTATACATATCCAACATCCTGCTGTAGGTGGCTGGTGCTCCCCTTACTACTCAGGTATCCATATCTCCGGATAGCATGCTCCTGTACAGAGCCTGACATTTTCTCCACTGAATAATATAAAATATAAAAACAATGGGGGAATTTATTCTCATTTTACTCCATGGTGTAGCAACATCATGTACAACTAAACTTTTATTAAATTCATACTGTAGTTAAATTCATGATTTCACTGTTGTCTGCATAATCAATATGTAAAAAGAGAATAGTTTTTTGTAAGGCTCTGTACACGGATATGCACACTATCCCTGCTTATGCCTCTGTATTTGTCTCTTTTGTGTTTATGTTGTTATTGCATAGTTTGTGCACAAGAAACTAACTGTCTTCCACATTTCCAGATTTCCAGAGTGAGCATGTGAACATTAACAGAAATGCTCCATTGTGCATTCACAGTTATATTTTGAACTAGTTGATGTGTGATGTTTATTTTTGTGTCTGGATTTAAGCATGCTGCCATTCACAGGTTTACTGTAGAAATAAACGTTTTGTAGAAATGAATGGAGGAAAGCATATTTAGCATGTGAATGTACTGTAGTTGGTGTGGTCGATATCTAGGGAATGTTTCGGTCCAGTATACACTAGCATACAAAAGTGTGGGTTACATTATTTTTATATTTATTTGTTTTTTTTAAATAAATTAATGCTTTCGTTAAGGGTTCATTTAAAGTTCAAAGTAACAGTAAATATTTAGATTTTTTTTGTCACAAAAAAAAGAATATTTAATTTTAAATTTGTCATCACAGATAAATCACATGATATATTTTGCTATAGAAAATGTAAAATTGTATTAATATTTCACAATTTTACTTCTATTTACTCTTATTGAGATTCATATAAATGCAGCATTGATTTTAACCCCAAATATTTTAATAGCAGTGTACCATATTATCTGTCTTTACTAAAATGTTTGGAAAAAGTGGGGAAAACTTGGAAACACAAAGAGCAGATGTTAGATTTAACTCAGTAAATCAATGTAATTCGCATGGAATAATAAAGACTAAATGTGTGGAGAGTTTGGGTCAGAAACCGTAAAATTACCACTTTTGTACTGACTATTGGTAAATCTCTACTTCCTCTTGAAACTGAATGACCCACTCTCATCATGCTAACCACAAAGGATGCTGGGAATGTGGCATTGGTCCTGCATTCCACACAATGAGCTCAACACTGCCACCTTGTGGAATTAAATGCAATCCTCAAAGAAAGCCTCTTTAATATCAAGTTGTGCCAATATGGTTTCTATGATTTTTATATACCATATATCAGAATTATCTCTGAAAGTATTGTTGAAGCATTGACATTCTGTTATCCTCCATTTAATGTTCATCCAGGTGCGTGTGGTCCAGGGTAAAGAACCTGCTCACCTCATGAGTCTGTTCGGTGGGCAGCCTATGGTGGTACACAGGGGTGGCACCTCCAGAGAAGGTGGTCAGACAGCGCCAGCTGAGACTCGACTGTTCCAAGTGCGCTCAAATTCAGCAGGATGTACTCGAGCAGTGGAGGTCAGTGGCTAATATTAAGGGGCAAGTTTTAAAGGGGTCATGACAAGGATTTTTTAATTATGTCAATATGGTTAACTTACAATGTTAATGTCTTTAACATAAAAGAACAAATACATTTGCTGAAAAACTCTTGTTTTCATTACTATTATTATTATTTTCAAACTGCTATTACCACTTTTGTGAAAAGGTCTAGTTTTAAGAGGCGGGTTTTTTAAAGTTTGTCCAAAGTTTTTATTGGCTAATGTCATTGCATAGGAAACAGAATCAATACTTTATGTTTCACAATGAGGTATTGCAGTAGCTGATTTGACTTATCAACTTTATCCACATAAAATCATCATTCGCAGACAAAGCATTAAGAAATTATTAACATGCATATTAGGTGCTGTGGCTGTCAGCTGCTGAACATTTGACAGCTTTGTCTTTCAACAAAAATTTCTTGGTCTTAAAACAATCTGCAGTCAAATGTTCTGTAAAAACCATGTAAACATCCGAATTCCAATGCACACCTGTAAAGCAAGGTGTCTGATTATAAACGCTCCTGTTTGCTTTTGATGTAACACTTGCATACAGTGTAGGCCAGGAATGTCCACACTCGGTCCTGGAGGGCCAGGGTCCTGCAAAGTTTAGTTCTAACCCCAGTCAGACACACCTGGGCTAGCAAATCAAGCTCTTACTAGTTATTTTAAGAAACATCTAAAAAAGGCAAGTTGGAGCTAAAATCTGCAGGACACTGGCCTTTTGTTTATATTGGGGAGGATGTTTTAGTCACTGAAATGTCCATGATATTTTAGAGGGATATTATTATTTACTCATTATTTACTCACCTTTCAAAATTTATTTGAGTTTATTTCTTCTGTTAAACACAAAATAAAATAATTTGAAAAAAAGTTGGGAACCATATTGACTTCCATTAATTTCTGTTTCCTTCAATGGAAGTCAGTGAGTCCCAGCAACCAGCATTCTTCAAAATATCTTATTTTATGTTCCACAGAAGTTAGAAACTCACAATGATCAGGTCATTTTCATATACAGTATGAGCGAACTATCCCTTTAATGGAACAAAGATCTTTTTTATGCAAGTTGGATTTCACACGTTGTGATGATACTTTCTGATCTAAACCACTGTTTCCTTCAGATTGACGCTGTATCTTCTAATCTGAATTCCAATGACGCCTTCGTCCTGGTGACCCCAGCTGCTTCTTTTATATGGATTGGTCAAGGAGCCAGTGACATTGAGAAACATGGCGCACTGCAGCTCTGTGGCATCCTTGGAGTGTCGCCCTCTGAGCTGAGTGAAGGAGGAGAGGATGGTGAGAACTCATTGGGGATCTTTAAAGGATTAGTTCATTCAAAAATTGAAGCTATTTTTTTAGTTCACATTTTCTTATGTCATACCAAATTAGTATGAATTTTGTTTTCATCATGGAACACAGAAGAACTTTTGAAGATGAAAATGGCACTTTTGTTTACATTAGGGAATGAAGCTTTTACAGTGCTCCATTATGCTTTTTTCCCCAGATTTTTTTATGTATATAAATTGTATACAAGTAAACCTACTTAAATTTTTAAATACTTGAAAATTGCATTATTGGGACACTTTAATGTTTAAAGGCACATAGAAGTATCACAATAGTGGTGCATGTGACTCATGATGTAATTTTGGTTAAATATTCAGTTGATTTCAGATTTTAAAGGGCACCCATGATGAAAATCCTCTTTTGTAAGCTGTTTGGACAGAACTGTGTAGGTATAGTGTGTCCACAGTCATATTTGTATGATATAAAGACAAAGTATTATTTTTTTAAATTCCTGATGTTACAATAGGATCCAAATCCCTCCCATTTTGAGGCCCACCGCAACGTGACATTTATCCTTCCACTGAATTGATTGAAAGCCATGTATTAACATGTCTTCGTAGTAATGAGTATAATCGTCTACACAAGACAGGACGTGTGCAAAGCAACCAGGATTAAAAGATTTGTTTAGCTCGCTGTGATTATCAATTATCAAATGTGATCAGGAAGGAGTTTTACAAGTTTAAAATGTTTTTAAAACAGTGCATGTTTGTAATGAATTATAATGATTTTATCATCTTTACTTCATCACCACAGCTGCATGTCAGTACAATTATAAAAGAAGAAGCTTCAATCCTGGTTTGTGGACGCTAAATCAGGTTTAATTTACATATTAACAATGTATATCCATAGAGCAGTAGATGTATTATTTCACATTTGCCATGCAAAAACAGTGCAAAGTTAAATGTGCACACTGTCTGTGTGTCCGATGTGCCTGTGCGTGAACATTGTAACGACACTGTGTGACTCATCGCAGAAAGGCTTGAATTTGCACCACAACAAATACATAAAATAATAATTGGGATAGTTCTTACAGTAGTATTTCTCACAAACGTTACGTGAAATCTGCTTCCTTCATGTCTGTCTGTTTATCTGGAGCAGCCGAGGTGGAGATTGAGGCACACTCTGACAGGCACGTGGGAACAGTGGGCGGGGAGAACTAGCATTAAAGGCACAGTCCACAAAAATAGCTACAGTGTGTTCAGTGCAGAAAATTCCAATATTCTGAAAGCTATAATAAATAATCTGATGGGTGTTTGGAGCTGAAACTTTACAGACACATTCTGGAGACACAAAAGACTTGTCTTAAATTTTGAAAAAAGGGTAAAATAGGTGCCCTTTAACAATAAATTAATTATTGGTATGCAACTTAAATAAATGTTTTCAGTCCTTAAATGATTAGTGGTCATTTGTTTTTTACAAAATAATATTTTGAAATTAGTAGTAATTATTTAGTATTTTCTTCTTTGTACATCTGTGACCCTCATAATGAAACTACAGTTTATACTTCTACTTCAGGTGGCTTCTGGGACGCTCTGGGAGGAAAGGCTGATTATCGCACATCCTCCAGGCTAAAGGACAAAATGAATGCCCACCCGCCACGACTGTTCGCCTGCTCGAACAAAACTGGCCGTTTCATTGTGAGTAACACCTGGACATTTTCTGTTTGCCCTGATTTGACTGATTATCGTGTCGGTGTAGCCTGAGATATAGATGAGTGTGAGAGGGCCAGTCAATACAGATTATTTATACATTAATACAGATTGTTGATATTCATGCAGATTGAAGAAGTACCTGGAGAGATGACACAAGAAGACCTGGCTACAGATGATGTCATGATTCTTGACACCTGGGATCAGGTAAACCCACTTCATTAATTCCTCTACTTTACATAGTATTCAAAACGTTAGCAGAGTGGAAGCATCAGTGAAATCAGTGGAGGCATTTGACATAGAATCCACTCAGTGTAGCTGTTGTGGAAAAAAGATTTTGGTCTGCAAAATATTTTCTAAGTTTCTAAGTCAAAAAATAACAAAGTCTGAGATCTCCGAAGTCTTTAGACAAAGCAGTTTATCGTTACAGCATCAGTAACAACAGAGACAGGTCATTCGAGTGTCTCCCGAGTATAGGCTAGCACACAGTTTAAATACACTTCTTTGTCTTAACACTCCACCCAAATTTACACATTAGCACACCTCATTAGCTTCTCCACTAATGGGATTTTAAATCTCCCAAGTGCTCCTTACCCATGGCCAGTTGAGTAATTTCTTTACCACCAATAGAATCTCAGGTTTTTTAGGGATTCTACCCATTACCATTTAAGGTCTTTTCTTCGTACTTCAAATTCAATATCTTGTTCACTGTACCTTGAGCTGTCAACTGTAAGTTCAGCTCACGGGCAGTTTTAGGGTCATCATATTTTGGAAGTCATTGCAACTGAGCGTGGATCCATGTCTGAGTATGCAGGTATGCATGAGCATGAGTCACACCTGAAACAGAATGCAAGTGCCCTTATGACCTTACTTTCATAAATCTACTCCCTTTACGTTACTTACACATCCCGCTCTTTTAATTCTGTTTCTGGCTGTATTTGCACACTTCACATTTCTCATCAGACTACAGTCTGCTTGAACATGGCTTCTTCATAAAAGTACAAAGGTCAAACATACAAAGCATTGTAAAAATAAAGCAACTGAAAGTAGTGCGATTATCAGAAATCCATCAATACATCAATTAATTTCTCAATATTGCTTGCAAAAATGTTGTAAATGCAGATTTAAATGATTATGCCTCATTAATCAAATGCCTTTGATTAAACATGATTGAGAATCTGCCAGCATAGAAGCTAACCTGCAAACGGATAATCATTGCAAAAACAATTTATGATATTCATTCATCAATAATCAGGTTGCGTTTATACTAGTGCGGTTTATACCATTATTGTAATTTTTTCAGCCTTTCACTATAAACTACTAACACTATATAGTGTAAATTGCAACAAACATGACCATTCATGCTCACTGGGCATGCACATGTTTTGCTGGCATCCATACTTGCCATCAACCACTTGCATAATGATCATATGGGAGGAAAATGAATGAATCAGGGAACGATACACAGTAGTCTGGAAGACTATCTACACTGAAATGCACCATCAGCAATTGCAAACTTTAACAGGGTCTTTAGCATTTTCAAAACGCTCTGTTTTCACTAGTCAAAGATGCCATTGTAGTGTGGAAACCAGGCTACTTATGAACTTTTAACATTATAGTCATGTACAGTGTAAATGGCAAACAAGCCCAAAACAAGCATGATACTAACATTTTAAAATGCATACATTTTGTTTTGGTTGCGTGTAAAGTAGCTAATTACAAATACTTAAATTACTGTAATTGAGTAGTTTTTCTCAGGAATTGTAGTTTTAAAAATGTGTTCTTTTACTCTCACTTGAGTAAATTTTTAGTGCTGTATTACTACTTTTACTCCGCTACTTTTCTTCAACCTGCAGTCACTACTTTTTACATTTGTCTTGTCAATGGGGATTAGAAAAATCAGTCCTGTGATTCCTGTCTAATCAAATCGCAGATAGAAGGTAATTTGCATCATAATGAACTACCAAAATGCCATGGGAACACAGCATTTTATTTGGAAATGAAAATCAGGTTAACGTCAGAACTCAAAGTCAGGCCGACGTCAATGTCCAACCTAAAACCAACCAAATATCAACATCTAATGATGTAATAGCTTGATGTTGTGCAGATGTTACCACTATGACGTCTATTAGATGTTGGAATTTGGTTGCCATACCTGATGAACTAATGTCAGTATTTGATGTCATTATGATGCTGGTTTAAGATGTTGGCTCGACGTTAGATTTTGGTCACTTTCTAACTCATTTGACATCATCATTGGACATTAAAATATTAATAACATTGTCCTTAGATGCTGGCTAGACATCGAATTTTGGTCACCTGACATCACAACCTAAATCTAACCTAATATTAATGTCCTATGACATTGTGTGCCTGCTGGGCAATAACTAGATGCACTACAGAATGTTACGTTTACACACATCCACAAATTAAATGTAAACGCATCAGCTTTTTTACAGCATAATGCTCACTACTCACTACTCTTAAGTACTTTAAAAAGGGCTACTTTTTACTCATACTTTAAGTAATAATCACAGCAGATACTTTTACTCTACTTGCACTACAAGTATTAGGCAAGTAATGGTACTTTTACTTGAGTTTGATTTTTCAGTACTCTTTCCACCACTGGTTACGCCTGGTGTGCAAACTACTCCGGCATCTTTGACCTGTAAAAATGGTGCATTTAAAAAAAATTAACAACCCCATTTTAATTAGAAACAGAACACTGTGCATAAAAGGACTACAATGAAACTTTTGTAAATGGAGGCAAAACTATTTACATTCTCTTACTGATTAGTCTTCTGGACTATTGCATATTGTTCCCTGATTCATCAAGCCACCCTCATATGACCATTACATAAGCGGCAGACTGTAAGTACGGATGCTGGCAAAATATGCATATGCCCAGTGAGTGTGAATTGTCACATATCAAGCGTTTCAGACAGAGAAAAAACTGGCAGAGGAGCATTTTCCTTCTAAAATGCTCTAGTGTAAATGGCACTTTAGACTTTAACATCTTTTAAATACAGAATCTTGAAAATTCCCAGAAGGCAAATCATGTTAAATGTTAGTTAAAAACATGAAATTGACATAAACAAAACAAACTAACAAAAAACAGATCAAATCCAGTTGACATCTATACACTGATGTCTTATTCTCGACCACCGAAGTAATGATGAAGGTAATCAAATGTAAGGACAAGGTAAATTTTAGAAATGAAGGAAAGGTGTATTCAAGTTAACAAACATAAGCATTAGAAGCAGTGAGGACAGACATTGGAAAAAAATTCCATCCAAACTGAATTCAAAATGATGTTATACATTAGCGTGATCAAGTCTTGATTTGACTTGACTGCTGGCTAACAAATCTTGATGTGTTTTACAGGTGTTTGTTTGGATTGGTAATGAAGCTCATGATGAGGAGAAAACTGAGGCAATGACTTCAGGTGAGGATCATTATACTGTATCACCATCACCAAAATGCACTGTATAATGTGTAAATCAGATTTAGCTGTACTGATTCGATTACTATTACCTTTTCCTTATGCAGTATATAACTAAGAAACAGTATTTTTCACAAAAGGATCGATCAATGTATAAGTCATTTATTCATTACTTCATTTGTTTGTTTATTACAGTAGTCAGAGCCGGCCGTCCCTATAACCGTGCTAAGCGGCTGCCCACAACCCGCGAGTGGTGCGAGCCGCTTCCTTGCTGAAATCGTTTTTATTTGCATTCTACAAATTATCTTCATTGACAGTGCTTTAATACTTAAATATTTATACATTTTCACTGGAAAGAAAAAAAGCCATAATTTTATTAAAGCTGAAATAGTTTTCGAGTGAAGGTCATGTGACTTTTACATTTTTAACCCTTACTTTAACCCTTTTTAACTACCTCACCAAGAAAAAAATTCTTGGATTGTATTTCTTAACTCCTAATGTCGCCAGTTGACACACTCAATGCATTTTTTTGAACACATCCTATAATTTCTAAAATATCAGCCTCTACCAAATGGTTGAAATGTCAGTTTATGGTAAAAGTACCAGAGTTAATACATGTACTATGAAAAATCTGAAAATACGAAGTGGAAGAACAATTTATTTTTTAAAATATTCAAAATAAAACATTTTTGAATACTAAATCACCTTTATTTTTTGAGGTATGCTATAAAATATTTTAGATTCTCATTTAACATACTTTCTTGTTTGTTTTTTTGTTGTTGTTTTTTTACATTAAAACCAAAATCAAGTGTAGTAGTGCAACAGGATTCTGTTTGTTGGATTTTTCTTTTTAAATCAACAATGCTGTGTGTGTAAACCATTATTTAAAACTTATTCTTTAAATTACTTTAACAGTCATTATTTAAAACAGTGAAAACATGGTTAACCGAGCAGCAGTCAAATGAGTTCAGAATGTATATTTTATTATTTTTCTTTTTTTATTATTATATATTTTATAAGTAATGCATTTTCACTTTGGGCTAATTTGCAATGGTCTGGTTTGCAATGGCATACTCCACTATTTAGAGCAAGGTAGGGCTCCAAAATGATTCTGCTTAGGCCCCCAAATGTACATTGCCATTGGTGTTTTGTTTAATTAATATATTTGTCCAGCAGGTGGCAGTAGAGAAAAAGAACATGAGAAAAACAAGCTTGTTTAAAATGTCTTGTCTAAATCTGTATTTAATCAACTTTTCTCTTCAGCTGCCCGATACATCGAGACAGACCCAGCCAACCGTGATCCACGCACAGCTATAGTGAAGATTAAACAAGGCTTTGAGCCACCCACCTTCACCGGCTGGTTCCTGGGTTGGGACCACGACTACTGGAGCACTGACCCTCTGGAGCGGGCCATGGCAGAGCTGGAAATCTGAACTATAACCTCTCAACCCCACTGCCTTACTGCAAGTCAAAAAGCAGAGTCGCCCTTAGACACCCATGAGACTCCAGTTTGATGCTTATGAGGGTTTAATCGTTAATTCAGAAAAAAAGCTGGTCCTGGGTCAGTTCAAATATAGCACCTTACTGCCCTGAGCTTCAGTCACCAAACTTTAAAGCAACTCTATTCTTTTGTCACCTTGTTACTTTGTATTTATATGTTTCAACAATTTTTAAAGCTTTCAGATTGTTGTATTTTGTCTGTGCACCTCTTATTGCTGAAGTGCATGAGTTTGTTTCAAAAATATACAAGGATTTCCTTGTTTAAATCTGCCAGAAACTGTTTTTTTATTGACTGTTTTTTTTATGTGAGCAGTTTTAAGAGTTTTACTTGTAGCACTACTTGAGTCTTTTAATTTTCTGTATTTATGATGAAACCTTAGATAATTTTTTTTTCTTGCTGCCAAAATACTAGGTGTTTTTCTCTCTATTTGAATGTAATTGTTCCATTCTACAATTCCATTTAGATTCAGTCGTTGTCTGTGTTTGGAATAGCATACTAGCTTTTATGGCATAGAAAATATACAGCAAGCTAAAATACATTTAGAAATTATAGAAAACAGAAAATTCAAGAAAATTACTGACCGATAATAACTAAATGTGAATTTAAATCAAAATGTAGAATCTATTATTTATAATTACAATTAACAATTTCTGAATTTTCTCTTTAAAATTTTACTGACAAATCGACAGTGTTTCATTTAATCTTTTAAAAATCAATATAGAATAGCCAAGTAAAATAATTAGCAGTTCATGTTTTATTTGGAGTTAGATTAAAGCAAGAATGGGCAAATTAGGTCAAATGTAATCTTACAGTAATCTAGCAATCCAAATGTAATCCAAAGGTAGATTACTGGCTACACTTTTCATAAAATAATGTGCAATCAACAAAAGACTAAAAATCGAATATTGTACAGTAAGTAACGTATCAATGGCTGGTAGTAATCCGTTATTCAAAACACAGCTACGGTCATTCTTAGTATGCAATGACATCATTTTACAGACAGAGGGCGCTCCAAGACTTTCCCATAGAAACTAAGACGGCCCCTTTATCTTAATCTGAAACAAGCCATTCTCATCGCCTCATTTTAGATTTGAAAAAGCAGCATTTCCAATTGCATTTGTTGAGCGGCATAGAATTTCTCAGTCCAGTCATAATCAATTTGCCATATCTATTAAAGATGCCTTTTAATTTCATAATCAGAATGTTTGAGTAGAATCTGGTTGCTTTTTCATGGAGGCCTGAAAAAATGACCTAAGACTGAAATGAAGAAAAGACAACCTTGCTGTTTATTTTTAAGGGCTGAATTAGACACTTATTAACATATGATCCTAAAAGTATATTATCATTTTATGTAGGTTTTATGTAAGTTGAACAGTGCTTTAACTAACTAAAGAAACTACAGATTCATCATTGCTGAGTGTTTGTGTTTTGTCTATTCATAAAATAGTGTGTATCTTTTTATCCCCTCACACTTCCTATTTTTGCCATTTTCAGTAGTAAATGCCTTGTTTCATTTCAAACTACACTGTAATGATGCTGGGATCCACACAATCGATTTGTGTTGGGACAACATGAAGAAACTTAATTTAACTTATTACTTTTACCAAATTTAAGTGGATTAAACATAAAACAATTAAGTTGCCCCCTAAAAAAACCTCTAGAATTGTGTTTTGCCAGCTCGTTTTGAATAAGTAATCTGAACAAACAGCAAACGTCATTTTTTGAGCATATCATATTTGTGTTTGTATGCTACTATACTGTACATGGACCCTCACATATATACCAGTTAATGTTTTAAAATCCTCACCATGCAATGGTTGCCTTTGATAATTGCTGACAATTTGTGTAACAACGTATTTAACAGGATTATTCCAAACATTTGCTGCTTTCACAAATCTTTGTGCACCTTAAATAATAATGATTAAATAATAATAAATAAATACATTCCCAGTTTTACATCTTATTACCACAAAAGTTTCCAGACTGTTCTTCACAGATCAAGAACTGCAACAAGAACAGCTTTGTTTAAAGGTAAAGAGTGTATGTATTTTTATGTAACGACATCACACGTTATGATTTAGTGACGGGAATGGCAAATATATGACAGGCATAAAAATACAGTACAAACTGTAAAAAAAAAAAAAAACATTCAATGTCACCATGTACATAAAAGTGAGTTGGCAAAACATCAGGTGTTTTTTCACATACATCAGTTACAATAAGACAGAAGAAAGATATTTTATATACGTATAGAATTGTGACAGACTGATGAGAGAATACAAACGTACGAAAATATCATTGAAACAATAAACACTCCTAAGCAGCACTGCAATTCATTCACATCTTTGAAAAGTTCATAATCCCAAACATGGATAATTAAAAACATTGCGCAAACATTGACCTCTATAGCCTTCGTTTTGTTTTCGGCAAGTAAAAACATTAGATTACATCTATTAAAATGTCTCGCATGAAATGTTAAGATCAAAACCAAGTGATAAACAGGAGGTTATTTTATGGTTTTAAATGTCAACCGTCATGATGTAAACCTCTATATATATCGATGGAGTAATTGAAGTTGATATGGCTTAAGGCTTTTGCATTGACAGTCAGCGTTAGTAAAGGTTTGTTAAAGTGAACCTGTAGGCACAATAAGCGTTGCTGTCAGTTTCGTCCCGTGACACCTGATACTATTCAAATATATCCTTTCAGACAGTTTATTATTTATTTGGCAATCAAACAGGTTAGGTTACATATGCTGAAAACACAAAAACACACAAACCTGCACATGCACTCAAATGCACAGGAAGTGTTTAATTAACTATCAAACGAAAAAAAATATATATATTTTTTTTGCATTATTCATCAATTAAAATATCAGTCAGCTCTGGTCTGAATCCCTCTATTACAATTACCACAACCAGAGATCTTTTGTTTATAAATTTGAATTATATGGTGTGGAGTTTGTCAGATGATATCAAAATTTGGAGTCAGAATTGCTAAAAGATTTACTTGCAAGATTATCTATGTGTGAGTACAATTTCAAGTCTAAATTTGTCTATCTTACAAATCTGGGTTTTGAGAGTTTCTAGAGTGGCCGAGAGAGTTTAACGTGCTGCCATTTAAGAAAACACATGCAATTACAAAAAACACCAGCAAATTAAGAAAAGATCTTCATCCAGTCTTCATCCAAACTTCATGCAGTGGGTAGCACGTTCGCCTCACAGCAAGAAGGTCGCTGGTTCGAGCCTCGGCTGGATCAGTTGGCGTTTCTGTGTGGAGTTTGCATGTTCTCCCTGTGTTCTCCTCCGGGTGCTCCGGTTTCCCCCACAGTCCAAAGACATGTGGTATAGGTGATTTGGGTATGCTAAAATTGACCAGCGTGTATGAGTGTGTGTATGAATGAGTGTGGATGTTTCCCAGTGATGGTTTGCGGCTGGAAGGGCATAAAACATATGCTGGATAAGTTGGCGGTTCATTCCGCTGTGGCGACCCCAGATTAATAAGCCGAAAAAGAAAATGAATGAATGAATAATAATAATAATAACTTACAGAGAAATGTGTAGGCTCCACAACTTGACATATGCCAAACCAATCCCACCTATAATGAGTTACAAGTCAGCATTACTGATAAAAAAAACATAACTGGGTTCCAGATTTAAAAAAAATATGTTTAGTTTGTTTGCCATCTCACATCGCATTTCTTCCATGGGCAACACATAACTTAAGCTCCTAATCCATGTTTTAAAGGCAGGCACCTGATCTGACTTCCAATTTTGTAAAATTATTTTATTTGCTAATATCATACACAAAGATTCTGCCTGCGATATATATGTATCTCCTATTTCTGAGGTGTCTCCAAAAATGCCCAATTTTGGCTCTGGTGGCAGATCAATCCTGTATACTTCAGATATAAAATTAAAAATGTTCTGCCAAAATGAACTAATTTTATGGCGTGACCAGAATGAGTGAGTCAGTGTACCTTCAAAGTTTTTACATTTATTGCACAAAAAGGATGCATTTGGGAAAATTTTATGCTATTTTACTTTTGAATAATGAAGTCTGTGGATAACTTTAAATTGAATCAGTCGATGTCTTGCGTTGATAGAACAATCATGAATTTTAAAAGATAATCTTCCCATGACTCATCTGATATCTCTGTATTAAGCTCCTTCAACTCTTTCATAATTTTGTCAGTGTTTGAATTAACCTTATCTAATAATAAGTAATAAAAAAGAGACAGTACCTTTTTTATTGGGTTGTGGTTTGTTATATTTTCAAGTGTCTGGTGTATGGTTTTATTTTCAAAGCCAGGAAAATTTTTCCTAGTAAAATGCCTTATTTTTAAATATAAAATAAAAACTCAGAGGATTAAATAACATATTTTGACTGACTAAATGAGCCAAATTTATTATCAACATATAAGTCTCTTATATGTAATTTTCCATTCTTTTTGCAATTGCTTTGAGAAAATGCAGCGGGTTTTCGTAAATTGTTTGCAATGTAAAAAAAAGCAGCATGTGTGCTATCAAACGGATGAAGATCTTTTCTTAAATTGCTGGTGTTTTTTTGTAATTGCATGTGTTTTCTTAAATTGCAGCACATAAAACTTTCTCGGCCGTCGTAAGTTTCTCATAAATCTAGGTTCAGATAAAATGTCTAAATTGGGACACATAAACTGAGAATTGTGAGAAGAAAAAAAATTGTTTATATCTCGCAAATCACAACTTGCTAAATTTGCAAGAGTTGCAAAATGTGAGATACAAAGTCTGAATTGTTATTTGTAAACTTGAAATTGCAAGTAAAATATAAATTGCAAGAAAATTATTCAAGTTGAATATATATAT
>CAIGQZ010032312.1:11210820-11227696 GCA_903798205.1 Danio tinwini
TATGACAATTTCCATGTTTGGAAAAGAACAAATTGTGAGAAAGTCACAGCTACAAAAACGTTTTTTTTAATCCCATAATCTGAGATCTGTATAATTTAAATGTAATTATTAGTACACTGAAAGAAATCATTCAGAGATGATTCCTTGGATTTACTACATTTTTTTACGTTAAGTGGCTGTAAACAATTTATTTGGGCTGAATTAAATTTCACAAAATTTAATTAGTTTGCTTAAATTCAACACAAATAAATTGTTTGCAACAGTTTTGCAGACATCATATTTTTCAGTGTATGAAAACCATGCTGAAAGTATAAAAGAAAGGGCAAAAAATGTTTTGCAGTCAGTTTCTTATTTAATGGAGGATTTTTATTACTATCCTTCATATTGTATCAAATTTCCTTTAGAAAAAAGTGAAAGGGATTACACGCCTAAATAAAGAGGGGTGTGTGGGTGTTTTACATGTAGAGTGGAGTCCAAAAGTCTGAGACCATTAATGAAAACATGGAAAATGTATTTAGCATTTTCATGATATATTATGAGAATGATGACTGGAGGGAAAAGGGTTCCGATGAATATACGGTACACTACCAGTCCAAAGTTTTGAGATCTGCATTATTTAATATTGTTTTAAAAGAAGCCTATTACTAAAAACAACTGATCATAATAAAACAGAAAATCACTTTAATATGATTCTGAAGGATTCTGTGACAGTAATGATGCTAAAAATTCTGATTTAAAGCCCACTTGAACAGGAAGTTGCTGAGACTTTATTTCAGTATGTTGATGTACTTCCAACTGAAACTGTATGTTGAGTAGGGGGCGGGGTTTGCTATGAGTTTGCTATTCCCTCATAGCAAACTAATGGTAAGAGAGGAGTGGTTACAAACATTGTGGATGAAGCTGTCAGTTTGACGTCAACAGAGAAAGACCACCACTCCAGATATGGAAGAAAATGGTCAGATTACCAAAGCAAACTTTTCTTTTCAGGGATTAACTTGCACAGATTATTTGTTTACCTTAAGACCAACAATGTGCGCTAGCAAAATGAACACTGTAAAATTGTATTGTACACTGACTTTAAATTTTAAACTACATTTAATAAGAAAACAGTAATTTAATCCTTTAATAATATATTTGACCAGTATTACTGTATTTTTAAACAAATAAACGCAGGCTTGGTGATCAGAATAATGTACGTTTAAAACATTTAAAAAAAAAATCGAAGTGATCCCAAACTTTTAAAAGGTAGGGTACGTATATGAGTTTCAGGATTTCATCTATCCATCTGTAAAGTCAGCATTTCACTAATTGGATTAATAACCAACAAACCCAATCTAATTACTAAATTTAGATTTCCCATTTCCCACAAAATCCAGGACGCATAATAGACTCCTCAGACTTCTGGACGCCTGCAGTACATTATCCTCACACGAGTGCATGTTACATAACCTTCAGTTTGTTCATCTGTGCATGGCTGCGTCTGTGTGTGTGCGCTCAGTGCTTCAGGAAGGACTGCATCATGTCAATGGGCAGAGGGAAGATGATGGTGGAGTTCTTCTCTGCAGCGATGGTGTTGAGGGTCTGGAGGTATCGCAGCTGGAGAGCAGACGGAGACTCTGCGATCACCAGAGAGGCCTCCTTCAGAGCGCGTGACGCATTCATTTCTCCTTCAGCAGCGATCACCTGCAGGGAAACAAGGCCAATTTAGAAAACCTCAGACACCACACAAAACTTCCAGAACATTACATTAGTTTCACAATGACACACGCTGTTTGTCTTTTTAACTTGTACCCTCAGTTTATTTATTGTTCGCGATCTAATGTTTGGCTTTAGGAGGTAGACTACTGGACATTATTATTATTTGTTTAATACCTGATGGATATTAGCTTATTTTTGTAACATTTTGTGAATTGCACCACACTATTCAAAAGGTCAAACAGCAAACATTTTAAAATCAAGTAAAAATATGAGGACATCAGTTCACTACACTAGTTCTGTAGTCAATATACTATACTAATGGAAATTTGTTAATATGTCAATTTTATAATTGAATCAATTGAGTTTTTCTAGTTTGACACAGTGGCCCAGTGGTTAGCACTGTTGCCTCAGCAAGAAGGTCACTGGTTTGAGCCGTGACTGCGTCAGTAGGCATTTCTGTGTGGAGTTTGCATGTTCTCCTCTTGTTTGCGTAGTTTTTTTTCCGTGTGCTCCGGTTTCCCCCACAGTTCAAAGACATGCGGTATAGGTGAATCGAATAAACCAAATTGGCCGTAGTGTATGTGTGTGAATGAGTGTGTATGGATGTTTCTCAGTCAGGCCCGGATTACGAATTCAGAGGCCCCTGGGCACAATGTCTTATAGGCCCCCTACCTGGCCGCACCCCTATAGTTGAATTAAAAAATAAGATTAATATAATATTTTTTTTTAAATAAAATGAATCTATAATGTATTGTCTGCATTTTTTAAATTAATGATATACAGTACATATATTTCTAGTCTACAAAGATTTAACTTACTTTTAAAGCATTAAAAGCATACTTTGGAAAAAAAAAGATATGAATACAACTAGTGAAAATTGATGGATTTTATACTTGTTCAAGTTCACTGCAGCAATACTAAAAATTAATATTTAAGGGTAATTTTAATGTATACCTTCTACAAGCGTATAACGCATATGATTTGGATATAACACCTCTCCAATCCAGTTCTATGAATCTGAGTCCACCATAATACACACAAAATCTGATATGTAGTGGGGGGAAAAAAGAAGAACGTGTTCATCAGACGCTGGATTCGAACCCGGTTCATCATCGATCGTGCCAAAACATGTTGCCATGAGTTTTACAAGCTACGCCACTTAGGCTGATATCTGCTGAGCTCATTACTTATGTTGTCTCTGTCAATCAAACGGTGATGGGCATGAATCACTCAACTAGCTTATTCCAATGAGGTGCACTATTTGATCTTAGCCTAAATAGACACTCCAAAATCGTCATTTTACCACCCTTGCATGGGCCCCAAGTGCGCACAAGCCCCTGGGCCTATGCCCATAATGCCCATTGGTTAATCCGGCCCTGTTCCCAGTACTGGGTTGCAGCTGAAAGGGCATCTGCTGTGTAAAACATATGCTGGATAAGTTGCCAGTTCATTCCACTGTGGTGACTCCTGATGAATGAACTAAGCTAAAGAAAAATGAATGAATGAATGTATGAGTTTTTCTAGTCATCTCAACCTACATCAGTCAAACTTTGTAAAACAAATAAAAAAATTTGCTGACATCTGATTAACTTATTAAAGTAAGTTGAAGTGACAAAAACTTTTTTGATTTTTTGATCATATGATTTGTCAGTGTAGAACTACATTCTACAATATTATTTTCAATATTTAATAACTGGCCTCATTTATCCAGTTTAAATGCATTGTTTCCTGTTGGTTACGAACTGTTCCTGTCAAACAAACAAACAAACAATTACAATAATTAACTAAATAATCTGGCAGCAAATACTTTCTAATTCCCTTAAATGAATTCAAAAAGTAAAATAAATAAATAAATATATATTTTACCACAAAAATCAGAGGTCAAATGGCGATGAACTAATAATAAACTATGCTTCTGTATTATTTATACAAGGCAGGCAAGGCAAACTTTATTTAAAGAGCACAATTTTACACAACCGTAGTTGATCCAAATTGCTTTACAATTTAAAATAAATTAATAAATAAAAATAAACCAAACTTGTATTGAAAATCTAAAAAAGGAAAATATATACTGTATTTGTAATAACTGAAATACAGATATGAAATAACATGCATCACTTAAAGGCAAGAGAGTAACAATAAGTCTTTGAATTAGATTTCCAATGATAGAGAAATCCTAATGTTCAGAGCGAGACTGTTTCAGAGCCTTAGGGCCACAACACAGAACGTTCGATCACCTTTTGATTTGCAGCGAGACCAAACGACAGACAAAAGAAACTGATCATAGGATCTTAATTGCCTACAAGCTGTATATGGCCTAATAAGTTTACAGATATAGACCAGGGCAGAATTTTACAATGCTTTACATGTGAAAAAAAGAATCTCAAAATTAACTTTTTAAAGCAAGCCAGTGCAATGAAGAAATGACAGGGGAGATATGATCTCTTTTCTTATACAGAATATGAACTGACAATGTAAACAATGTATGAATTTTGGCAAAGTCAATTACATTTATAGTTTCAGTTGAATTATAACTTTGACAAACAAGCAAATAAATAAATAAAATAAAATCTAGCCATAAATGTGAGTGAAAATGTATAAATCAATAATAGTAGTGAAAAGAAAGCTGAATTGGCTATAGGTGAATTGAATAAACTAAATGTGTGTGAATGTGTGTATGGGTGTTTCCCAGTGATGGGTTGCAGCTGGAAAGGCATTGCTGTGTAAAACATATTCAATTCAATTCATTTCATCTTTATTTGTATAGCGCTTTTACAATGTGGACTGTGTCAAAGCAGCTTCACATTTTTCAGTTCAGTTCAGTTTTCAGAGTTTAAGTTCATATGCTGAATAAGTTGGCGGTTCATTCTGCTGTGGCAACCCCTGATTAATAAGAAAGAAAGAAAGAAAGAAAGAAAGCGGGGCGATTTGGCCTAAAATCAAAATCTCAAATAATTGAACATTTTAACTCGATTACAATTGATGAACCATTATTTTCTTTATTTAATTTTTTGCCCTCATAGTTTACTGACTATTTTGTACAGTAAATATGCTCAAATATAAGTGAGAGATTTTAAAATGAAGGGTGAATTACTGGAAAAATAATAAGTGATTTTAAAATAATTGAAGGAAACACACACTATGAACATCAACGCTGAACAACTGAAATTAAAAACACACATTGCCTAAAACCAACAATCACTTTATAACCTAATACTGAAAAAATATGTTCAAAAACACTATATTATTTACTATAAATTACTATAGTATTTTTTCACGTGGTCATTCATTTGCACAAAAGAAATGCAAATGCGATCTCCGTCATTGGTCAAACGTTTACAGGCAGCAAAACAGCGCGATTCGGGAGGTGTCCAACTTCAGATGTCTTTTTTGAGCCCTCCTCTTACTGCAGCTGCCTGCTCTTTTCTACATTGCAGGCAAGCCGAGGCGGATCTCAAACAAGCCTATATTTTGAGAGGTGCGTGTCAGCGTCTGTGTCAGCCCAGACAAGGGGTATGCAACCACACGAAGGGTCGCGCCGGATCATACGCATGTGCTCGCTGCAGAAGTATAAACCGAGCAGGGTCATGCGACTCCACACACTGTAGGGAAAGTAATTAATAAAGAACGAAAGAAATCGACCTTGAAAACTTTGATCGATTATAAATTCTGAATGTCAATTTGAATGACTTTTTCGATTAATCGTCCAGCTCTAGAAAGAAAGAAAGAAAGAAAGAACTTTCCAATAAGGTCAAATGTGTTAACATTATTAACATTAGCTAAAATAAACTAAGACATTGTTCCACATGGCGTCACAGTGGCAAACAAGCTCGCTGGTTCGAGGCTCGGCTGGGTCAGTTGGCATTTCTGTGTGGAGTTTGCATGTTCTCCACGTGTTGGCGTGGGTTTCCTCCGGGTGCTCCAGTTTCTCCCACAGTCCAAAGACATGCGCTATAGGTGAATTGAATAAACTAAATTGATCTTAGTGTATGTGTGTGAAAGAGTGTGTATGGATGTTTCCCAGTGTAGGTTGCAGCTGGAAGGGCATCCGCTGTGTAAAACATATGTTGAGTAAGTTCGCGGTTCATTCCGCTGTGGCAACCCCAGAATAATAAAGGGACTACGCCGAAAAGCAAATGAATGAATGACTATTCTACATTCTTTATTAAACCTATTTTGTGATAATTTTAACATTTTCTAGTAAATTGCACAAATTAAATTTCATTAAAAAGCTATATCTGTAAGCAAATTTATTTTTATTAACAAACAATAGTGAAGTTAATTATTAGCTTATAATATTGAATGTATTAGCAGTCAAACTAATTAAATTAGTTCACATTTATTTAATTCATTACTTTATTTTGCACTGATGCCACTACAAATTTTTTAAATGCACAAACTCTGTAAATGATTCTAAATGTCTCACTAACTGCGGTTGGAACCTGTATATAATATACTATATTCTATAACCTGTATATGATCAGAGACACGTTTCATATTTTGTCTTGCATTTTTTTTATTATCAAGTCATGCCACACAATAGGATCTGACAAATATTGCTTTGCGAATATATACTATGAATGAATTTAACAGATGAATTGTACAAAAATCCTAAAGCCTTTGACATTAGAGAACAGACGCTTTATGTTGCATCCACTTATTTAACTGACACAGTAAACCATCTATACTCAAACTAACCAAGTCAGTGGTTTCCTGCTTCTCTCAGTGTGGTTAATGTAAGCAGGGGCATTGCTTTCAACAAAACATTCTTCTTGTGTCTCTGAACGGAGCACTGAAGAATAATTGTGTGCCAAAAATAAACTCATTAAACTTCCTTTCCCATGTTCTTCGAAGAGCATGTATGTATTTTTATGGGAAGCACAGAATCTTCAGCTGCAAATGTCAAAATACAGGCTCTCACATAAATCATCTGATAAATGAGAGGGAAATCCTACACAGAAACAGGAAAGGAGTTGTCACTTCCTAAGAGAGTTTTTTTGGTAGTATTGCCTCAGGAAACACAAATAATTTGGTCTATATAGTACATTTTTATAATATCTGAGAAGACAATTATTAGGTGTTTTTTTGCCACCACATATTGTTAAATCTATAGATGTATGTTATCCCACAGCATCTGATAAAATAAATAACTTAATTTATTGGAAATAAAATGCTTTGTACATGTTAATATGTCCTTGAAAATATTATACTCTCTAGATGGTATTTTTGAATGGTACTGCTGCAACAAATGCACTTCTTGCTAAGATTAGTCTTTCTTTGACTCGTTTCTAATCCAAATATCTAAAAATTCTTAAATCAAGAAGCATTTTCTAGACAAGCAAAAAAATATTGTTTGTTTTAAGAAATAATATGTGAAAATAAAGTGAGTTTTTCCTTAAAGGGCACCTAAGGGACAGTACTGTGTGTGGGTATAGTGTGTCCACAGTCATATTGGGGGTGATATAAAAGACAATAAGCCTCTTTTCTTAATTTCCTGACGGTAAAATAGGATCCAAATCCCTCCCATTTTGAGGCCCACTGCAAGGTGACGTAGGAGTACGGTTTCCCCGCCCGCTGAATTTATTGACAGCAGCATATTAACATATCTCCATAGTGCCACGTATAAACATATACACAAGACAGGACGTGTGCAAAGCAACGGGGATCAAAGATATGTTCAGCTCTCTGTGATCATCAATCATCATCAAAGGTGATCAAGAATGAGTTTTACAAGTTTAAAATGTTTTTAAAACAGTGCATGTTTGTAATAAAGACAGTAAAATCGATGTACTTCATCACCACAGCTGCATAGTACCAGTGCAATTATAAAAGAAGATGCTTCAATCCCAGTTTGTGGACTTGAATCAGGTTTGTTTTGTACATTAGCATAACAGATATCCATACAGCAGTGTATGTGAGAGGTAGCAGGAAAAGGCTACACCCATCAGAGCAATATTGAGCGATCTCTATGGCTCTGATACGCACGTGGGAATGGTGGGTGGGGAGAACCAGCTCATTTGCATTAAAGCATTGCATTAAATTACAAATGTCATTACAGCTCGAATTTCCAATATACAGAAAGGTATAATAAATAATACATCTTAAAAAAGGAGTAGTGTAGGTGCCCTTTAAAACAAGCAAAATAATCTGCCAGTGGGGTGAGCAAAATAATCTTATGTAAAACCGAAAACCAAAGATTATTTGCTTGTTTTAAGAAAAAAACTCTCTTTATTCTGGCATAATAGTACCAAGACAGAAATTGCATTTTTAGTAACAGTAAAATGTCATTAATTCCACAATTTTTTTCATTTAAAGTTGAAAAAGCAGCATGTTAGAATTTTTTTTGGAGGTTCATGTGACAGTAAGTGTGTGTTTAGATGCATGTTTTTAAGCCAATTATGCTTAACAGGCTGATATGTGTGTGTAGTTTTATGTAAATGTGACTTATTTATTTTGATTTATTTTAATGGTTTAAGGTTAAAAACAACTTAAAATCCGATCGAAATTGCTAGTTTTTGCCCAATACCCCAATTTCACATTGCATGTAAACACATTCACCAGCCTTATAGCAGTTTGTTTATGTGTGTAATATGTCTAACTGTACATGCAAGGTACATGTCACACGAGAAGTAAGAGTAGAAAACATCATGAAAACCTTTTTATCCATAAATTCCATCAATACTACCCATTCCCATCAGTCCTCACTGTGGACATACATCCAGTTTGAGCAGGCAATTCTAGACAGGGGTGGTGGTAATATTTTGTGTACACAGACTCTTTCTTATCTTAATAAAGCATGAAATTGTGTCGGCAAAACAAACAACCAAAAAGAAGTACTGAATTTGTAGGTCCTGTAAAGAAATGCTAACATACAACAGCGCAGCTGTACACTTGGAGAACTTTAAAGGTGATTTTTTTTTTAACAGTCACATTCTAGATTTTCAAATAGTTGTATCTCATCCAAATATTGTCCTATACTAACAAAATATATATCAATGGAGATATTATTTATACAGCTTTTGGATATTGTACAAATCTTAATTTAAAGATTGTTCAGGGTCAAATACAATTGAAGTAAAAAACTATTGAAATTATAATAAAAAAAAAATCCCATATTATATAACAATAACAATATCTGAATATTTTTACATAATAGTTTCAATTTCTAATAACTAATTTATTTGTTCTATGCCATGATGACAGTACATAATTTCTTCTTATTTTGCAAGATTTTAGTTTAAAGAGCTTTTTAAAGGTGCTGTATGTAAGTGTTTGACTCTTCTAAAACATAAAAATACCACAATATGCTTGCAGATATTTAAGAAAAATGCTACGTTAACATTCTTGTTTATCTGAAAAACAATGCTGAAGTCTTATATTCTGCTTTGAAAATGTGTTTTCCGTGCCGGAACGATGTCTTTGTTTTGGTCATTTTAACCTGTCCAATGCCACTTTAGCCAATTATATTTCAGCACCCCGGGTTACCTTGGTGGAAAACCATGTATTCCATTCATTCATTCAGAAAGGCTCTGAAAGCATGTGTCCGTGACCGAAATGCAACCTCTGGTGGACAGTAGCAGACTCCGAAATGAGACGCCGATTCAGAGTCCCACATGAGGTTATTAATTAACAAATAATATTAATATTACGAATGTAAACATTAGGTGAGCAGCTAACATTGTAACCTCATGTCCTAACAACATGCTACGTGACAAGATTTGCAAGGATGAGCAATTTGGCTGTTTGCACCAGACGAAACATGACAGAAATTTAAATACAGCCATTTAGAAGCACAGAATATGCACTCACTCACGAAACGGTAAGGTTTATAATCGATTTAATACATATTAAACCTCTTTAACATTATTAAATGTACATGCTGAATCAATTCTATGTGTTTAGTTCTAAAGTTTAATTTTAAACTATTTATTTTATTGTCAAGATCTGAGGTAAACTATCTGCTGCTGCTTTCAGTAGTATATCAATAAATGTCATGTAAAATGGCATTCAAACTCACATTGTTAGCATTTAGCACTAAATACAGAACATGAGGTTTATCTGAGGTGATCAGTCAGTTTTCTTTTGTTCAGCTGTGAGAAATAGAAGCCGTTTCTATTATATCAATTCGAAGTGTTGGTTAGAACAAAAACTCCTTTTAATATGGAAAATATTCCTTCTATTAGGTGCCGTTGCTTTTATTTCAAACACGGTTTAAATCACTCATCCCTGTCCTCAATCTGGCAAACTGCGCTTGCCTTAGTTTTGAATAAGGAGTGTAATACCTAGTTCAACCACTAGGTGTCAAACTTATATACTGCACCTTTAAATGCTTAATTAGGTTAACTAGGTAAGATAGGATAATTAGGCAAGTTATTGCATAACTGGGGTTTGTTCAATAGCCAATCGACGAACAAAAATGAAGGGGGCTATTAATACAGACCGTAAAACATTTTCAAAACTGCTTTTATTCTAGCCAAACTAATTAAAATAAGACTTTCTCTAGAAGAAGAAAAATATTATAGGAAATGTTGTGAAAATTTCCTGGGTCTATTAAACATCACTTGGGAAATCTTTGAAAAAGATCCATTCTCTTTCTGACTGCTAATAAATCAGTAACTTGAAAAAAACAACAACAACTGGCTAATCTTTCCCCACCTAAAACGAATATCAGCAGCTTTTAGTAAATGTCAAACGATGCCCATTACCTTTGCTCTGGCCTCTCGGGACGCTTCAGCCTCGGCTGCCATTGCTCTCTGCAGCTGCAGGGGCAGTTTAACATCCTTAATCTCCACACGCTCCACCTTAATACCCCAGTCATCTGTGGCATCATCCAGTGTAGACTGAGGGGAAAAAAAACAGAGTTAAACCCTAACAGAGAATCCTCAAAGCTTTAAGCACCACAAGTTTAAAGCACACTGCCAAGAGTGCCTGCCATAAACAATGTTCTCCACAGTTTTGTAAAGGATGTCAGAGCGAATGGCGGGCCACATGTGAATTAGTACTGCAGTCGAGATGGATAAGTCGACATTTCGGCTGAGCTACTGTGAATCACTGCCTGAAGATATGAAATGTCTGCTGGAATCAGGTCTTGCCCAAAACCAACACAATGAGAGATGAGGGTCTAACTTGAGTTTTAGGGTGATCCATTCCTTTAAATAACTTGCATTTGTACTGGGATGCAATCAGTTAAAGGGTTGGTTTAAACAGAAATTAAAATTCCTTCATTATTTACTCACCCTCATGCCATTCCAATTGTCTATAGTGCTTTAAATCAATACTCCTTATCCATGGTTGATAATTTTATTAATTTTTATTTATTTATTTATTTTTTAAGGCCATATTAGCAGCATTGGTTATATTTATGACAAAACTTATATTAAATATACAATATACAACATACAATCACATCAGTTTCTTAATAAACATTTATTGTACAAAAAAAAAAACATACAAAAGAACACTGTAAAGAATCATATATGATCTTTTAGTTTGATTATTGACAAATATTCTAAAATTCCTCCAGAAGACATCTTTTCAAACATTTCCCTTAAAGGGCGCCTATGGTGAAAAATCTACTTTTCAAGTTGTTTGGACAGACATATGTGTAGGTATAGTGTATAGACATATTAGGGTGATATAAACACACTCTGTCCTTTTTTTCAATTTAACAACATAAAAACGGTGGACCAATTGGAGCGGTTTTGAGATCGACCGCAACTTGACGTAGGAGTGCGGTTCCCCCGCCCACCAATATTGATTGACAGGTGTGCATTACCATATCCTCAGTATGTTGTTTCACATCCGCCATTTTCACCGTGTGAGTCAAAGTGACGGCACCAAAGAAACACCCTTGCTCTATTTTTAGATGTAAGGCTCATTGGGCTCAACATTCACCATGTTATCGCTCTCCTCGCCGCCAGTGTTTGTGAGTTTTGGTGGGTTTGCATACATGTTTACTTTTCATTGCATCTTCCTTAAACTTCAGCAGTTTGCATTTCCCGCGGTCACAGAAGCTCCCTGTCATCTTAACTAGGTCCAGCTGGAAAGTGCGAGCACGTTGCCTCACATGCGCGTCCATTCATTGGAAATAACAAACTAACGACTCACAGCGCCATGCATTTTGTGGTGTCGCGGATGAAAGTGAGGGAGTGGGTGGGTGTCGCTGATGAAAGTGAGGACCAGGGGATTTGCTCACTATTCTGCCGCCTAGGTCGCCTCTATGGACGCGCTGGCCCTGCTCAGGACACTGTTCATATGTCTGCAGCGCCACAGAGCGTTATCTGAATAGTTTCACTTTAAATAACTTTGAATGTGCGCGCCTGGTGTGCCGTGTCATGGCTCTGAGCGGCGCATCCGGTGTATGACACCCTTTAGTTATAGCCTCAAGCAGGTTGTACACCAGAAGCGCTGCTCGGCAACACGCAGCGTCGCACCACGCAGCGGCATGCATTTCTGAATTCTAAACATAAGTTTCTATCAGGTGACACACACCGGCGCCGCAAGTGTGCGATACTTTCAACTGTCATGTGCGCGCCATGTCGCGGTGCATCCAGTGTGTGATGCCCTTTATTCAAAGTTAATTCAGTGTGCTTGGTTATCGGCTTGGTTATTGGTCTCGGTGTAGGCTACAAGCTCGGAGCTTTAAACTAGCACACAGTTGGCTGTAAAACTATACAAAGACACAAATGATTTTGTAGTCTCTGTTTGGTCTGTGTCCGAGTCGTACATGTACGACTGAATGCTGGTCCTCTCACTCATGTTGCTTCTATCTGTCTGCCTGTCTGTAGCCATACACAAAGCGGGGGAGCTCTTGGCTCCGCCCCCTTGTTAAGTTGGGCGGAAAGTTGAAACTAATTTTAATGTGTAGCAACACGCCCCTAAAACGACGAACTGTGTACATGCTCCCAAAATGGCACTTTTTAATACATCATAATAAAAAATCTGAATTGTGTTTTGAACTGAACCTAAACTGGCACACTCAGAAGAACCATAATATTAATATTACATCTTTAAAAAGGGGTAAAATATATGCCCTTTAAAATATTTCCTGAATAAAAAGGTTCTCTTATATAATTTAAAACTACACATTCTATTAAAATATGTTTTAGCATCAAAATATTCTTACACAAGTCACAAATAGGTTTTTCTTTCCCTTTTAATAAATATGAGTGTGTCTTGAGTGTCTGATTCTACATCTCGTATGTATAACCTACAAATGAATGGTTGATAAGCATGGATGTTATTACCGTATGCCATTTTGACACACATAAGGCTTAACATGTTCAGCAGATGTGAGAGAAAAGTGAAACAAACACTTATAAGCTTATTAAAAACTCTACACTACTGTGCTTGGAGAAACAGAACGGGGCATCAGTTTACATTGCAAGGTTGTGGTGATGTTGTGTTTTGCCATACCCTTTGTAAAAAGAATTAGCAGATGACAATTCTGACATAATTTCCTCCCCCTTCACTTGTTTAAAACCTATTTGAGTTTCTGTCTTCTGTTGAACGCAGTAGAAAATATTACAACATATGCTGACAGCTGCACCAATTGACTTCTATAGTTATTTTGTTTCCCTACTATGGAAGTCAATGGGTGCCAGCAACCAGCATTCTTCAAAATCTCTTCTTTTGTGTTCAGCAGAACAAAGACACTCATAAAGGTATAAAACCATTTGAGGGAGAATAAATTATGCCGTAATCTTCATATTACATTTACATAGTAGTCATTTAGTCATTTAGCATAGTAGATATTTAGTCATTTAGCAGACACTTTTGTTTAAAGCAACTTACAATTGAGGCGGCATTCGGTGATTCAACAAGCAGAGGCAATACACACAAGAAGTGCTAATTTCACTAATGATGCAGACACATCTTGCATAAAAGAAGATATTTTGAAAAACTGGTAGACATTGACATCCATAGTAGAAAGAAATAACATGTTCTAACAGTCTTCAAAACATTGTATTTTGTGTTTAACAGACGAAATCAACTCAATCGACTGTTTGAAACAAGTGAATGGTGGGAAAATGATGACAGAACGTTTATGTTTGGGTGAACTATCTCTTGAAGGTCAAAGATTTTTCAATGAAATCAATCAGTAATTGAAAAGGTGATTATTATTTGAAACACTAGTTGCATTGTGTTTGTATAGTGAGATACCTGCATGCTGTGTGCGATCTCCTCACGGTCAGACAAGATCTCTGCCAGGTTCTTTGTTCCCAGCACGTTCCTCAGAGTGGTTTGTGCCAGCAGACGAGTGGCTGCATCAGCATTGGTGATATTGGCGACTGCCAGAGTTGCGTTTTGCACACGGTAGTAAACCACACCATCTACACTCACTGTCACAGAGTCCTTTGTCAACACCTGTGGGGATCAATCAACGCACATTATTAAATCAATAACAACTGGGTTTCTGCAACAACAACATTAGCAACAAACAAAAAGAGAACTACACCGGCAGTTAAACATAACATAAAATAACAAAAAAAAAATATTTGTAGTCTATTTTTCCTATGGTAACCAAGGCTGCATTTATTTGATCAATAATACAGTAAAATATAGAAAATAAATAACATTAAACTATTTGAAATAGCATATATGGAAAATATATACAAATATAATATACTTTACACTGTCTGACATACTTTTACCAGCCATTACCTTGAGTCCTTAGGGTCACATTATTTGTTAGAAATCATTCTAAATTCACATTCATTTTCTGATTGGGTGCTTATACATATTAGTGCTGGGCAAAGATGTTTAATTGCATCCAAAATAAAAGTTTGTTTTGGCATAATATATGTCTGTGTATTATTTATTTATTATGCATATATAAATACACACATGCATGCATACATTTGAGAAAATATTTATATTTAGTTATAAAATGTATATGATACAAATTATATATATATATATATATATATATATATATATATATATATATACACACACACACATACATATATACATACATACATACATATATATATATATACCCATTTAAATATATAACAAGGGACGGCACGGTGGCGCAGTAGGTAGTGCTGTCACCTCACAGCAAGAAGGTCGCTGCTTCGAGCCCCGAAAGTCAGTAGTGTAATTTGTGTATGTCCTGGTCCTCCAGGTTGGGGGTTGAGCATTGGGCTAAAGACCCACCTCGTAAAAATTAGATACTACAAAACACCAACATGGTGTGGCTTAATATTAACTTCGATATAAACAGCCCTGTGAGTAGGTAAGAGTAAATATATAACAAAATTGTTTATTGTAGTTTTGTTTTCATGTGTGTATTAGTGTATCACATATACATAGTAAATAAATAAATAAATATAAAATACACAAATATATAATATGTCAAAACAAACTTATTTTGGATGGAATTAATCATGATTAATCTTTATATATGTAATGTAATGTCACTTTTCTACAATAAAATATTATGAAACGATAAATGTTTTTGTAGCTTTGAAATTAGGAACTATTAGTTCCTATTAGGAAATAGGAACTATTAGCCATTAATAATAAATGAACATGGTTAATAAATGAGCATAAAATTAGTATGTATGAGTATAACAAAACATTAAAAGAGGCTATGTAAATTATGCACTGCTAGTGACATGAAACAGCCCACCAAAACTTCTAAACAAGCTCCCCAAATACTCCAACCACCTGCTTGCCCAAACTTGTTGGTATATCAGTCTACAGATGGCTTGTTTATACTCTTTGTACACTGCAGTCTTTGCACAACTATTTGGCAAATGTAATAACATTGTAAAAATGATGTGCATCTCCTTTCAGCTGGTGCTCTTCATGAGATAAAACAAAGGCTGATGTCAAGAAGTAGTGTTTATACATATTTCTCACCTCCTGAGGAGGGATATCAAAAGTAATGGTGCGCATGTCCACATTGATAAAGCTGTCTGTGCACGGTAAGATGAAGAATAGACCTGTGCGAGACAAAATACACACACACACACAACAGAAGAATTAATGCAGATGAAAACGCATCAGCAGCAGAAAGAGCATCATAATGATCAGGAGCTCTCAGAAACACAGAGCAGATCTTAAATAAGTGCACAAAATTCCAATTCACCACTAACTGGAATCATCTGACTGCATTCATGAGTGTAATGAATGATCACACTGACATCTGCTCTGATGCTTTACAGTACTGAACACTAACATCACTTTACAGGACTGGATTTTATTGTTGTTACTGAATATTAAATTAGAAGAAAAAAAATCAATGACTTGTACATTATGTTTTAGTAAAATCAACTATATATTAAACATTTAATGAAATATACTCTAATAGGAATGATATTTGTGTTCAGATAAAACAATTACATTATTATATTATATAATAAGATTATTGCATCACCAAGGCCCAATCCCAATTCTATTTCTGTACCCCCTACCCCTTGGCTCTTGAAACAGAGTGTGAAGGGGAAGGGCTTCAAAATTTAGCCCTAAAAAACGGGACACCACTACAGCACCTGTACATGTCATCATATGTCATCGCGATCTCTTGCTTCATATAAGATCGCTGACGCCGACTGCAGTAGTTATTCCAGTTGCTTTATTTTTTGGTATTTATCTGACGCCATATATCATGTTATCACAACAATATAAAGTGCCAATAAGCTCGTAACTATACTGTGCATTTACACCCTGGCCCTATTCATCTACTGTATGTAAGCACAAGAAAACAACATTAACATTATACCAGACACTGTAAAAAGGTCATTCCCAGCCACTAATGTTCGACTTTTCTGAAAGAGTATTTGAGTGTCATCGAGTGACAGAATGTTGTGGGACGGTAAAACAAGAACACCATTATGAATGTATTAACACATATAAATGTATTAACACAAATTCATAATAATGACAAAAATACTAATTTGTGCATCTCCTGACTTGTGCAGCCATGCTTTTATTGTAGATAGTGTACTCTGGGAAAATTCCGTACCCCTTGGTTTCGAGTGTGGTTCTGAAAAATCCCATGTGGTACTTCCTTTCATGGGGTATCTAGCCTTTCCCCTTAGCCCTACGCCTTCAAGCTAAAGAGAATTGGGACACCCCTACCCCTTCATGTGAATGAGCACACACACATATATATATGCATGCACACACACACACACACACACACACACACACACACACACACACACAC
>CAIGQZ010032312.1:11227706-11268279 GCA_903798205.1 Danio tinwini
CACACACACACACACACACACACACACACACACACATACATACATACTCAGTTTTTTATTTTTTAAGAACAGCTAAAAACCTACTTTATTATTATAGTACAGTTACAGTTAGCAAAGTTACATACATTTTTACTGGTCAAATTTTTGACTGAACTAGCCCTTTTAAATGAAAAAGCAGGTCTGGGCAAAAGAAAAATGCTGAGCAAAGAATAATAAAAAAACTCTTTAGAAAAAAAAAAAGAACAGTTTAACAATATGCAAGAGAGCACGTATTTGTGTGTGTGCCCATGTTTTTGTTGTAATTAATATCTTCTATTTGTCATCCTACAGTTTCTAAACAAATCTGGGAGGTTTTCCAAAGAGTCATTAGGATTTGTTAGTCTTTCAGAGGTTTGTGTACCCCACTGTGGAAAATTCCAGTCACATTCCAGCCCTAAATACAGCCGTGGAGGAGGGGTTCACTGCTGATTGTTTGTAGACCACAGTTGCCTCAAAAGAAGACCAAGGAAACAAGCTTTCCCATGCTGGGTTGTACACAATTTCTTCATGTCGTCCCAACACAAATCCACTAAATTAACTTAAGTTTTTTATAAATTTAATTGGACCAAACATAAAACAAGTGAGATGTCATAAAAAAGCTTAAGAATTGTGTTGTTTCAACTTATTATAAATTAATAGTTTAAACAGAGTGTTTCGAAAAGGTTTGCTAAAGAAAGCATACAGCAATAAACCTCTGGTGACATTGGGGTCATAAGAGAGATAAAGTCAGTGGAGTAAATCTAATAATAGATGCAACCCTCATCAGTTCATTTCAGGAAGGAAAGCCCTGCGGATTCATATTCCAAAACACAGCATGGACAAGTACATACTAGAGACGCCACCTTTGTGACTGTTTGAATGGATTCGACCACATGAGTGTTTACATTATGAAGCAATCGCATTGAATGAGTTTTCGACGACCTCTGGAAGTTTTCACAAGTGCTAGACAAAGTTGAGACATACTTTTTTAAAAGGCATTTAATTGTTGTGAATCCAGTTACATGCATTTGTAGCTCCAAATCTATTTATTTGAAAATTAAATGCAAATCTCCTCTCATAGATGAGTAATATGTTGTGAGAAATCGCACCAAAACAAAATATAGGAGAGGACATGGCCATTGTGACTTAAGTTGTTTCTTCCAGTCTCTCATTTACTTTCACTGATTTTAGCCCTACAAAGCAGGTCGTTATGCTGCTTCAAACAGCGATTTTCTTATCATATTAATGGATTGTCATATACACATTAAGCACATTATGATTTTGCCCAGTACGATGCGATCCAGGATTAACATTTACGTTGATCCTGGAACATCAATTATGTTTGAAAATGAAATCCATACCTATTCCCTAACCCTAAACCCAACCATAACTCTAAATTATTCCTAAAATCAGAGGCGAATATTAGTGGACTACAATGGATAATAATTATGTAGAAGTGCATTAAACCTAAGCCTAAACTTAACATAAACTGTAAATGTATGCCTTAATTCTGATTGGCTAATTGGAATGTTGTTCGAGGATCAACATAGATGTTAATTCAGGAACATGTCCTATTTGGGGAAATCAGGTTGGCGAACACGCTAATGTTGCATTCCACACAATTCCTTCATGCAGTCTCAACGCAAATCGATTAAGTTAACTTAATTGTTTTTAAGTGGACTGAACATAAAACAATTAAGTTGTCCCAAAAAACCATTAAGAATTGTTTTGTTTCACTTTAAATAAGTAGTTTAAACAAGCAGCAAAAGGCATTTTTTGAGCATAGCACTAATAGTTTTATCTCTAACAGTGATTATTTTATCCATACCAACTAATAAATCTAAAAACATTTAGAGAAAATAGCTTACTTGCATTGCAAAATGAGTTGGATAATTTACTGTTTTGTACTTACCAAAACAGTTTACGCTTGAATTCATAGCGAAGAAAATGTGCAAACAAAAAAAGCTTGTACAGTCTAGTCTTGCAAGCAGTCACAATGTTGTGTAGCTAAATCCAAGAAGTGTGACACAAAACTAATTAGAAGTAACTAAAATATACACTAAAAACCAGGTAGTGTACGGCACAATATCAAACTTGGATAGCACCGAAGCAAATTAAATTTATCCAGGATTACTGTGGATTTTGATTAGCCAGCCTGGGCATTTCTTGTGAATCGTCCTGCTATTCTATACTAGTAGTGTTAAGTAAAATCAATTCCAATTGAGACACAGTTTAATGTGGGTCACATGCCAGACAAGAAGCTCTGCATCAAATCATATCTTTAAAATATAAACATTTATATTAGCAGTGTTTTTTATGGTTGTACATGACAGTATTTAATGCTCAGCTGCTGACCCTCAATCTTTTTCCTCTCGTTTTATGGTTTAACAACTAAATGAATGCTTAAATCTGTTTAACTGACCTTATTCTGATTATAATCTACAATACATGACTACTTTATCAATTACATTACTACTACTACATTGCTACATTACAAAGGATAGTTCACCAAAAAATGAAAACGTCCTCATTATTAGAAACCTTTATAAAGTTCTTTCTTCTGTTGATCAAAAGAAGATGTTCTGAAAAATGCTTGTTGATGTGCCCATTGATATCCACAGTAGGAAAAAAATGACTATGGAAATCAATGGGTACCATGAACAAGCATTCTTCAAAGTGTTCTTCATAAACACAAAGAAAGTTGAATATGTTTTGAACAATTAAAGGGTGAGTAAATGCTGACAGAGATTTCATTTTGGCATAAACTATCCCTTTAAAGGAACATGAGGATAAAGCCACAGCAATCTTTCACCGGATGTTTTTTCTAAAAATGTTCCACGGTCAGGTCAGTTGAGAGAACTGGGAAAAGGGAATTACGTCAAATTAAACACAGGAATAAGGAACACAAACTAAAACAACACAAGTACTTTGACTTAAGTTATTATAGATGTAATATCCATAATAATAAATTGATCAATAAATCACAAAATCACCTCGACAACCTGATACAAAATCCTCAATAACATTGTGGTTTAACTGTAAAAGGTCCACAAACAAAATGGGTGATTATAAGACATCTAATCTTTCTTTTTTTATAAGACTAGAGTACTGATCTTGTTGTGAGGTTTGTGATTAACCTGACATTACAACCTAAGACTTTAACACATTCTATATAGCTTTAACTTTCTAACTGGAAGACTAAGTTATGCAAGATTATGGTGTGCTAACGAACACCTGAAATAAAACATGGTACTTTCAAGATAGTACAATATTTTACAGATGACCAATTTTCTAAATACAGTTCAGTTTCTAGTCCATTTGAGCAGGATTATTGTTTATCGGAATGTACAGTAGTATGACTTAAAAAATATGTGGTTTATTCAGGTCAGCAGAAATGCAAAACAGATCACTTCTGTTTCTCCTCAGAACAAGCTTATTTATTTTTTGCCTTTGTCACAAGCAGGCATTGTGGTGAACAGCCACGAAACAAACGTAAAAAGTATCACACGTAACCACACACATGACACCATCACAAGTGTGTTCACAGTTTACTCACAGCCATGGGATGATCATTTTTATCACATGATATCAGTGATTTACTCAGAACAATCAAATTATATTGATTTAGTTTTTCTTTTACCTGGTCCTTTGGCTCCTCCTCGTAAAATGCGTCCCAGGCGAAAGATAATTGCTCGTTCATATTCCTTCACTATCTGCAGGAACAAGAAGTATTTATATCTCATAAAAAGAGCTAAATTACACCTCTTTAAAACAGTGAAAAGTAAAAAGGCCTCCCAATTACATACTTTAGATGTTGCATGGCAACCTTTATCATGCTTTCGTCATCTTCTCTTTAAAGATAAAGATGATAAAGATAAGGCTTCAAACTTCCAAAGAAAAAAATTGATTTACAGATAAGGGAATGATTGACACAACCGGATGGATTTTTCCAAATATGTATTGCAAATAAATAAATCTATAAATAAATAAATCTATAAATAAATAAATTGTGCATTTATTAATTTCTCAGTCATTTCTACATAATCATTTTGAAGTTGTGCATATGTAGATTTATTTTGGATGCACAATTTATAGATGACATTATTGGCTGATATTACTAGATATTTAATCGTACATGTTTATTTCAACTATATATAAAACTCAATTAAATTCCTCAATACAGCTAATAATTAAAATATGTTTTGATATAATTTTCAATCGATCTCAAAACTAAAAATAAATTGTGATGCTGGCTACGTTGACTTGCAGTATTTAAAAGATCATATTTCATTATATTTTGCATGAAAAGAATCCTGTGAAATTAAAATAAAAAATTGTAGATGTTAGTGTCAGTCTGTTCTAAGGATATCTATAAGCTAGTGTGCTCCAAAATTTGCATTTAGAAAATATAAAACTAATATAATTATCCAAATCTTGCAGTTTGTCACTTCCACCTAAATGGATCAACAATTTTTTTCACATCACTTTATGCTTCAGTTTCTCATCAAATCTTGACCAATCAAATGCCCTCTAATATCTGACATGCCCCGCCCCCTTCAAGATGCTTCTTATTTTCTTTTCATTTGATGCGCTTGATCTCAACCACTCTCACTGGCAGAGCTGTGAGAAAAACAAAATGCCACTGGCTGTTTTTTTTAAAGGAAAAGAGCTACTCTATGTCTCACCTTCACTTCATTTTTCAGTTGAAATTACGTCGAACATCGAATTACAATAATGCACATTTCAAACCACTTCACATGATCTTTAAGAATCTATAGTTTTTATAAAAATGTGTGTGTTTGATATATGTAAATGTATATAAACATATTTTTCATATATAGATTTCAATCATTTTCTATGACCACAGAAAACCACATAGACAAAGGTTTAAAGAATGTTTTTTCTGGAGTCCTGGTGTACATCCCCAGGGCTCAACAGCACTTGACCATAATCTGTATGACATCACACTAATTAGGACCACCCCTAAGTACCTTAATGCACATCCATATAGACAGAGGAAGGGTCAGCAACGTGAGCAGGATGGAAAAAATCACCAGGACCCATCCACACAAACCAATGTCGCTGTCTGTGTCCTCCAAGGCTGAAAAGCAAAACAAATATGCACATGAATACACACATTACACTACCAAACAATAAAAAATATGTATTTTAAAAAGAACGCAAATGCATGTTACCCTCATAAAACTGAAATTTAAATAAGTTCAAAGATGCAAAATCACAATATTTTAGCATCAAACTGAATTGCATGCATTAAAGTGCATTATCAGTATTGAAAAGATACATAAGAAACATAAGAAATCATCATAATCACATTGATCAAATCAAGCCACGCAAGTGAATGCAAATGAATGCTTTCTTAGATTTTAAACAAATTGAACAAACAGAACTGTCATTTATTTGCTTTTAAATGTCGCCTACCTTGAGAATCATCAACTGTGTGACACCATTGATCTATAGAGAAACGTAACTGTAAGCTACTGTGTGTGTGGCCTACTGTATAAGACAATTAAGCTACACGCCCATCTTCTCTAATCAGGGATAAGACATGACCATTGGCAGATGCAAATACATCAAGAACAAATTACATTACTGCTGGGACATTCGAAGGAAAGTAAGATTGAATGCTAGGATATGATCATTGAGCGGGACAATGATCACAGTAATTGTTGAATGATTAAATCATCTCTTCCTTGTACTGGCCTCATGGCTATTGCATTACAGCCTAAATCTTTGACCACGAGCCACATGATCTGAAAATACTCCTGAACTGAATGCTTTTTGACAGGGTTCGTTGCAAATCAAATCGCTTTTAAAAGACAGCACAACTATAAACAATACAGCTTTCATTTATTTGGTAAATTAGAATGTCTTGTTGAATTTATTTATTTATTTATTTTTAATTTTTTTGTGTGACCGAGCCATGAATGTTGCTTTAAACATACAGTATTTAGAAAATGTGATTCAAAAACATGACAGGCATGGTTAGAATAAACAAACTTGATTTACAGATTCAAAATACTAAATAATTAATTGCAATTTAAAATCTTTAATTTTTGCCATCAAACCACCAGATTTTACCTATTGGTCAGCTATAGTGTATGTTTTCAATCATTTTAAATATAAAAACATGTAGTATTATTTTGTATATTTTAATAAGTACAGGTCAGAATAAGTATGTTGTTAATTTTTTTACCTATATTGTTACCTTGCAATTATATGGTTCTAAAGATTTTCTGGAACAATTTATTTAGTATTTATTGAGTGATTTCATTTATTAATAAATATGCATTCGTTATATATAAATGATGTAGATGATAAATTGAAAATTCCCTTTTTTGACCTGTAAATCAATTGATATATTTTGATTGCTTCAAAGTTGTTGTAAACGTTTTGTATAAAGATAATATTTTGTTCGGCACAAATAATGTGAATTTACCTTTTCTTTCTTTCTTTTCTTTTTTTTTTTTTTTTTTTTTACTATTTTTACTATACCACACCTACCATACTACACTCCCATATGAAACAATACTATAGTTTTTTTTAACCATAAAAAGTAAACTGTATATTGGACAGTGTTTATTATAGTATTTACAACATTGAGTTAATGAATGCAACATCATACTGTAGTATTAACTTGTTTCTACTACAATAAATGGTGGTGAAATGTTATAATATTCTAGTCTATATATAAAAAAAACTGCAATACTGCATTATTGGTTTATATTACTATAGTTGTTGAATTACTATCACAACTATAGAATCACCACAACTGATTAACTCAAGTACTAAACACTACCGCATTTACTATACATTACAACAGTATTTTTTCATAAGGGTTACTACACACAATACCAAACAATACTGCATCACAATAAACTACATTACTCCAAACATTAAACAACACTGTACTGTATTATATACATATATATTTTAAAATTATAATACCTTTATTATTTCTTGAGCTCAATTCAGAGTCTGACAAAAACAAACAAAACACCAAATGATTGTTATGATTAAATATGAAGTGCTTGTTGAATTCAACAATGCTAGAAGACTCTTTTAAACGTTGTCAGGGGAAAATGAGCACTTGTTGTTGCTCAGATTGGCACAAGAGCATATGAAGACACACCCATGATGCACTACCAATAATAAAAGACCTTAATGACGTGCTTCTAATGTTTACATGTCTTCGAATGCATTTTAAATCTCTTTAAATATAATATACAGGAATCTCAAGTATGTGCAAATCGTTTAATTTCAAATGAATGTAGCGCATGTCCAATGCACCCAACGGTGCGCACACGTGACATTAAATAATAACAATAGTTATACAGTAGCAGACCTATTTGTCGATTCCTCCTTTCTTCCTCTCTCATCGCAGCTGTTTCTCTGCCATCTTCCATGGTCGGTGTTATCTTTGAGTTATTCAGGTTTGATACGGAGCAGACCTTGAATGCACTTCCAAGCAGGATATCTTCTTCTCTGCAATGTTTTTTTTTTCACACGGGACAGACGATCGGGTTTCTGCGTAAAGTACAGCCCCCTTTCACTGGAAGAGGTAGGGCTGGAGTGGGCGGGCAATATTGTAGTCTATGACCTAGAAACGGAAGTGGGTATTTGCCACAGAAATTCCAGTTCATTTTATCCACGGGGGAGTAACTTATAAGTTAAAGTTCCTAGTCGATGGTGCATGCTTTTTCCTAAAGAGATACTTCCGCCAAAAATGAAAATGTTGTCGTTTACTCACCCTCCACTTGTTACAAACTTATCAAGTTTCATTGTCTGTTGAACACAAACGAACATATTTTGTAAAGTGTTGGAAACCAGACTCTCATAGTAGTATTTCCTAGTATGGAAACTTGTCTACCAATTTCAAATATTCCTCAGAATATCAAAAAAGGAGACTAATAAGGGTTTGCAACCACATGAGGACAAGTAAATGGTGGATTTAAAGTAAATGGTGGATTTGATAATAATTGTGGAACCAATTATTGCTATACACTTTTTTTATGCACACATACACTTATTTAACAACACACTTTACATGCCAATTTGCACATAACACCTGCACATATTATGTTGTATATAGTAATACACCTGTACATACACTTGTCAATTTTGTATATTGCATTCACTACTTTTTAAAATATATTTATTAACTGTTTTTTTAGTCCTCTGTAATTCTGTTGCACTGTAGAAGCTCTGTCACGAAAACAAATTCCTCGTATGTGTGAACATACCTGGCAATAAAGCTCTTTCTGATTCTGATTCTTCTGATTTGGTGGACATTGGAGGAAGTCAGTGTGATTTTTTTTTTTCCAAATTTTTATTAGCATTTTTTTGTTTTATTTTAAATAAACACAGAATTATATTAGTGAAGAAAACATGTTTGTGATTTTTTTTCCTTCTGAAACGTGGACACTATAATACATATCAATAAATAACATAAGGTTGATGTTAGATGGCTTGAGGCAACATGCTTTTGTTTTTTACTGATTACTGTATGTATAATGTACGAAAACTACACTACCCATAATTCTACTAAGATAACTCTCCACCAATCAGAGTCGACTAAACCGCGGCGCCGTATGTACGTTAGCGCCCTCTCCTGAAGTAGAACGTCTCGTGAAGGTAAAGTCAGTCATTACGCTCTCAAACTTCTTATATAACTATGTATATTTTGCAATACAAGTAAAATGTGTAGTTTTATATATACATATTTTAACATCTTTAAATCAATATCCCCATCCCATCGTTTTTCAACAATCCATCTGTCAAACCAGTGGCTTGTTTTTACTAAGGGTAAGGCAATTTAAAATTTATTTGAATGCAGCAAAATAATGTATTATAGCTCGAATACAAGGTTCGGCATGTTTGAAGTTATATATTCAAAATATAAAATAATTTTCTCAGTTAACAATATTTAGTTTAGAAGATTTTAATGTGGCTCAATTAACTATTTGACTTTCTGAGCCTTATAGCGACCCCTGCAGGAGGACTGATAAAAACTGATAGTCTTTGCTGTAGCTGAAACAAAAGTTAATATTGCCATCTAGTGATGTGGAGTGGTCTTGCATATAATATATTATTTATGCCCTTTGCTTTCACTCTAATCATTGTTTAGTAGACGCTTTAGAAAAGTGGACATTGAAGGAAAAGTTTACCCAAAAATGATTTTAATTAATCAAATTCATTGTCATTATTTATGACAAAACATTGTATGTTCAAAACATCTATATTGGTGGCATTAATCTGTGTCCGTAATATTAATGAGGCTTTTTAAAGTCTCACATGGGCTTTCATTTACAGTAGCTGATGTTTAGGAAAACCAGATTAAAATATTTTAATCCTTAAAAATATTGTTGACCAACAGAAGTTTATCTTTATTTGTATAGCGCTTTTACAATGTGGATTGTGTCAAAGCAGCTTCACATAGAAGATTATAGTGAATTGAAAGTGTCAGTCAAGTTTTCTGAGTTTAAGTTCAGTTCAGGTCAGTGTGGTTTAATATTCACTGCTGAGAGTCCAAACACTGAAGAGTAATCCGTCGATGCGCAGCTCTACAAGTCCCGAACCATGCAATTTTATATTATATTATATCATATACAGAAGTTATGAGAGGGAATGTAGGCAATAGTTGCCAATTTTCAAAAAAATGTTGATCAGTTGAAATGAGTTCTAGAGAAAAATTGAACCATGATATATAAAATATAATAATTAATATCAACAATTAAAAGAAACTGAAAACCAATAATGATGACAATTATCAAACCTGAAAAAGAAACCATTTGAAAATGCAGCAACTCTCATAATAACATGTGGTTATGCAGCGCGCGCACCTGTGTGTGTGTGTGTAAGGGATTGTTTCACGTTAATCCTTGATTAACATTGGTTAATGGGCTTAAATTCTCATGGTTATCTCAAATAATTGTGCTTAGATCACATAACATTGCTTAGCTGATTAATTATATATTCAATGTGACATGCTTTGACTATTGATTAATCATATTATAATTAAATGGCACACATGGGTCGGGTCCACATGCATGTTTTTCATAAGAACCATTTTTCATTTTTCTTCATTATAATATTTTAATGTTTCATCGTTCCATTTAAAATGTTCCATTTTGTGACTTTACTAAATAGTGACTCTGATGTGAGTATTCAAATCTGTAGCTTTAATTAAAGATATGTAAATGTGCATGTGCACCGTGTAGCTAAAAAAGGGGTTTTAAGTCAGAAGATGTAAATTCCTAACAGATGTTTTTATGTACAATCGATACAGCTTTCTTGTTCTAACCTAAATGTATTCAAATATGTTTAAAGTTATACATTATAATATTAAATGTTTCATAGTTCCATTTGAAATGTACTATAAAAGGTGACCAAATTAGAAAATTTTGCTCTTTGCTTCTATAAGTTTAATTTATAGTTAATTTGAAATTATAGTTAGTGTATAGTTGGTAGGAATAGGACGATAGGTTTATCACGGTTTGGAAAAGTCAAGGTTTTAAAACCGCTAAAAGTTTCTGTTATAGCTTTCCTAATGTATATTTAATTTTTTATGTGTTTTTTAAAGTGTTGTAAAGGAATCTGTGCTTTTGAAACTAATAAAGGTAGCAGAAGTCAATGATTTATTTTAATTATTTAGCCTGACATGCTTACTATTCCAAAATATTTTCTAAAATGAAATATATTGTGTTAAATGGGGTGCTAAAAACCTTATTTTAGAGCAGTAATCACAATACTGTCAAATTGTGATATTTTTATCCAGGTTATTATACCATCAAAAACTTATACCGGCCCATGCCTAATAGTGGTAATCTGTGTTGGGTGTAATTAGATTAAAAAGTTAGATAAAAAAAAGAAAGATAATTAGATTTAAAAAAGTTAGGGATTAACTTTCATTTTTATTAAATTAATTAAAATATAGTTGCCTTAAATGTTGTAAATAAACTCAAGAGTTCTGGATTAATCAATTCAGAAAAGCAGAATTAAAAAATAAATTATATTTTGCTGAATAATTCTATTTTTCCGCTAAAGATAGATTATCAAGATGATTGAACATGCTAACGATACAATGAATTGAGTCAGAAATGAATGACATTGTATGTACCGTGCTCAGCATATATGAGTACACCCCTCACAAATCTCTTTTAAATTAATATTTTTAATAGGAAGCTATACAATTTTATATTTGTGCATATGCATTAGATTAGTCAGTACTGAAACCAAATCTGGAGCTTATCTAACAAAATCACTTACGATAACGGTCCAAAAACTAGTGCACCCAAATATAGAAAAATGTTTAATACAAATTAAAAAAAAAAGGAAAAATCAAGAAAAGCAAAAAAAATTTGAAAATTTTAGTTAAAATATTGTAGGTTGTATTTTTTTTGCAATATTTTGCTTGAATTTAATTCTATTATCTTTCAATTTCTAAATATGTTTGTTGACTAAAATATTATTATCATAAATATATTTGTTTAATAAATCTGTTTTAAGTGCATCAAAATACATTGCCTATATTCACTGAGAAATGGATACAAAATATTCATTTTGAAAAAGGGCTGTACTCAGTTATGCTGAGCACTGCTTGAAATATGGTGTTGATATATTTAAATGTTTTGCTTGATTGTTTTGATATAATATTCATAAGTATTACATTTGGCTTGGCTCAAATGTAAAAAATTAAGTTTAATTTCTATATTGTCTATGCATGTAGATTTAAAGGGATTTTACATAGTATCGAGTAAAATAATGCAATTACTTAGTGAGTAATTGAGTTACTTTTCAGACATAGTGATTTAAATACAATTTTTATGAAGTAGTTAATTACTTTTAACACTGTTGGTAATGCATGCGGCTTTTTAAAAAAAATAAGCATTCCAGATATGCTGCTTCTGTTTTTGAGTTAAAACACTTTTGAAAGACAAATCGTTGTTAGTATATCAAGTTTGATGTTGCGCCAGTTATTGAGTCGTCCTTTTTAAACTCTGCTCCGTATTAAGCAGGCTTTTGATGACAAGTCAAAGTGCGCTCAAGATTCTCATGGTCAAAGTGACCGAATCTTACAGTCATTCCTCTCACGCCCTTCGTTTTCTGGGCGTCAATCCAGACAGCCCCTCTCTCTCTCTCACCATTGCTGTCGTTCCTAGAGGTGCGATTATCCTGAGAAAGTAAGGGGAACGGATGCGCTGCTCGCTGGAGTGGTCTGGGACTCCATGGCGGCTAATCCTCTTTTAATTAGGCTAAGGAGAGAGGATATGGGACCCCCCTGGCTTAGTCACAGCACATTGACAAAGCACCAAGCTGGGAGAAGTGCACATCACTGACTGCTAGCAGCCTGTTAGGGCCTTACGCTGCCTTCTCATGTGTGAAAAAATGCTCTTCCCTCACCAGCGGCTACCTCGGATTTGACCTTTTCCTTCAGAGCTAAAGATTTTTCTTGAGCTCCATGTAGTCACGGAGGATGAGTTACAAAACACGCCTGCTCTCGGTTTCTCACTTGAGCTCTCTCCTTCTCTTTCTTCCTCAGTAAATCGCACATTCTCTCATGCGATCCTCTCTGTTTTTGTCTTGTACCGCCTTAATGATTGCTGACAGAATCCCTCCAAGGTTCTGAGGTCTATAAAAGAGCACAAATCAATTCCGGTGCATACCAAATCACCTGCTGTTCAGAACACGGTTCGCTGGAGACAACAGCAGCACCGTGCTCTTTCTATAGATGTTCTACACATTACAGTGTGTTCCTATGTAGTACAAAATGCGATATTGCTTCCTAAGTACTCCTTTTTATGTTTTTTTTTCAGGCATCAGGAAGAATATTCAGGCCCGTGATGTTGATGTAAACAAAGCCCAGTTGCATCATCACTCTTCATGTGTTCGGCAATACCGAATATTCACCAGTGGACAGACAGGTAAACTTGCAAGGAAAAGAGGGTATGAGTAGCATAGTGTTCTAATCAAACTGCAATTGCACTCTTAACACACAAGAGGGAGGTATTACTCCTCAGACAAATACAACTCGTTTCATCTTGAGGTCATTTGTGACTTCACTAGATAGGGACTGTGATTTAAGTCAGAAGATGTAAAAAAGTAAGGTGTCTACTTAAAGCTGTCAAATAACTTTTATGAAAATAAAATGTCAAAATAAGTGAAATAATGTTTATCATTCAGCATAACAGATATTTTTATATACAAATGATCCAGCTTTCTTATTCTAACCTAAATGTTTTCAAATATGTTTAAATAATAACCGATCATTCTAAACTGTATTATATTTTAAGGTATAATATATTTTAATATGATAAGTGGGGAAAACGGTGGTTTGAAGAAATTGGCAAAGTATCATTCATTCACATATTTTACTTCGGCTTAGTCCCTTTATTCATAAGGGGTCGCCACAGCGGAATGAACCACCAACTCATCCAGCATATGTTTTTCACAGCAGATGCCCTTGCTGCAAAAAAAAATCCATACACAATCATTCACATACTACACTACGGTCAACGGGGAAACCGGAGCACCCACGCGAACACAGGGAGAACATGCAAACTCCACACAGAAATGCCAACTGTTCCAGCTGGGAGTCGACACCAGCAACCTTCTTGCTGTGAGGCGACAGTGCTAACCACTGAGCCACCGTGTCACCTTTGGCAAAGTATAAAGAAATAAAAAAAAAATGTAATAGTATTTTGGGCTGCACTGTGATACTTAAATAAAGTCTTTAAATATTTCATGTTAAAAGACTAAATGATTCTTGTTCCAAATATGTTGAAGGATTTTTATAAACTTTTTATTGAATTATATTTTAAAATGTGCTTCTGTAAATCATGGTAAAATGTGTGCTAATCATTATTTTTCTCTAATGTACAGAATACACATTATAATGAACAGAAAAAAATATTAAAGCTGGATTGCATTTTATTGTTTTTATGCTTAAAAAGTATCTGATTATTTTTTTAATGCATTTAATTTGAATAAGGGGTTTAAAAATAGCTATATTTTATTTTATATTTACAATAATTTCTTATTAAAAATAGATTTAATTTTTAATTTTGGTAGTAATTACAAAAAACTTTCATCTTGCCAGAGAGAATACACACAATCATTAAAAAAACTGTTGCATTTTTCCATGTAATCATTTTTTCATGATTGCGTGTGTGTTTTAAGTCAAGTTAAATACATTTTTCCTAGATATATTTTAAATCGCCCTGCTTAAATGTGTGCTGTCTAAATCTGGGCCCAACACATTGTAAAATATTGCACAAATCCAGAGTCTCTGTTGACACAGATCAGATTTTCTGTTTATTATTCCAGTTATCTGGCTGTGTGCATGGTGCTGGCTGAGGTTTTTCGAAAGGCAGAGAGATCCGATTGTATCAGATCCCGCAGGTAGCATGGTTAAAAAAAAACTAAAAAAAAACACTACATCCTGACCCGTCTCTTCCAGTAAAATGAGTTCTCTGTCAGTTGGAGAAGATCTAGGGCCCACACAGCTGTTCTCCCTTGAGCTGGCGTAGATGAAACATAAAAGCAGAGCCTATATGAAAAATGCACAGAGCTGTAAAAGACAATATGCTCATCAGGCTCAATATCATGCTGCTGTTGAAAAAAAAAGAAAGGAAGAAAGGATAGAGAACGAGAGAGAGACCCGGTTGCCCTGGATAGATCCTCTTTTCAGTGGAATAGGTTTGACGGCAGGTCTGGATGAATGCCTGTGCAAACATTTACACACGGTGCACCATCCACCGATTGCATTACAAAGATTGATAGTTCAGTCGCTATCTTACCGACTGCTGTTTCATTGGCCTGTGTGAAATCAAACGCAGCCTTGATACAGGAGAATCAGTGGAGTGGAGGAATTGCGCACTAGGGACAGCCAAACTTGCAATAAAGGACGGCAGAGGACATGCGTCTTCCACTACAGGTCTTTGTTTTGGTGTGCTGATAAAATGGACGAAAAAACGAGTGATAATGTACACAGCGAGAGGGCAAAATAACGACTTCTCTTTTTCATTCAGTTTATACATCTTACACTCACAAAAAGTACAGTTGCTATCATGATATTGGACATGTTTTGGTTGACTTTAAAGTACTGCCACTGTGTTTTTGTCATTTTTTTTGAAAGCTTACCTAATAATAGAATACTTAACTAATTATAAGCATACCAATCAATGTGATTCAGTCGATGTGAGTGCATTAATGTGCATTTGCTGGACTCTTCATCATGGCATGAAACTGTAAAAGAGTACAGTGTAAAAAATATCTGTTAATTAACAGTCCGTATTTGGTGATTCACAAATGTTTTCTGTTTATTTACTATTGGGAATTGCATTATGGGATGTTGATCCCTGCTCTGTCAATTGTGATGTTGAAAATTCAACTCTACAGTTTAACAAAGTGACTTTTATTGACATTTCATTAGTTTTAAATAATCCAACTATTAATCAATTCAACTTGAATTGTACATATCTACTGTACAAAGGGATGCTCTGATCAGGATTTTTGCAGTCAATGCCAAATACCGGTTCCTTGTCATGGTGATCAGCTGATACAGAGTATCGATTTTGATGCTTTAAAATGCATAAAGCACATTTCCCTCTAAGTATGATACTTAAGTAGAGATCTCTCCTTACCAAAGAGAATAAATGAAAGATGCTGCATTTAATCTCTCAAACACGTCTCATAACAATTTAGGTGTGAACGTCATGGTCAGAAGTAGCTTTAAAGAAAATAATAGATAGCACAGATAAAAAAATGGTAATGTCGTCAAAAACACAGAACTTTCAGTTCTTATATGTAAAAGACCTAAATACATGCAAGGCCATTCAAATATTTTGCTCATCTTCAACTAACATAAACACTTGCAATCAGTTCATGAGATTGGCCACATCAGTGAGTACCGATCTAGTCATTAAATGTGGTTATCGACCGATACCAATCTCTGGCCAATTGATCGGAGCATCCCTAACTGTACATATACAATTGTAATTATGTTCTTATCTATCTGCATACCTCTGATTAATAGCAACCTGTACATATAATAATCTATTGTAAATCTCTTTCCATAGTTAATACAACCTGTATATAATGTTCATAGTACGTCCATCTGTAAATATCACCATAGTTTTTCTATAATTGGACTTTATAACTTATATCCTGCACTTGCTGCTATTGCACTCCTGGTTAGACCTCAACTGCATTTTATTGCCTTGTACTTGTACAGGTGTAATGACAATAAAGTTGAATCTAATCTAACAAATCTAATAAGAAATAATATATAGAGAATTAAGTCTGTAAAATAGCAGAACATGTATTGGAAATTTATTACAAGAGTTTGTAGCATAATATACAACACCAACCAAGCCAATATATCACTTTACACTTAAAATAAGTAAAAGTCTTTTTTTTTACTTTTTAGGTTAAAAGTTGTTGGAAGAAAGATCAAGGTTTAGGGTGTCCGCGGGGTCTTAAAAAGTCTTAAAATGTCTACAGTCTCAAAAGCTAAATTTTAGGCCTTAAAAAGACTTTTTATAATATCTACTGGATATTATTTTTTTAATTAATGGCTGTTTGCAATACTACGTATTTTTTGGGTCTATGCTATAAAATGTAAATGTACAAATACAATCAACATATAATATGTCAAAGATGCCAAAAGGATAAAATATGTCTCATGTAAAGCTCACATGTCTCATGTAAAAAGAAAAGATAAGTAAAAGAAGAAATAAATTGAAGTAATAGACTAATGATGTGTGTGGTAATGGGGTGGAAAAATAATAAGCTTTTGCATCATGCCGCTCCATTTTGACCATGTTGAAATACATTTTTTTGTTAAAAATTTTTTATGTATGATATTTCTGTTCAAAATAAATAAATCAAATAAAAAATATTGTGTTGTAGGTCTTAAATTTTTTTAACATGTCTTAATTTTCCTTTGTTCATGTATAGCTAACCAACCAACACCCATACAATCACCAACAATCTATCACAATAAAACTTTTAACTTTTTATTTAAAAATAGCATTTATTTACTGTAAATAAACCTGACATACATATGCTATTATTAAATTATTATTATTATTATTATAGACTGATGTAATTGTCATTTTTGATAGGGGCTAGTGCAAATCTTTCCTAACTGGGATATTCATAAAAAATCCTTAACATTAAGCCCTGTATAAGTCTAAAATTTCATTCATAATGGTCTTAAAATGTCTTAAAAAGTCTTAAATTTGACTTGGTGAAACCTGCAGAAACCCTGCATAGTCCAATCAATAAAAAAATAATAATAATAAAAAAACATGAATCACAAAATACGGAAAACTGCTAATTTACGAATACTTTTACAGTGTAGTTGTAATTTCAGTGGGTTTTAGATGCATTTATTGTTCTAAGGCTTGAAAAGTGTACAATTTCAGGTCAGATAGATCTGATTGCTTCATATTATGTATGCAGGTAACAAATAAGGGTGTATTTTTTTGTTTTATCCTGTTATATGCAGGTCTCCTGTCATATACTTAATCTGAATTCTTCAAAGTTTATATTTTAATAAGAAGTCAAAGAGTGTGTTTTTTAAACCTTAATAAAACCATATGGATGGTGTTTTCCAACATAGTGGTTCCCGAATGGAAAAAAAATAGAAAGCTTTGGCTGCAAGGTGACCCAGAGCTTTTACCCCAAGCCTTCCAACCCACTAAACCAGCCACAACCAATCAATTCAGTCCATCTAAGTCCATGCAGAAACGACAAGAGGCATAAAAGACACTCGTGATTTTTCCATCAATATCTAAGCAGTTGATATTAAAAGAAAGCTGAATATAAGAGAGCGAGAACTGGTTGAAAAACGAAGCCGCTCAATTCAGCCGCCGCAGAAGGGCCAAGAGTATCTCGAGTGGAAACAAGCGTGTTGATGAGGGCCAGTGACCTCCGAAAGGAAGTGTCAGTGCACGGGAAGAAAACATGCCTTCCGCCTTCCCTCCATCCTCACAAATAATTTGATAAAACGCAACGGAGTGCTCAAGTCATCATCAGATTAACCCCCGTTCGTCCGAATGCATTTCTCTCCCTCCGAAAGGTGCTCACGTCGTTAGCATTTAGATAGACGAGAGCTGCAAGGCCTGCGTAATAGGCTTCCCCCATCCCTCCTGCTCAAATCAGCTGAAGAGAGGAGGATTAAATGAAAAGAATAACAGTGATGATAGCAAGGGTGAGGGAATCAGAGAGACGAGGGAGGGCCGCGTGACGCTCTAACAGCCGTGAGCTCATTAACCGAGGCCTTGACAGAATTGATGTTAGAGGTGATTGGAGATTATCACATTTAGAGAAAGCTTCATCCTTCCATCACCCTCCGTTCCTCTCCTTCTCCGCTCTTTCTCTCCATTTCATCCAAGTCAGCTGGCCTGCTCTCAATTCCTGGCTCTGAGGAATCCTGTGGGAGAGGGCTTACGGATAGTATCAGCACGCGCCTGCCCGCTTGATCTCCTAATTCTGCTTCATTTAAACTTCATCAACTTTTCCACTGGACCGGAAGACAAGAAGAATAGAAACAGCTTGCGTCTGTGCTTTTTTTTCCACCTCCACTATCCTTTTGTTGTCAGATATCTGATATTACGCCTTCACACCCCAGCGCTGCTCGCTCACACACACACACACACACACACACACACACACACACACACACACACACACACACACACACCGAAACACCCCTTAACAGTATCACAAGATGGATATGTCTACAGAATGGTTCAAGAGTACTAATCCCACGTAACCCTCAACCCCAAACCTCCACCCTTCCTTTCCAATGCAGTTACCACTTCATCTGCCACTGCACACAACACACACACGTCAATGAATTTGGTCACCCCTCTAACTGATGCAGAAAATGAGATTACTTTATTTAAATGACTATGATAATAGTGTTGTGTGCCTTTGGCCTGCTGTAGGAGGGGGATTTCTGCTCAACTCATTGTTAGCAATTTAGCTGAGCCACCTCATCTGCACATACTAACAATACAATATATACGTACAGGTTTTTACCATCCCTCGTCCCTCATGATCTTTTTTTTTTTTTAATCCCGTCCCAGTGAGACACAGATGTGGGGGTCCCTCTTTATTCTTGATTTACAGTCCATACGCAAGTAGGACGATTTGCTTGCCAGGCCATACGGTGATGGGATACGCATATTGCATTTTAAATATCCTAATCCCATCTATAAACAGAGTTTACAGCATGTCAAAAGGCTGAAGACGCCGTCATCTCAGATTAAAAGAACAGGTGTTCACTGAGAGCATGTTTGAAGTTTCTGTCTGCCAGTTTTTTCTTAAATATGTTGACTTTACAAACGGATGTTGTATTCAGATGTGATTGTTTTGAACCTACTTTTTTCTACAGCATTCAAGCACTTGGCACAGACCTTCTTGTTATAACTTGGTTAGCATTTTTCCCTAACCAATTTGACTTTTCCTCCTCAGAACTGTGTTTTGCAAGAAAATAGCTATGGTAGTTTTTTTTTTCATGAATTTAGTTTGTTTTGATAGTTTTACCATATACTTTTCCTTTATATTTTGTCCTAGTGGACAAAACATACAAAAAAAATGCTTATTTATTTATTTCATGAAACGGCTACATATATTATATTAATTTCTTTGATTGTCAAATATTTGGATTATATACACTCACCGGCCACTTTATTAGGTACCCCTGTCCAACTGCTCATTAACCCAAATTTCTAATTAGCCAATCACATGGCAGCAACTCAATGCATTTAGGCATGTCATAGACATGCTCAAAATGATCTGCTGCAGTTCAAATCGAGCATCAGAATGTGGAGGAAAGGTGATTTAAGAGACTTTGGCATGGTTGTTGGTGCCAGACAGGCTGGTCTGGGTATTTCAGAAACTGCTCATTTACTGGGATTTTCATGCACAACCGTCTCTACGGTTTACAGAGAATGATCCGAAAAAGAGAAAATATCCAGTGAGCGGCAGTTCTGTGGGCACAAATGCCTTATTGATGCCAGAGGTCAGAGGAGAATTGCCAGACTGGTTCGAGCTGATAGAAAAGCAACAGTTACTCAAATAACTACTCATTACAACCGAGGTATGCAGAAGAGCAAAGTCAAACCTTGAGGCGGATAGGCTACAGCAGCAGAAGACCTCACTTGGTGCCACTCCTGTCAGCTAAGTACAGAAAACTGAGGCTAACATTCTCACAGGCTCACCAAAATTGGACAATAAATGATTGAAAAAACATTGCCTGGTCTGATGAGTCTCGATTTCTGCTGTGACATTCGGATGGTAGGGTCAGAATTTGGCATCAACAATGACTCATGACAATGAGTTCACTGTGCTCAAATGGCCTCCACAGTCACCAGATCTCAATCCAATAGAGCACCTTTGGGACGTGACAGAACGAGAGAGTCGCATCATGGGTGTGCAGCTGACAAATCTGCAGCAACTGCGTGATGCTATCATGTCAATATGGACCAAAATCTCTGAGGAATATTTCCAGTACCTTGTTGAATCTATGCCACGAAGGATTAAGGCAGTTCTGAAGGCAAAAGGGGTCTAACTTGGTACTAGTAAGGTGTACCTAATAAAGTGTATATTTTTAGACTATATGTCTCAAAATGTTCTTATATTTTTACATTTTATTTTAAACTTACTAATGTAATTACTTTGCTATTTTCCTCTTACAGGTGCTTTCAAATTATTTTGCCAACATTTTGGCAAATTCGGTCAGTGAAAAGGATCCATTGTCTATTTTCAACAGCGCAGTAAGGTATGAAGAACAAGTCACATCGAACTCACTTTCAAACAGTTTGTAAACAATTTAAAACTGTTGCAAAGTCTGCAATGTGGTCATATCCAAATCCCTGATCCAGTGAATTTTAATTGAAATGTCTGGATTTTGTCTCTTAAATCCACCAAACAATGGAAAATGAGTAAACATAGACATCTTGACTAAAAAAAGGCCAACTTTGGTCTGTCAGTGAAAATCTGATAGAGGTTTAACAATAGTCTTTAAATAGACAGACTTCAGATGTGTGGTCACTCATTACTAGACCCACACGGAATTTACAGATTTCCGCAGATTTTTAGCCCATCATTGAGTCTATGTATTTACTTGTGTAAATGTGTATAAATTTATATTTATTCAGTTTTTAAATTAATTTCACAAAAATTATTGATATAATAATAGTAATATTAAAATTTTATTTAATTTATTTACAATACAGTTTGTAAAGTAATATTTTCTTTTAGTAGATATATTATATGAGAGACTTGCTTTGTTTACCAAATAAGTGGATCTAGATGGATTTGCATTGTAAACATTAAATAAAAGTTAAAAATTTATTATTTTTTATTTCATATATTAAGTTTTTGGTTACGATACTCCTAAAATCATAAATCTGCAGATTTTTTACAAAATTCTCAGCAGAAATAGCAAAAATATACTACTATTTGATGACTAATCTATTTTTGGACTAGTGTTATACGTATATATTTTAACTGAAATTTAGCCTTGTTTTAGCCAGGGCATCTACTAGATATGTATTAAACACCCAAACAAATGCTTACTGGGTTAAGACAGAACAGGTTTTATAAGGTAACACATTTTTTGAATCTTTGGTCCCACAAGAACCTTTAACATTCATTGGACTAAAGAGTCTTTATAGTGGAAGAGTATTCTTCAGATCATTAAAACACTCTTTACACTAAGAAAAATCATTCCAGACTATTCAATGACACTTTTTTTATGTGGCATCATTTAAATAAAAAAGGAAGAAAGAAAAATAATTGGGAACCTTTATTTTTAAAACGGTACCCTGTGTAACTACTGTGCAAGACATTGGTAGCAATGCTTTTGTGTTGTTTTATTGCATCACATTTTGTGTGAATCACCCATTAGGCCCCAAAGGCCAAACCGAACATCTTGCAGAGTTTCCATATCCATCAAAGTCACAGTAGACAAGTCCATGAAGATGCACCTAGTCAATGAATGCACTTCAGAAAGCCTCAGTGGACAACAGTGGCTCTCCCACAATATATGACCACAATATTGTGCATTAGCAAGAAACATGAATAAATGATAAAAATGATCCACAGATATAGAAGAAACAGATATCCTGCAATGCTTTATTTATGCATATTAAATATTTACAGTACAGTGTGCGAGAAAGCACAGGTCAACAAAACATAGTGGCGCACCAAACGGCGGCGTACGTAATGAAGCTGCATTAAGGCTGCGTGCAATGGCTGCTCTGATAGAGTGACTACAGAGTGCTGCTGTTTGTTCCAGAGCACTTCATCATAGGTGGGTTTTTCTGCAGGCCCCTGCGTCCCATGTTCCCGCTCTGCCTCCCTAGGCCCCCCGCCGCTTGCGTGATCTATTACCGTTCCGCAGCACGAGGAGCGATAAATCACCATAATGCAGAGCGCTGATGATCAGGGTTGGGTGCGAGGAGACGAGATGAATCTACGTGAGCCGGGTGGGGCGGCCGTACAGTAGAGAATGCTGGTTACTGATGGGGTTTGTTGTTTCACAGTGTGGTACCTTGGCAGGGGTGGAGGCCCCTGGGTATTGAGAACAGCAACAAGATGCTCGCACTTTCGGGGGGACATGGATTGGGACAGGGTGTGTAGGGACATGTATCCGGACGTGTTGAGGAATGCGACTTTGCTAGGTCGGAATTAGCCTAACACTGATTAAGACACAATACTGCTTGTTCTGGTCAGGGCAAAGCAGGGGACAGGAGAAAGATGTACTGCTTTACTGGAGTACAGAAATAGGGAGTGGAGGGGGAAAAAAGCTGCAAATATTTCCAGTGGGAATAACTAATGCAGAATGCACGCAACAATCTGCAAGCGCAAACAATTAAAAACACATTTATATCAATAGCAGGATTTTAGCCTCATTTTAGCCTGAGCAGAAACGTTGGTTTAGATAACTCCAGGCTCCAGGCTGAATAAATGGTGGCAAATGCGACAAAAATAAATAAATAAACATTTACAACAGTAATTTAACATCTAGTCATTAAAGAGTCATTTGTTCGTAAAGTGGTTTCATGATTAGTGCTATGTTCATTGCCTCTACTGGAAACACTGTCATGCAATTTAATGTAGTTAGTCTGTGAATTTCCTTATGTGTAAATATCAGTTTTTGTGATGTGGTTTATTTAATTATTTAATAATTTCAAATACTTTTAATCACAGAGATGAGGGAGGGCTGTATGAAGCTCCAACAGTCAAGAACTCCCGAGTCCTTGACAGAATTGTGGTTAGAGGTGATTGGAGATTATCACATTTCGAGAAAGCTTCATCCTACTGGAATCATTGTCGTGCAATTTAATGATGAGGTTAGTCTCCATTTTCTATCTTTTTTTCCATTTTTAAAGTGTACACAGAGTTCTATGTATGCAACAATAAGCAAAATGTGAGCCACAATGTCTAATTTATGGGCAACTCTTATAAACATTTTATTTTAAATGGAAAAAAACAAAACCCAAATAGTTTTAGACTCGCTTGTGAATTGCTTTTAGAAGGTCACTGAATGGCAGCGTTGGGGAAAGTTTGAAAGTAATGCATTACAATATTAATTTAGTTGCAAGTTAAGTTAAATCCTTAGCATAACATTTTATGGAAAGTAATGCATTACGTTCTGCTTTGAGTTACTTTTTGGTTACTTTTTTTTTCCTGGCTGAGGCTTGATCTCGAATTGGTAGAATGTGGTAACACTTTATTTTGATGGTCCATTTGAGTATTAGTTTGTCTGTCTGCTTAATATCTGTTGATACTGCTCCTTCAACAGATATTTAACTGACTAACCCCAACCGTATCCCCAACCTAACAGTCTACTTATAATCTAATGAGAATTAGTTGGCATGTAGATGCAATGTAACTTATATTCAACAAACGGACCATCAAAAAAAAGTGTGACTGCAGTTTTAAATATTTTTTGTTTAAATAGAGGAGCTCTACAATTAACAAAGCATTGTAAAACCTTTATTTACCTTTAAAACAACATAAAAAATAATAATTTAGGATAATGTTATCTTCTGAGAACTGACCCCAGAGCTATACATGTTGCATACACCGATTAATGACAGTTTTTTTATTATTAGTCAATTTATTTTTAAAAGCTAATTAAACTAAACGGTAACTAAAAAGTAACTCACATTATATTTTTTAAAAAGGATCTCACATAATATTACTGTATTTTTAAAGTAATGCATTACTTGTTACTTAGAAAAGTTGTATTATTATGTAACTTGCTTGTTACTTGTAATGTGTTACGCCTAACACTGTTACAATGAATATTTTATGAGAAAAGGCTATCTGCAATCAGCTGTTCAAAAACATATACAAATTTTGTTAAAATTGATTGAAAAAAAATATTAGTTAAAAACAAATATATATTTAAATATAATTTTTAGCAGCGGTTCATTCTGCTGAGGTGACCTCTGATAAATCGGAGACTAAGCCAAAGGAAAATGAATAGATAAATAATTTTTAGCATGATTATAAGGTAGAATTATTATTTAAGACTATTAGATGAATACAACCATGATAACTACAATGATAGCATCTGTACTAATGTACTCTAAACGCAACTAGAAAATCAGTTTAAAGGCTGAAAAAGTAGACAGCTATGCTCCCAGTAAGCTGAAGCGCTGCGAAACAACCATCTTCATAGAGCGATTCTCCCAAGTAGAGTCATTTGGCTCCTGAAAGTTTCGTTTTTGGAGCCAATGGCTCCCTAGTCATTTTCTTTTAGTCTGGATCCCTGGATAAGCAAGTGAAAATATAACGCTGTGAGCTGACTTGTGAGCAGATTTCTTTGACACACCAAAGATCTTTGTGATGTGTCACTATACAAAAAAAAACAAGTCAGATGCTTCGAATGCAATAATGTCTCAATATAACTTCTCTTTAGTCCCGAAAACACCACCAAAACCATGACCGTAACCTCATGAAGAAGAAGATGAACTGCAAAATATAGCAGAGCTTGTCTGTTTAGTCTAGGTGCAGTTTCAGCGTGTTTCATCAGTGTGAAGGTGAGGAGTGGCGGCGAGGGCTTCTGTTGACATTAGTTTACACGCTGTTTGCTGCTTGTTGCACGTCTTGCGCCGGATGCCTCAAAGCTCACTTCATCAAATCAGACAGAGGCGCCACGTTGAGTTACAAAAAGAGGGGAAAATAAAGAGGGAGAGGTGTGTGTGGGGAGAGAAATCGAAGGTTTTGTTGGTGATGTAACACCTCAGGTCGAATTGAGATGCCTGAGGCGGATCTCAGGAGCTGCTTTAAACTTCTGCTTTTCGATTCCCACTCCCGTTACTCTGAAGGGTTCAACTCTCTCAGCACTTAAAGAGAAAACTTTATTTGTGAGAGAAATTAAGCCCTGAAATTAAGCTCATCTTGTCAAAGGGATCACTTCAGATCTTAATTCATTTTGGGGATTGTCGCATATGCAAAGGTAAATTATTAAAATAGAGATTGATTGAGATGAAATGCATTCTTTTTAACTTTGTTGTACTGGTAGTTTATTTGATCTGTTTTTTAAAACCAAATATTCTTTCAGTGTTGTAAACATGCTTGAAGTTGGATAAAATCGTTGAGTATGATGTAACTCTTTGAGAAAATGATTATTAATATTCAAACAAGCCAGTGCCACATGGTTCAAAATCAACACGCTAAATACTGACCCTTTTTCATGATTCAAAAACAGCAGCTAAAGCAAAGGAAAAAATCCTGACAACTTCTAATATTTTAATTTTGTTACAGTTAAGTTAATCAAATTTTTTTGTGCTTTTTTGAGAGGTGAAGAATAATGAAATGCATCATGACACTGCACTGACTGTAAGAAATATAATTGAAAAAACAGGTAAATAAAACTATTACCATTTGTACAAATCCATCAAAATAATGTAAAATAACAACATCATGACCAGACTGCAATATAAATCATCTAAATTTATTTACCTTTAGCAAAAAGACAAAAAAAATTGGGGCCCAGTCTTTGCACAGTTTAGGCTAGATTACATTAGTATAATCTAAGTCTTTTTTAACTATCAAAGTTTACAGAAAGTACATTGTCAGAGGTGTTTAGACCCAGTGTTTTCAATCTTTAAGCTGGCCTAATCTTGAGAGGTGGAACACCAGCTCATCCTGCTGTTTCCCCCTTTATCCCTTCATTGTGTTGCCTACTCCTGCCACCCCTCCTGGAGCGTGCTAATTCCCTTTTGATGAGCCGTGCTAAAGAAATCCTTTTTCCATGCTTTTAATTCCCCTCTGGCTCCCTAAGCAGCGATCGCGGTAACAGATTTCAGGCCCTCTGTGCCGTTCTCTTGGTCCTATAATAGAAGCCATCTCATTAGAAGACTCCGTTTCACCTACGTTGTCCACAGCACAGGTCAAAGCACAGAGAATGACTTTCTGTTTAATACATACATCACAATAACTATCTTCCTTTCTTCTTGTGTTCTAGACTATCCGCTCCATTGTGCTTACAGTGTTTTACCGGGATGGTAAGTAGCTCGTCCATTTCTCTCTCTGCGCGTCTGCGGCAGGCCAGGTTATTAATGAGCAGCAGCTGGGACCAGTGCAGGTACACGCACAGCCAGACAAAGCCCAATATATAACCGTGAAGCTATAAAAAACGAGCTGATGTAAATGAGAAAGAGCCCAGGAAGGAGGCTGGGGCAGTTTTTAGAGCAGAGCAGGATGCTGTCGAGACTGAGGACGAGAGTCACAGGTCAGGTGAAATCGCCAGCACATAAAGGGCCGCTTAGCCGGCGGAGGGCGACCCAGACACTTCCCCCGTCGGCCATCAGGGTCAAGGGTCAGCCCTTGAGAGGTGTAGTGGTGCATCTATCAGATGGACTTTTCCCGCCTTGCGTGTGGCAGTTAGCCAAAGGTGCGTGAGGACAGCTGCGTGAGGAGCTGGGACGTGTTCAATCAAATGGGAGGGGGCTTCTGAGCCTCGGCGCCATTCGGTTAAAGTGGCTGTATATCACGGCTAATCATGATTTCGGCTGCTACCTGAAGATTATTCAATCCTGATCGCAGCGTTCGGCCCCCTTATTCTTTCTCAGTCTGCCTGCGAATCATTTCAGACCACCTTTTGGGGTCAGAGAGAGAGAAAATGAGCATGGCGACATAAACAAATGCACACTTCGCAACTAGGTCAGCTGGCAACCTGTCCGCTACAGTACATCACTGCAGTCCAGACTTACCGATTCCAAGAGATATACTGGAGGATTTTGATCCCACAATGGCTTGGAAAGTGCTTGCGGTGCAGTTTCTATTAGCAGGTGATGAAATGTACGGGAAGTTTAAGAAGGTAAACGATATTAAGATGCAGAGAGATGATGTCAGAGCAGGCAGAAGCTCATTTGTAGTGCAGGGGCGTCGTACGGGCTTACTCAGACACATGCTCCCAATTAGCTGGCCTTCCTCATGTAAATGCCCTATAAATTATCCCCCGTGCTACAGGATTAGGTGCTCATAAAGGGAGTTAGCATCTCAATAAAGAGACAGGTTTGCTGCAAGAGCAAATTAGTGGAACGGAGAGACAGAGGGTGGGAGGGAGATGCGGCAGAAAACAGTGCGAGTTTGTGTTGATTTGTGGTGTTTATGTTTATATTTGCATATCATCTGTTTTATTATAGATCAGTAACAGGAGGAGGTCACCCTCAGATTAAGGTTTAGTCAGTGTGTGCGGGATTTCGTTCATGCGCATGAGATATAAACAAATGAACAATGTCATTAGCCCTGTAATACTGAGAAAATATTGAACGGCCAAACATGATGAATGAATAAACATGTCTAGGAAGGAACGGCTCAAGAATAAGGATCCGTGTATCCGGTTTTAAAAAGTGCTGCCAGTTTTGGTGTAAGCATAGACATGCGTGTTGGCATTCAGCAGCTCCGGGTGCAGAAACAGACACCTGACCTGGCAGTAAGGGGAGAGGTATGCCTCGTGTGTGGGGTAAACATCAATGCCCAGAACAGCCACTGGAGAACCACACACTGATATATTTATCTCACAGTAATCTCGGATATACAATCCCAAACGCTGGGTCATTCTGCTAAATGGGTGCTATTCGCGTCCCTTATATACATGTGTGCACAATTTTGTTGAATAATTAATTGATGATGCCAGAATGTAGTGTATATTAGTTATATACTATATTGAATTTATTTTCTTTACAATGTGTCTTTGCTAGTATATTTACACACTGTAAAATGTAATTAGTTTACCTTACTCTCAAAAAATAAGATTGCAAACTTTGTAGACCCGCAATCTACACTCAGGCTCTTTGCACATTGGTAACATTCATGCAAATGAAACGGAAGTCCCTTAAAATCAATCATAAGATAACATTAAACATTTAAAAATTAAACATGCAAAAACACTCAAAATTGTCACGGTTTGTGGTGGGAAAAAGGAGCGAGGACTCAAGTGCAGAAATAATAAGGGTATTTATTAATAATAAAAAATAAAAATAAAAAAAAGAGGGGGAAAAACATTAACTAAACATACAAACAAACTTTACTGGGCATGCTGGCAGGGATCAGGACTGGAACACACAATGCCAGAAAACAAGTGCTCGACTTGAGAAAACTCGAGTCAAGCACAACAGGGCATGTGACAGAGCTAGTGTCCGGACTCTGCCACCAAAACAAGAATTTACAAGACCAGAGTGGCAGAACCCTGACAAAAATAACAGTTAATTTCAACATTTACTCATAGATTCGAAAGCAAAGCATGGTGGCAATTAGAAACTAACTTGACAAAATAGAAAGGCATACCAGACAAAAGTCTTGTTGCCTATCCAAGTTTTAGGAACAACAAATAATAACATGACTTCTATTTGGCATCAAAAGTGGCTTATATGATAGATTATGCTTATTTTACCAAAATAAAATATGATCATGCCTTGATTTTTAATTATTTAATTAGGACAATAAGGTCTGACTTTGCTTAGACAAAAGTCTTGTCACTTAACAGAAATAATGTACAGTATATAAAGTCATGGAGCAGTGGAAAAATAGTTAATATTGTGTATGACTCCCATGAGCTTGGACAACTGCATCCAAACATCTCTGCAATAACTCAAATAACTTATTAAAGTAGTCTGGAATGGCAAAGAAAGCATTCATTGCAGTTCATCAAAATTCTTTGGTTTCATCTTCAATGCCTCCTCCTTCATCTTACCCCAGACATGCTCAATAATGTTCATGTCTGGTGACTAGGCTGGCCAATCCTGGAGCACCTTGACCTTCTTTGCTTTCAGGAACTTTTATGTGAAGGCTGAAAGATGAGAAGGAGCGCTGTCCTGTTGAAGAATTTGCCGTCTCCTGTTGTTTGTAATGAATTAAGTTTGACACCCCTGCAATAGGTCTTCTGCAGTATTTGTGATTATTTGGATGCAGTTCAACTAATGATTCATTGGAAAAATCCACCTTCTGGCACTTGTCCAAATGATCAGCTAGACATCAAGTGCTCTTGGGATGGATGACAAGACTTTTGTCAGGTAGTGTAGCATGCTAATTCTAAAAAATACTAAATTTTTACAGTTAAAAATAAGAACTAATAATTAGTTTGGACATTGGTTAGGTTATACAGTGTGTAATGTATTTAATTTATGTCCAAATTATTACAAATGGTCTGTTATTAACAGACAATATTCATGTTTATAAGACCATTACTTAACTATTATGACTTATATAAAGGCTTAAAATATTAATAAAAAACATTCAAAATAAATAAATATATAAATATTCTATATAATATTTTTACAGTGTTAAAATAAAAGCTTGGTTTTTATATAAAATGCTGAAAGCAGAAACTAAGGCATTCCAGCCAACAAAGAAATCTCTTGAAGTCTCTTGAAAGATTGTCTAAGCATGCAATATGTTACCAAAACAGAGGCTGTCATACGTTAATTGACACAATGAGGCAGTGATTTATTAAATGCAGGGTATTATTAAGCTTGGCACTGGGCAGACAGTTAATCGGGACATGGGTTACATTGTTGTATCTCATACACTGCCAAATATTTCAAAACATCCGAAAGAAACTGAATTCTTGCTTGGCTCCCTTTAGTAGCTAAATTAAATGAGGCAAAACATACAGCAGACACACACGCACGCACGCACGCACGCACGCACGCACGCGCACACACACACACACACACACACACACACACACACACACACACACACAAACATAAGACATTTAATAGGGATTTCCTCTTTAATTAGCCTATTGTTCCCTCGTAGCCACATAAAATTTGCAGTCATCAGGCCCATCTACTTTAATTATGTTTTGTCTACCAACGCACACACACACATAGAGACCTCCAAAGGGTTTATGAATAAACGAAAGGTGTGGATGGATTAAGTTAATGCCAGGCTCTATTTTTAAGATCTGCTGTGTCCAGATCAGGCAGCAGATGGCGCTGTGCTGGCAGTGCCAGGAGATAATGGGGACAGATCGGGCCGCATTACTGCCCATTATCTTCTAATTACTTGTGCGAGGAGCGCTGATCCTGGCGTTTGTGTAAGGAGAAGGCAGAGCCCGGATTACTCGCTCTCTCTCCTCGGGGACTGCAGAGATTCAGCCAGGCTGGTGGGCTACACTGAGATCTAAAAGAGAACAATCCCACTCGCTTCCTATCTTTTTCTTTTCTTCACTCTCTCCATAGAAAAATACATCTCTCCATATAAATGTCTTGGTGACAAGCAGAGTCCTCAGTGAGTGATGCTCTCATGCTTTCTTTGTTCGTTATGTACTATAGTTTTTAATACAGGGATTCTCAACTGGTGGGTTGTGAAACAAAAAAATGTCAAAGGTCTGTGAATTCGGCAGGGCTCAACTGTAAGGATAAACCAGTGACCCAGAGCCAGAGGTTTGGGCCTTTGATGGAGATTGATCAGTTAGATCAACTGATCCTATGTGCGAGTTTGAATGTCTTGTTAGGTTACGCAAAATGTAGGGATTTAATAATCTTGTTGTTATTGGTTAGAATGTGGTTGGAAATGAAAAAACTAATTATTAATTGTTTACATAATTGTAAACATGTAAAACATTTGTAGGTTTATAATTGTATTAATATTAAAAGCATACATAATATTTACATAAAGAATTATATATATATATATATATATATATATATATATATATATATATATATGTAGCTGCATATTTTGTCACAAATAAATATTAAGAGATGAGATGAAAAAAGCACTGTCTGTAGTTTTCTTCTAAAATAAGAATTTTTCTCATCTTCCTGTTTATATTCAGTTCTTTCATAAATGAAAATGAATGAAGGCAATGAAAATATTACTGAACCTACACACAGCTTCCTAAGGGAAAAAAAAATATTTTAGAAGAAAATTTAGATGGCATATGTATATGGTATTTCATATCTTGTATATACAGTGCTCTGCATATAGGAGTACATCCCCCACAAATCTTTAATTTAAATTAATATTTTCTATAGGATGCTTTACATTTTATAATTGTGCATATACATTAGTTTGAAGCCAAATCTGGAGCTAATCTAACTAAATAACTTACAATAATGGTTCAAAAATTAGTAGCCCAAATGTATATGTTAGTGTAAAATATTAAATAAAATTTTCCAAAATAGCAAAAATCAACAGAAGCAAAAATATATACAATTTTGTAAAAATGTTGTAGTTTGTAATTCTTTTTGCAATATTTTGCATGAGCGTAAATGTATTATCTATTTCTAAAGATGTTCTGTAATTTAAAATATTATTTTAATAAATATATCTGTTTAATAAATCAGTTTTCTTCAAATGCAGCCATATATATAACCCATACTCACTGAGAAATGGAGAAAATATTTATTTTCAAAATGGGGTGTACTCAATTATGATGAGCACTGTACATATTCAACATTTACTGCATTTATTATTTATTGGTTTTGAGCAAATTGTTAATATTTGTTTGTCTGATAACTTTTCTTCCAAATTTCTAATAGAAATATTGTCATTTAGAGCATTTCTTTCATTCATTCATTCATTTTCCTATCGGCTTAGTCCCTTTATTCACCACAGCGGAATGAACTGCCAACTTATCCAGCTCATGTTTTACACAGCCGATGTCCTTTCAGCTGCAACCAAACACTGGGAAATTAGAGCATTTTTGTTTTCAGAAAATTACAATTGGTCATAACAGATTAACATCAGATTGTTTTTCATAAAATCAGATTAATCTGCCAATTATTGATTTCTGTAGTGTAATCTAAAAATGAACTGAAACATATTTAAAATTGTATAGACTAAAAGAAAAAAAAACTTTAATTTATTCAGTATATTTGTGATTTGATAGTGTTGTGCCTTTACACAGTGTAAAATAAAACCTTTGTCCCAAAGCAAAACTAGTGCAGTAGACCACACCGAGCACCTGCTGTAGGCAGAACGAAAAACATCTCTTGATCATGACCTCTTGCTCCCTTACATCCCACATGAAACATAGAAAGCTAACAGAGCTGCTCACTATCTGAGGCCACTCCGACTACTCATACACTCGTTTAGCAGCACTCACTAATCAGATCCAAACAGTGGTGTAAAATCAGGTTGAAGGGCAGCTCATACATTTTAGGGGACTGAATCAGAGCGAAAGCATTACTCTAAAAATATAAGAGGAAAGGAAAAGCAAGCGAGCGCTGCCCGAGGCCTCCCAGAGGAGCCTGCTAACTGCTCAGAGGCATATGGCTAACCATGTGCTGGCTCCCCCACGCCTGCTCTTAAGCTCCACAAGAGCCCAAAGCTCTTCACTTCATTACCAGCGTTTTGTACTGCATCCACCATTTGTGCATATTAATATCTATCAGGCAAGCAAACCGAAGAAAGTGTACAGTCGGCTCTGCCAAAGTCTTAAAAAAACTGTTTCTTCAGGAAAAGCAACTCGATAAGAATCTCAGGACACCATTTGTGGGTTTATTCGATGGTTTATGTGGGCAGATTGCAAATTATTGAGTCAGCTTGACTGGATTGGTTGCGGATCCTTAGAGTGGATGTGGAATGATGTGTATGTTCACGTCCAGAAAATGCAAACGAGAAAGAAAGGTGTTTGTGACCTTGACTGCAGGTTTCATATAAATATTTAGTGTTTGTACAAAAAAAAAAAGGTTTCAAGCAGAGGATTTTCGAACTGTGCCACAGAAGATCTGTTTTGATGCCCCTTTTAATGCACTGTTTATTTTTGGTAACACTGTACAATATTATTAGTTATTTATTATTGGTTATTTGTTAGTTATTAGGTATTAGTTAATACATATTATTTATTTGAATAACATGAACAAACAATGAACAATACATTTATTACAGTATTTATTGAGATTTGTTAACGTTAGTTAATTGAAATAAAGTTGATCATTATTAGTTTTAGTTAACAGTGCATTAACTAATGTTACCAAGCATGAGTTTGGATTTTAATAATGCATTAGTAAATGTTGAACTGTGATTAATAAATCATGTACTAGTATTGTTTCTTATTACTTAATTTTAGTAAATACATGAACTAATAATAAAACCTTGTTGTAAAAGTTCTTCTTAGTCTGAAGATCATTTTTTACTTTGCTGATTCATTTGTGGAATAGAAATGCTCCATAGAAGGTTATTCATGGAACCACTGTATAAAAATTCTTAATTTGTCAAGAGCAGAGATGCCCAAACTCGGGCTGGCGGGGCCCATTCTAACCTTTGATTTGGCCCATCATCCCATTTAAGAAGAGAGAGAGAATAATGGGGAGGTGGTTATAGTGAATATCTTTGACAAAAAGTAGTTTTGAATTTAGTGTAACTTTGACAGTTTGGTTGTTTTGTAATTTTTGTTTTTATAAATGAATCAGATTTTAAAAAAATGTAAATACTGTCACGCTACAGATAGAGGGCACATCAGCGAGCAAATCACTGCAAAGGCAGGTGGCAGCTTAGTGCATTTAGCATTGAATTCTATTGTGTTATTAATGGCATTGTTTGTTTTTACTGTAATAAATTCATTATACTTTTTTTTTTCAAATATACTGCATTAGGTATAAAATAAGGAAATAAATACTCATGGAAACTTTAGTATAGTACTGTTTGGTATATTTACCTTTGGCCTACAGCCCTCAATCAGGTTTGGTTTTTGACACTTCATAAGAAAATGTTTGGGCACCTTTAGTCAAGAGTGTATAAACAACAAGGGTTAGGGTTTGGTTAGGGAACAAATTTAAAGAGACCTCAAATTCTTTAATACTATTTTAAACATAACTTTTTGTGTTCTCTGCAGTATATAAAAGTATATATTTTGATCATATTTTAGTCTTTTTGTGCAGCATTATAAATTTCCACTACTGAATGATTTTAAAATGTGCATATTTTGGAAGCTCAGCGAAATCTAATTGACCTATTTGTTCTTTTGATTTGTACTTTTTTAGGTTGATCTAAAAGTAGATACAAATTTTGATTGAATTAAAAAATGGACAGTTCACTAAAAAACTCTTTCTTGCACATTGTTTCAAACATATTTGACTTTGTTTGTGAAACATTAAAGATGATAACTTTGATTGATCTATTTTAATCTCATCAAGTAGATTCAAAATAACAATAACTATGAAGAAATAGGAAAAACTGGATACACTCAGAAAATGTTGTTTTGCTGCTTGTTTAAACTACATATTAAAAAAAGAGTTGAAACAACACAATTCTTAAGAGTTTATTGGGACTACTTAATTGTTTTATGTTCAATCCACTTAAATTTGTAAAAACAATTCAGTTAACATAATCAATTTGTGTTGGGACAACATTAGGGAATTGTGTGGAACCCAACATTTTTTACAGTGTATTTCTCCATCAATTTTGGATTGATTGTGGGATTAATAGGCTGGAAATAACATGATCCACATTTGTTTGTTTTTTAAAAAATTAGCTTAAAACTTTATCTGAGGGCGACGTAGTGGCGCAGTAGGTAGTGCTGTCACCTCACAGCAAGAAGGTCGCTAGTTCGAGCCTCGGCTGAGTCAGTTGGCGTTTCTGTGTGGAGTTTGCATGTTCTCCATGCATTCGCATGGGTTTCCTCTAGGTGCTCCAGTTTCCCCCACAGTCCAAAGACATGCGTTACAGGTGAATTGGGTAGGCTAAATTGTCTGTAGTGTATGACTGTAAATGAGTGTGTATGGATGTTTGCCAGAGATGGGTTGCAGCTGGAAGGGCATCCGCTGCGTAAAACATGTGCTGGATAAGTTAGCGGTTGATTCCGTTGTAGCGACCCCGGATAAATAAAGGGAATAAGTCGAAAAGAAAATGAATGAATGAATGAACTTTATCTGATGAGGAGACATTTGAATAAACAAACACATTTTGAATAAATTCCTCAGTTCATAACAAAATCGAATGTTAAAAACTAACCACAGACGACATATGACATCTGTTTCAATCAATCTGAAAAGCCTGTCTCAGAATCTGTCATGAAAATTATTTGGTGTCATTAACACAAGACAACATGATCGCTTTCAGTGCATTTCATTTTTTTTCTTTCCTTCTGAATTGAACTGAATCAAAATTCATACGAGATTCATAAAACATTTGATACAATATGTCAAATTTTTGCAACGTTAAATGAATAGGGCTGCATTTTTATAATCTCTTATGTTCCACTGAAAGGAAGTCAGACAGATTTGGAATGACATGAGGTGGAGTACATGATGACAACATGTCATTTTTTGGTGAATTAAATGCATTCACACATTATTTCAAATGTCTGCTTGTGTCTGTGTGTATATGTTCATGAAGATGGACTGCTTGCATTATATACATACCTAGTTATGCACATGCATGAGCGTGAGTATGTGTGTGTGTGTGTGTATATATGTGCCCATTGCGTCTGGTTCCTGCCTCCGACTGACATGTAATAAAACATGCCGCTGTGTTGTTGATCAATCTCAGCGGCTCGCCGGCCGCACAGCAAGGGCATGTACATGCAAATGAGAATAGCTAAATACCACTGAGGGGGTGGAAGAGAAAAGCAATCACTTCATCTGACAAACCACGGGGAAAGGAGGAGGGATGGGGGATATATAGAGAGAGGTATATGCAAAGTTGAGGGAATACAGAGAAGGACAGGCTGCTAACGAGCATATGCGCTTAATTACACAGGCTCGTATGGGGACCGTGGGTGCAAGCATGGGCCTTTTCTGAGCTCCTCAAAAGCACCGGGGGGAATGCTGGATTGTTTTTTGGGACACTGAGGCCTTTGTGAGTTCACTGAGAGAGTCGGGATGAACTCTGCCACACAGGAGCAGCAGAAAACTCTGAAGCAAAAACCATCAGGGTCATGTTAATGTTTGCTTGGGAGCAAGAAAGCGGGACAAAAAGTGTATGCTTTTGTTTGCATGTCTGAAACCACCCCAGTGACCATAAGGTCAGCTAATCTCAAACGCTCTGACAATCCCAAATGTACACAAGTGGAAGAAAGAGAAGAAGGTGGCAAGAAGATGGAGCGATGGGATGAGCGGGACGAGATGGAGATGAGCAGTCGACATGACAATGATGTGAGAACCGATTAATGGGTTCTTTCACTACTATGGGAACTAAAGGAAACTTTGACCCCTGGCTTTCAATCTTTAATCATCGATTCCTTATAAAGAGTCAATCCTGGTGGCTCTTTCTCTCTTTGCATGTCTAAGTGAGTCCATAGACACATTATTAAAATACAATAGGATCAATCCATGGGCTTTTGGCCCAAATAATCTACTTTTTAAAACCTGCAGCCATTCTGCTCTTATCTCGTTTCGTCTTTTGTAGACTCTGTTTAACTTTAGGATGGAACTCACATTGGGCCTGTTGGCAAGTAAAGCTGGTGTTTGAGAGCAGGTGAACTGAGGAGGAAGGGAAAAGATGAGTAAAAAGAGGCCTGTGAGCTGATTTGCATTCAATTTAAACTTATACAGTTGAAGTCATAATTATTAGCCCCCCTTTGAATTGTTTTTTCTTTTTTAAATATTTCAGAGCAAGGACATTTTCACTGTATGGCTGATAATATTTTTTCTTTTGGAGAAAGTCTTATTTGTTTTATTTCAGCTAGAACAAAAGCAGTTTTAATTTTTTTAACAATCATTTTAAGGTCAAAATTATTAGCCCCTTTAAGCTATTTTTTTCTTGATTGACAGAACAAACCATCGGTATACAATAACTTGCCTAATTACCCTAAACTGCCTAGTCTACTTAATTAACCTAATTAAGCCTTTAAATGTCACTTTAAGCTGCATAAAAGTGTCTTGAAAAATATCTAGTAAAATATTATTTACTATCAACATGGCAAAGATAAAATAAATCAGTTATTAGAGATGAGTTATTAAAAATATTATGTTTAGAAATGTGTTAAAAAAATCTCTCCGTTAAACAGAAATTGGGGGAAAAATAAACAGGGGGGCTAATAATTCTGACTTTAACTGTATATTTGCAAATAAGCCCAAACACAACATAGCATGATGCAAACATTTTAAGATAATCCTCAGAGTGGTATTACACGTGACTTTGATAAAGCTATAAGACATAGGATTCATTTGCATTGTGATGATGCAGTCTTATAATAAAAGATTAATCTGTAACTCGTTTACAGTGGGAACATGATTGAATTAAATTAAATGTTTGGTTTATAAAATCAAACCACACAACTGGATGGTTCATTTTAGCAGGATATTTTTTACTTCTTATTTATTCTTAAACATGTTTACTATGCAGGATTTTTCTTTTCCCACCACAATATTTAGGTATATTTCTCATTTGATTGTATCGTCTCGAGTAGCAAGTGCTACTCGAGCTCTTATGCAGACTTGCCACTATAAAGAAGAACACACATAGCCATAATTCCTATGGTGTTTGACAACTTATGGTTGACACTTTATTGAATTTTACAAAGTAAAATGAGACTGTGAATAATAGACTCAGACTACAATGGCTTTCACAGCACAAGGGTACTAGATCAAATCAAATTGTAAACATTCAACTTTAAAACCTGTTTTATGTACTTTCTTGTCTACTGAACATTTTTTGGGGAAAAATATTTCATCAGAACAGTTGAACAACAGTAAAATCATTGGTCACGCTTTAATTCCGTCTCAGTATCATTTTCATTCCTTTCATGGCACTTCTCTCATGAATGTCTGTACATGAAACATTGCAATCAGAAATTCTTGTGTCTCCCCAAATGCCTTCTTTTTGATGAGTGCTTTTGTGACTGGTGCACTTTTGTTTAATTTCTTTCTAATGTTTTTCCGCTTTATTCCACTTCGTAAATCCATTCATCTCTGCTTTTTGCCTTTGATTAAATGTAAGTCCACCACTGAAGGAAACCATACAGTCTTGTTGCAGCCTGCAGGAATTCTGCCATTCTAATTCACAATGCTTTTTTTTAAACAAGCAATTCTGCATCCATGCCACCTCTCCTCCAATTAAATTAAAGAGATGGGTAATTGGCAAATGTCCTTCAGGCTAAATTCCCTCCTCGTAACTTGCCGCAGCCCACCGATGGCTTGGCTCTGGAAAGGGGCTTTACTTTCACGGCCGCCGACAACTTATCAGTTCCGCTGAACGCTGACACCTTGACGTCCTTGACAGTGCATTATTACTTTTTCATGACGCAACCAGATGCAATTACAGCAACATTCTTGCTGTGTATCCATCCCCAACTGTCAGAAATGAGCCCAGAGTGGAGAAATATCAGAGATAAGACATCAAGCCCACCCAGTTGTTAAGAAGCAGACAGGAGAAGACTGAAAGACAGTGACTCTCAGGACAGGGGGGTGGATTCATCTTTCCTCTGGAAAGCCAATTTTGTCCTTTTCACACCATGTGCCAAACGGCCATGAAAATGCAAGTATTTTTGTTCATTTATTTGACTTGAAAAGGTATTTAAGACCAAATTGTCTAATAGCCAAATGCGTTAAATGGTCAGTGCCACCTAAACAAAGACAATACATTTCTCAGCGACGCTCTCAGAGGAGTCACTGACCTCAGGCCAGCAGCTGGCTCACTCCATCAGTGTGATAACCTGGGCCTGGCATCTGTGTGTCTCTCTCCGTCTGCTCAGAGAACTGCTTTAATGGACCAGCTCACCCACCTGACCTGCCCTGAACTAAATACCCTTCAGTATGTTAGATAAATAGCACTAAATGCAGAAATAATCACCTCAGACATGTATGCATAAGATTCAAGCATTTAAACAACTGTCAATTAGTGATACTGGTATATTGACAAGAGGCAAAAATGAAGCAATGGTTGGACCTGATAGCCTTGTGGGCAGCACTGCAATATACAAGTTTGAGTCCCTGCTTTCTTTGCAATCCTGCCCCCCTCTCTCTCCCACATCGCTTCCTGTATACTGTCATATGACAATAAAGTCAAAAATGGCAAAAACAAATCTAAAAAAAACTTGCAGCAATGCGGCACCACACATCGATCTGGTGCACTGAATTTCTATATGGAGATTTAAGGAGTCACTTTTCTAATTTATTGTTATCATAATAAATAAATGCATCAAATCAAGATCCCCGATTTATGTTTAGTGGATGAGTTTGATGCAACAGCTGATTGTAAAGATTGTTACTCCAGTTACACATTGTTATAAATGAAATACTTAATCAGTTGTTGTTTTTTGTCGTTGTACAATACTAAGTAACCTATTAAAATAATCAAAACAAGAGAACTTTACTTAACCCTTCAACGTCCTGCTCTACCAAATGGTTGATTATATTTTGACTGTTTTAAATAATGGTTTACACTATACACAGCGTTGTTGGTTTACAAAACAATGTAACAAACAGAATCCTGTTGCACTACTACACTTGATTTTGGATTTATTGTAAAAAAACACAAGAAAACTTGTTCAATGAGAATGTAAAATATGTTATGGCATACTTCTATAAATAAAGTGGATTTAGTGTTCAAAATGTTTTATTTTGATTATATTTTTAAATAAATTGATCTTACACTTCCTATTTTCAGATTTTCATAGTATATGTATTAATTCTGGTACTTTTACCATAAACAAATGACAGTTTATTTTACCCCAGTATTTTCGACAATGGTCTTGAATGAATGCTTAAGTCTATTTAACTGAATGTATTGTACTTACATTACAACCTCGATGCTGTAAAAACAACGTTTTGAAATTAAAAATAGTCACATTAAGCATTCACCGGAAGCTTATCATTGGCTGTGCTTAGAGCCCATTGTGTGTTTACTAGCGGCATTAGGTGTTAATAAATGCAATCTAAAAAAAATTTCTTGGTGGGGCAGTTAAAGGGTTAAGAAACTAAACACTTAAAAGAAAATTGTAATTATATTGTATTATAATATTTTCTGTGCATTTTCAGCAGACTTTCCTTTAGTCTTTGGTGTCACACAGTTGTTTGGAAATAATTTTGATACAAAATTATTATTATTATTATTATTATTATTATTATTATTATTATTATTATTATTATTATTATTATTATTA
>CAIGQZ010032312.1:11268289-11280722 GCA_903798205.1 Danio tinwini
TATTATTATTATTATTATTATTATTATTATTATTATTATTATTATTAAAGGAATAGTTCACCCAAAACTGAAAATACTTCATCATTTACTCACCATTATTCCATAACTATTTGACTTTATTTCTTCTGTTAAACACAAAAGAAGATATTTTGGAGAAAGCTGGACTTCTCTAATATTTGTTTTCCCTACTATGGAAGTCGGTGGTTACAGATTTTCAGCTTTATTCAAAATATCTTCTTTACTGTTCAGCAGAATAAAGAAACTTCAAAACTTTGGAACCACTTGAGGCTGAGTACGTTGTGAGGAATTTTTGAATTGTGTTTTTTGGTGGGTGAACAATCCCTTTAATGTTCAAAAGAGGTGCAACGTATAATATGGTACTATTTTGTGAAAACCAAAACTTTTTTCTCCAGAATTTTGCATAAATTTTGATAAATTGAATATCTTAAATCCTTGATAAAGCAAAAATAATAATTTATTTTGAAGCAATTACTTTTCCTTAACTTTTGGATGGTTGGTTAGTGAATAAGAGCTTTTAAAGTGCTTATCGAAGATAATCATATCAAACTTTGTTTTTCAGGAGAATCTACTTTCAACTAGAATTTCTGAAAGCACTTTTGTGCTCGTTCTGAATGCTTATAGCCATCATAAGCCTCCTCTTCCATTCCGGTCTCAGCAGTCCACAGCAGACCATTACCTGTTTTTGCTTTTTTTTCCACTCTCGGGTTGTGGCTCATCTGAGATAAAATGCTTAAAAGAGTCGTTTTCCTCTCCTGTTCCATCAGAAACCCATAGGAGCTCCATCTCTTTCAGGTACAGTAAAAAGGAATAAAAGATCTCTGTGAGGGGCTGTGGAGGAAGCCCATGTGAATAGTGCTTGCTAGATTTTTCCTTCCTGCAGGTATTGATTGCCTCATGCCTGTCCCCTGTCTACAAGTTACAGGGGAAGATTTTGAGTGCTGCGACAGGAGAGGAAGAACAGAGCGATGGATGGCTCAAACTCTCCTTCATCTCCCACAGGACTAAAGACTCATTGCAATGAAGACTCATCAGCTCTTTCTCCACTACACTGATCTCCATATTTTGCTCTGTTCCTCAATTCACCTTCTTCCCAATCCCTGTCTTGCGGCCTACCATTTCCTCGGATCTGGGAAACGACGTCTGAAAAGGTACAGCTGACTTGTGTGGTTGAGGCAAGACATCACTGCAGGTGAATAGGGTAAAAATGAACTGATAATCACTTCCCCAGTTGATTGATTAGAGGTTACACTTTCTACATCTAAGGTGTTCTTGTTACACTGTAACTATTCATGGAACTATTGAGTTCATATTAATTAATTACATGTGCTTACTATAATGGTAGTGTTGGGATGAGTGTTAGGTTTGAGGTGAGTTGTATGTACGTAATTATAAATAAATTAATTGTAATTACTATAGTAAATACAGAACGTAACAAGGACACCTTAAAATAAAGTGTTACCTTTTAAATTACAGGTTTCTATAATGTTATGTTTACATGTGCAATTGTGGTATTATTTTATAAAATATGTGCTTATTTGCATACATTTCTTGCACAAGCATTCTTTAAAATTCTTGTATTTTTTACAGGTTAGACTAGGTTTTTAAAAGGTTACACAGTGTTGTAAGGTGAGGTAGTTGCAGTGTAACTATTCGTTTAAAGAGTAAGTAATATAAATTAATTACATGATCTTATTATAAGGGTAGGGTTGGGATGAGGGTTAGGTTTTGGGTGAGTTGCTTGTATTTATGAATAAATTACTATATAAGCATGCATCATGTGTAACAAGGACACCTTTAAGTTAAAGTGTTACCTTTTTGTATAATAGGTTTCTACACTCTTAGAAAAAAGACACACAGTGGTACAAATAATGTTCCTTAAGTTCCTTTGTAAAAGTTATTTATATAGTCTTAAAAAGACCTCTTATGATACTGTTCTGTACCTTTTATGGTACAATTGAAATGAAGGTACACAATTGTTCTCATATAAAAGGTACATAAGTGTTGGACAACTCCTTTATTACAATATCTAGGCAAAGTAATTTAATGAATAATTTCCATATTAAAACATGAATAATCATTTAAAAGCATATGTTTAAAGAAACTCATAAACATTAATTATTAATTTCTATAATACAAAACAACTGGTAAAACATAAAACTATAGGTATTCTAAACTAAACTAAACAGTTATGACATTTTTAATAAACATTTTCTGATAGATACATTTTCATTATTGATATCCATTATCAATTTGCTTTCCACTACGCACGTGAGCTGGCAAAAGTCCCGCATATACAGTGCATGTGAGTTTATGCAGACATTTTAGTATTGCAAAGCTAATCAAACATTGTGCATATCTCATTACAATACTTTTGCATAATTCAAAAAGAAACTTTTTTATAAACTGAAACATTGTTTAATAAATGTATGTGATGTTTTATATTTACTGAAAATGAATTGACACATTTTGGATTTAGCTAAATGCCTTTAAATAGTTCTTGAAGGAACACATTTGACACTGTTAAGGTACAAAGTGTCTTGTCACTGTAGTTGTACCTTCAGGGATAAGATTTGTACCTTTGGTAAAGGTACAATATTGCATCTGCAGGTTTTAAAAACCAAAGGTACATTTTGGTTTCCCATGGTATAAATCATGTTCTTAAAGGTACAAACTGCAATGGTACAAATTTGTTTCTTTGTCCTAAGGTATACAATTCTGTTTCATAAAAAGGTACAGCCCCAGGGACAAGGGTTTGTACCCTCTTTGGTACAACATTGTACCATTTTTTTGAGAGTGTATAATGTTATGTTTATATTTGCAACTGAGGTATTATTTTTCATAATTTAAATGAAACTTTCTAGTCATCTCAACTTGACTGAAATATTAGATTAACTTTATGTAAACTTTAAAAAAGTTGTTGACACCTGATTAACTTATTAAAATAAGTTAAAGCAATATACAAATATTTGTTGTATTCTTGTCATTAAATTTTTTACAGTGTTGAAAGCAACACAATTACATGTTCAAGCAGTTTCAAAATCTAAGCCTCTGTAAAATCTTGAAAACATTCAATTCATGCATTTTCAAGAATGTAAATGTAAACAGATGTTGTGTTATTTGAACTCACACCTTAAATGTGAAAAAGCCAGCCATATCATGCTGCAGACATGTGCACATAATCCAGAGATTTCCTTGTATGCAAAGCAAAAACATTTATTTTATTTGACTTAATACGACACTACATAAAATCCTGGTTGCCTTAAATTTTTAAGTTGAATCAAAATAACCTTAGGAGTCCATCAAACTTATATTATGTTAAACTGACTTAAAGCAGCTTGCATAACTTATAAAATTAAGTTAGAGCATGATTAACTTAGTTACAATGACCTAAAACACATGCTCTTAGGACTAATTGACTAATACAGTGTACATTTAATTATGCATAATTCATTGTAGTATGCGCATGGAACAAACAACATCACTTTAAAATAAAGTGTTACCTTTTAAAATACTGTGAACAGGTAGTATTGTATATGATCAGGTAAATTATGTGCGAACATATCCCTCTTGCGTAAATCATTCAGAATGAATAAAACTGAAGTTTGGGCTGGGTAAGTCCTGCCAAGGTGGTGATTTATAAAGATAAAAAATATTTTGATCAACCAGCCTTGTGTATAGTATTATAGATCATAAATAAATGTAAATAAATAAATATGCATTGTAATTTTAATTTAAAAAGACACCATTTAATTTTAAAGACACATCTTGCTATTGTGTGACAAAAGTAAGGCTGTAAAGTTCATTTTTGGATATTTCCCTTACATTAAACTGAGAAAAAAAGCCAAAAATTGGGCAAAATTGACAGGTGTGTGAAATATCCCTGTTTTTGCCTGTTGTGTCTCGCCTTAATGACACCTCAGCGAGCTATTGGTGTTTCTGGGCCTCTGTGTGTTTTTCTCTCTGTCTCGCCTCCATCTTCTTTTCCCCTCCATACCTTGACACTGTTTCTCTCTCCGTCTCTCTGTCAAGCTCAGATTTATTCTGCCTGTGATGCGTGGAGAGGAGAGCAGTGCGAGTGCTCAGGGAAAGGGTCAGTAGGAGGGAGGTGTGTGTACAATAAGAGATAAGATCATGGCTCCCCGGGGGCTTGTTTGGCCCTGTACCCGATCCATCAAACGCATGCTCCTGGTGCCAAGGTCAACTCTAATGAGCATTTGCTGGGGTCTTATTCTCGGAACCCCACACCCCTCTACCTCTGTCTCGCTCTTTCACATGTATACACACACACACACACACACACACACACACACTGTACATATATATATATAGAGAGTGTGTGAAATTCCTGTACAGTTTTGAAATACAGTTACATTACATGCCGTTGATGGTGCGTTGCTTTTATTTGCTGTGTGAACAATTTTTGTGAGAAATAATTAAAACTGCTTGAGTGAATTCCTGCTATTTGTGCATTATGAATAGAATTTGGATATACACTTACCGGCCACTTTATTAGGTACACGTTACTAGTACCCTTTTGCCTTCAGAACTGCCTTAATCCTTCGTAGCATAGATTCAACAAGGTACTGGAAATATTCCTCAGAGATTTTGGTCCATATTGACATGATAGCATCACACAGTTGCTGCAGATTTGTCAGCTGCACACCCATGATGCGACTCTCCCGTTCCACCACATCCCAAAGGTGCTCTATTGGATTGAGATCTGGTGACTGTGGAGGCCATTTGAGCACAGTGAACTTTTTTTCATTAGTCATTGTTGATGCAGAATTCTGAACCTACCATCCGAATGCCGAAGCAGAAATTGAGACTCATCATACCAGGCATTGTTTTTCCAATTTTCTATTGTCTAATTTTGGTGAGCCTGTGCAAATTGTAGCCTCAGTTTCCTGTTCTTAGCTGACAGGAGTGGCACCCGGTGTGGTCTTCTGCTGCTGTAGCCCATCCGCCTCAAGATTCAGAGATGCACTTCTGCAAACCTCGGTTGTAACGAGTGGTTATTTGAGTTACTTTTGCCTTTCTATCAGCTGGAACCCGTCTGGCCATTCTCCTCTGACCTCAGGCATCAACAAGGCATTTGCACCCACAGAACTGCCGCTCACTGGATAGTTTCTCTTCTTCAGACCATTCTCTGTAAACCCTAGAGATGGTTGTGCGTGAAAATTCCAGTAGATCTGCAGTTTCTGAAATACTCAGATCCTCCCGTCTGGCACCAATAATAAAATAAATATCTTTGTATATACCAGGGGTGCCCAAACTTTTTCATATGAAAGACCAAAAACCAAATATCATTGAGAGCTGTGGACTGAAGGTAAATATATCAAACTGTATTACATTAAAGTTGCCATTGGTAATTTCTAACAAAATTTTTACAAAATTTCAAAATAAATGGAAAGCATTACTTTAAATCGTAATAAAGTATTTTTTTATTATAACTTATTACATTAAAACATAATCACATTTATAACAGTGGAATCAATTCTGAATACACTAGTCAAGCAGAATCTGCCTTTGTCTTCATTTGCTCACTGATGTCTCTGCATTGTCTTCTATCCACAGTATGTACTTTTAAAACATTTAAAACATTTCAGTTCAGTTTTGTGTAGCTTAGCAATAAAACAAACAAACAAATTGATACATTAAATTATAAATGACAGTCTTTTAACCATCCCCATCATTCTTCTTCTCTTCTCAGATGGAAACGTGGGCCAAATCAAAGATTACCATGGGCCAACTTTGGCCCACGGGCCCTAGTTTGGGCATCTCTGGTAAATACAGTAAATGCAATAAAATGATTATACATTACCTTTAAAAAGTTTGGCATGGGTAGGATTTTTAACTTTTAACATTTATTTTAAGTCTTCAAGCATACATTTGTTTGATCAAAAATACAGTTTTTTACAGTAATATTGTAATTTTTATTTTTATATTAAATGTATTTATAAATGTGCAAATGTCATTTATTCCTTTGATGACAAGCTGATTTTTCAATAACAGTGTCACATGATCATTCAGAGTGATGTTTTAAATATGTTGATGTTGTACTCAAGAAGCGTCATTATTATTATTATTATTCATTAATTTTCCTTCAGCTTAGGCTCTATTTCAGAGGTTGCCACAGTAGAATGACCCACCAACTATTCCATCATATGTTTTACACAGTGGATTCCCTTCTGCTGTACTGGAAAAAAAACATACACACTCACACATTTCAGTTTACCTATAGCACATCTTTGGACTGTGGGGGAAAACAGAGCACCCTGAGGAAACCCAGCCAGGACTCGAACCAGTGACCTTTTTGCTGTAAGGCGACAGTGCTAACCACTAAGCCACCGTGCCGCCCCTATTATTATTATTCATTCATTCATTTTCCTTCAGCTTAGTCTCTATTTCAGAGGTCGCCACAGCAGAATGAGCCGCCAACTATTTCACGTTTTATGCAGCGGATACCCTTCTGCTGTACTGGGAAACACCCATACACACACTCACACACATACTCATATGCTACAGCCAATTTAGTTTATTCAATTCACCTATAGCGCAAGTCTTTGGACTGTGAAGAAAACCCACATGAACACGGGGAGAACATGCAAACTCTACCCAGAAATGGCAACTGGTCCAGCCCAGATTTTTACCGGCGACGTTTTTGCTGTGAGGCGACAGTGCTAACCACTGTGCTGCCCCTATTATTATTATTTTTATTATTATTATTGTTATTATTATTATTTATATAATCGTTGAAAACAGTTGTTGATATATTTTGTTCAGCCTAGTATATATCTTTATATTTTATGTTATAAAAATTATTGTTGAATTTTTTCATTGTTAATTAATGTCTATATATTTAGTAGATGAACTTACTTTTAATTAATTTAACTTTAAGGAACAATATAATTGGTAGTCTTTATTGGTCTTACTTTAGCATACAATTGTTCTTTGTTCAAGTTCTGCTCTGTTTCATTAAATAATTTCATTAAAGCTCTGTTTCATTAAATAATAATATTAATACATCATTAAAAATAACAGTTGTATTTTAAGTTGAGGGTGACGCAGTGGCGCAGTAGGTAGTGCTGTCGCCTCACAGCAAGAAGGTCACTGGTTTGAGCCTCGGCTGGTTCAGTTGGCGTTTCTGTGTGGCGTTTGCATGTTCTCCCTGCTTTCGCGTGGATCATCCTTCCTCATTTCTCACAACACTATTTACATTTGCACAACAGTTAATGCATTTCTCAAAACAATTAGTACAAACTGCAAAACCTAGTTGATAACCTGCAAAAGCGTGTCACTTGCTCAAAATGGATAGCTCATTCCTCAAAAGCAAGTATTCATGTCAATGAAAGTGTCATTGTCATCAAGATGAAAAGTCCTGCCACCATTGTTAATGAACAAAATAGTCAAATGGTTTTGTCATGTTTTCATTATGACAGTTTACTCTGTACATTTTTTCCAATGCAAAAGTCTTTTGAGATTTTGGTGACACTTCCTGAAAATGCTCAAGACAGCACTATATACTATTTGCACAGCCATTTAAAAACTACAGTAAAGTTAGACATCACTGCATTTAGTGAGGTATCTGAGTACAAGACACTGAATATGTATGTTTCACATTTTTACTGCATTTGCTCTTTGCAATTGTAACTTATTCACAGCATTGTGCAAAAAAATAAATACACCCTTATTTACAACAAACATAAACTTCCTTTGGGTAGAGCTGTGCACAACTGTTAACAATATTGCAGTACATATTGGAACTGAACCTACAACATGTGTAGGTCTGTAAATCATTCATGAAATTGTTCAATTTAGAAGACATTTTCAGAGAAAAAAAAAGATTTAAAATTTTTGGATTTGCGAAAACAAAAACTGCAAAAACGTAGCTCCTGGAACGTATTTGGCGATGTCCAGAAACGTATATAACGGAACGAGCCTGGGTTGACAAATGTTATTTTTGCGTAGGTCTGTAAATCATTCATGAAATTGTTCAATTTAAAAGAAATTTCAGGGGGAAAAAAGATTTTACATTTTTTATAAAATGAGCTTAACAGATTTTGACAACTAGTTCAACATTTTTGTATGTAATGACTCAAGTAATGAAATAAGAACTATTAGTTTTATATGGAATGACTGTTCAGCATTCACAAGTTTAGTTAATTTTGACTGACATGACATAAGCAAATGATAATGTTACAAACAGCAGAGAGTTGTATGAAAGCAGTTGATGCATGTCCAAAAGCATTCGCAATTTGTTGGAAGGAATGAGAAACTGCTACTATGATGTGCACAAATGACTAATTGTTTTAAAAAATGCATTAACTGTTGTGCAAATGTTAATAACGTTGTGAGAAATGCACCAAAGCGACTGAGAAAAACTGTAAATACCATGAAAAACATAGCTGATAACATTTATTGTATTTGATCATTTGACACTATCTTGTTCTCATATGTTAACAGCAGCGCAATTTTAATTACGTGCTTTCGCTTATTTCCAGGTAAAGAATTGATAACTGCTGAGAAGATGCCCAGGATGCTCTTTTATGCTCTCCATTGCTATCCTCCAGATTGCTATCCACAGATGACAGTGATCATCTCTGCTCGGTGAGTGAAAGGCGAATGTGTTCTAAAACATGTGGCGTTCACTAATGAAGCAATAAAAGCCCCGGCTGGGGATGGGTGCACTGGGGAGGGGGGCTCTGGGAACAAGTCCTAACAATGACAGGTATGATAATTATGATGTTCTGACCTCACATATTACCTGCACATCCCATAAGATGGATTAAATTTGAGGACTCTGGCATGTGGGTGATGCACACGTGTGCATTAGTAACCAAATACATCATTATGATAACAAGACAGGCCATTGGTACAACCATCATGTCATCTTCTTGAACATGTGTCATGTTCAGTGACCGAGAGATTGTCAAAGGCACAATTACACAATGGGAATGAGCTCCATATAAATGTAAAATAGATCTGCACTCCAGAACTCCAGCCACATCCCTACGCACGGTAAATCCTGATAACTCAAAACATTTGTGGAAACTTATTACCTCAAAACACTTAAACTATTATTTTAAGTTAGTAGATCTTAATTACAGTAGGTCCCTCTCATTAAGGGTTAGTTCACCCAAAAATGAACATTATTTTATTATTACTTACCCTCATGTTGTTACACTCCCCTAAGACCTTCGTTCATCTTTAGAACACAAATTACAATACTTTTGATTTAATCTAAGAGCTCTCTGTACCTTTATATACAGCAATGCTCCTGACTTGTCCAAAAAAGGAACTAAAAGAAGCTCCAAGAACACTTTTGTTTAAACAAAAAGTGTAAAAACAACTTTTATCACCGATGTCTTCCTCATCAGCTAAGGTGTGCATTTACTTTGGTACTATGGTCAATTGTGCAGATGTGTTCCGCTGCTGACTGAGCAAAAAAAAAAAGGTTTATGAAAACTAATTTTCAACTTAGTCTCTTTATTAATCTGGGGTCGCCACAGCGGAATGAACCGCCAACTTACCCAGCATATGTTTTACGTCGCCAACTTACCCAGCATATGTTTTATGTCGCCAACTTATCCAGCATATGTTTTATGCCCTTCCAGCTGAAACCCATCACTGGGAAACATCCATACACACTCATTCACACACATATACTATGGACAATTTTGCTTACCCAATTCACCTATAGCGCATGTCCAACCCAGGCTCATTCTGAAAACATGTCTCTATAGGCCACTGTCGACTGACTGTTTGACTGACTGACTGACTAACTGACTGACCGATCAACGTTTTACCACATTCTCACCCTGTTATTCACTTGTTTGTTTGTTTGTTTTTTGCCTTCTATTTTTGTCTTACCTGCTATTCATCGCCTGACTCGAACCCCGTCATTGTGGTCAATTCCTCTCTGCGTCTCAAGTCCACCGACGTACATAGCGAGCTAACTGGACAAACTGGTAACAGCCGGAAAACCGTCCATAGGGAGGTAAGCGGTCAGCTGGTAAGCGTGAAAAGGAATGGTGCATACCGCCCTGTAGTGTTCATTTAAAAAATGAAATGCAGCCATACATATTTCTGGCTACATAATTCAGAATCTCCAGAAATGTATATAGGGCTACATTTTCAGAATGAGCCTATGTTGCGCATGCCTTTGGACTTGTGGGGGAAACCGGAGCACCCAGAGGAAACCCACTCAAAGACAGGGAGAACCTGCAAACTCCACACAGAAATGCCAACTGACCCAGCCGAGGCTCGAACCAACAACGTTCTTGCTGTGAGGTGATTGTGCTACCCACTGCGCCACTGTGATGCCCAATATTTGTTATATTTTATTTAAAATTTATAATAAATAATTTGTGCCATTTATTTGTATAAACATAACAAACTCCAATCCTAATGAATAAACATTAGTTAGCAATAGCATGTATTAATGTAATTCCCCTATGTAGTTCCAACCCTTTATAAATTTATTTTTTTTCTCCTTTGAACACAAAAGAAGATATTTTGAAAAATATCAGACACTGATATGCATTGACATCCATTTTGGTAAAAAACTAATACTATGGAAGTCAATGGCTACCGATTTGCAGCTTTTTAAAAATATATATATCTTCTTTTCTGTTCATTAGAAGGAAGAAACTCAAATATGTTTAGAAGAAGTGGGATAATAATGGCAGATTAGGGAATTTTGGGTAAACTCATACTTGTGAACCCTCTTGTTTTGCCAGGATTCTCCCGTATTTTACCATTCTATCCTGCTATCATCCCGTTTAAGTATTTTCTCATACTTCTCTCATATTTTTTAACTTTCAATAAAAAGTAAAAGTAGCATTAACAAGCCAATCTTAAATGTGATATAAATTTAAAAGCTGTTCAAGAAAATTAGTTTTTGCTTTATTTTATAAAGCACATTGAAATTAATATTAAAACTGCAGCATTCACTTCATTTCCATTAAAGCGAAGCTTCGACAGTCGCTCTTTCTATGCAATCTCTGCATCAGTCCAGTTATGTATCGGTGCTGACTGACAGACACACTCCATACTGATAAAGACACTGTTCCCATCAGCTTCTGTAACATTACACGCTATTTGAAGAGGAGCGAAAGTGGACCCTTTTAAATTTGGGTGTGTTTGTAAACAGACAAATAGACTTATGAATATGTAAACATCGTCGTGGCTTGTTTTATTTTAATTTTGAATGAGCACAAACAGTTACGAAAGTAATCAAATTCTTTCAATATATCTGTGGATGCTTGTAGCGACACCTCTGTTATCAAACAAAACAGTGTATCAAAATGAGAGATTCGCTGCTCTTCACTAAGTAACTATGGTAAATTCAATAAATAATTCAATACAGTGAATAAAAGTGAACAAGATTTTATGACTTGATCCCGTATTTTTACATCCCAGTGTTTACAGGTGGGGGTGAAATGCCACAGGCTCTACTCTTCACCACAATTGTTACCCTACACATTTCAACATGACAGAAATTCTTGTAGATCCTAACAGCACAACATTAAAGTCAGATTTTTCACAGAATAACACTAACTTGTTTTACAAAAGCCTGCTGGGAACTAGACATCTACTTCTACTCGGTTTAATACAGTAAACATTAGAGTTCACATAACTCATTTCCATTAGGTACAATTACCTCTTTAAATGTTTAAGTGATATTAACTTAAAAATTAATTGTATTTCATTTCGCAGTTGCTTTGAACAGTGTGCCTTTGGCTGGCTGACCAGACCACCTTCATGAATGCCCACATTCTCTATGTCACTCCTGTTTCCCTGATAGCTTTATTGTAACGTTTAACAATGATTTATCGGCTTGTGAAAAGCTTCCCAAACGCCCTGACAGAGGGGATGAGGATGAGGGGCAGTGCACTCTGACTCCCCCTGGAGGCCGAGGTTTATGGGCCATCTTTACCTCTGTCCAACAGCTTGTGTGTGTCTCCCAGTGGCAGCTGGATGGGACCACCAGCCACAATGATGCCCACCCACCCCATTATTCTGTAATGGCTCTGCAATGGGCTAACATTGAACTCTGAACCCTTAATGAAAAACCACCTTGGCTTTGTCTCTACATTTACTTGGCCTTAAAAAACAGAACTAGGCATGATTGCAAAGAGGAATGGAATTTATGAGGGATTGTAATTATTTTTTGGAAGGGAACAAGCAGCAGGTTACATATTTTAATATTATAAAATAGCTATTAAATAGGCAGCTATCCAGAAGTAGTTTTATGTATGTAATAATATAGTAAAATATTTTCCTGAGCAAAAAAGCAAGAAAATATGCAGTATTTATGCAGTATATATATATATATATATATATAGATACATATATAATAACTATTATATAATATTAAAATATGTAACCTGCTGCTTGTTCCGTCTCCTCC
>CAIGQZ010032312.1:11290794-11311678 GCA_903798205.1 Danio tinwini
TAGATAGATAGATAGATAGATAGATAGATAGATAGATAGATAGATAGTTAAAACATCCTAATTTAGTCAAAAACATTTTACAACATGGTTGTAAAATCTATACATACCATTTCGTAATATTCATAATAAATATTACAGAAATAAATGAATTTGTCTTAAATGCATTCGTAATTTTTTTTGTAACTACAGTGCATAAATTGTCAAATGTCTTTTTCAACGAATATTTGACGTATTGTACATTTTAATTGGCTTTCTTGTTAGATGCAGAACGAAAAATGTTGATAAAGAAAAACATCAAAAATTTTGTTTAAGGATTTATTCATGTTAAATTAAATCTGGAAAAACATTTCTTTCTGAAAAAGAGCATTTTTTGTGATTTTAAGTAGATGTCATGATGCAAAACATACATGACAATTTAATATTGAAAATGTAGAAATAGGGCATTAATTAATCAGAAAAACAATTGTATTGCTTATTGTCGTTATTATTATCATCACAAAGAAATATTACATTTAGCCTACGTGTTTATTTATATTTTTGTGGTGGTGTTGGTGTGTATTTGGCCTAGACTGAAGATGGCATCGTCGTTGTTGATTGCTAATTTGTTTAAAATGTTATCAACACAATCTTAGTGGAAGTAGGGCATGATGGGTCACATGTATTCGCTCATAGACATTCAGCGAGAAATCTAAATATATTTCTACTCTCCCATCATAACATTATTAGCTTGGCAACTCTATAGGCGCGGTGATCAAAATTAATGCTCTCCAAATCAAAGCCATTCCATCTCCAGAGCGCTTGTAAAGAGTGTGTGCGCCGCTTTGATTTTTTTGCCTTTCTAGCCTCTTATATTTCGGGGATTTGATGCAATTTGTCCCAGTGCTAATCAGATTTGTAACGCACGAGGTCGGTCCGCTCTTTATTTTGCTCTTATCCCCGGCCCTGTGAAGTTTCTCCGGTCTCGGTTGAAAGGTTTCCATCCCTTGTGGCTCAATTAGCCGGATTATTGTGCTCCTTGAGAGACGACTCAACTACTCGACTGGCAAGGTCTCTCGCGTCGTGTCCCTCTCTTTCTGGGTTCAGAGAGAAAAGAGTTTGGTTTAAAGAGAGAGAGAAAGAGAGAGAGGTTGAATTAAATATCACAAATTCTGAGGACGAAAAAAATAAAACATTATAGAGGCCATCAAGACTGTGGAAACCTTTGACGCCATAACATGACTTGTCAAAGTAGGGTGCATGCATGTGCTGAAATACACAGACTAACTAACTCGTGCTAAAGTGCCCTAATCAGTGCCCTTGTGTTGTTTTAGTAAAAGAGGAGGGCGACAGGGAGATCTCAAGCAGCAGAGACAGCCCGCAGGTTCGCCTGAAGAAGCCACGGAAAGCGCGGACCGCCTTCACTGACCATCAGCTCGCCCAGCTGGAGCGCAGTTTTGAGCGTCAGAAGTACCTGAGCGTGCAGGACAGGATGGAGCTGGCAGCATCTCTCAACCTGACCGACACGCAGGTCAAAACCTGGTACCAGAACAGGAGGTGAGCATGTGGTCAACTGGAAACGCATTTGTATACATCTTATGCATTATTAAACATGCTGCAGAAAATTAATGGTAAATAATTTGGCGTTAATGTAATTTTATAAATTGATATTCGATTTATTTAGGAGAAAATGTACTTTCCCTGTGTATACAAATATTTGTTTTTTTTATATATGCCTAGTGTATTTTTTCTCTTTGATTTTGAAGTCTTCTGCCAAACACAATAAAACACATCAGATGACGTCGCTGCATCACTTTTGATTTACTAAAATGAAAGAAAATGCTGCACAGGAGGCTAAATACTATTATTAATATAACAAAAAACGACTTTTCACGTTACATGATTTTACAGAGCTACAAAAATTATTGAAAATTTTATATATCAAATATATTTTTAAATATTATGTTAATCATAGAAAATACTAAATATTGCACTTCGTGTTATACTTTTTTATTGTTGTTTTACACGTGGTTTAAAAGCGTTAAAATAACCCAGCACAACCTTTTTGTTTAGTTTAAACAAAACAAAAAAAAAGTTTTCTGTTTTTGTTCTGTCAATCCTAATGATGTTATTACTGAATTGTGACGTTAAAAGTAACATTAATGCTAATACCTGAAAACTGGAGATAAATCATTGATGTGTCTTTTTAAGGAAAGTCGGGTTTGTTTTGCTTGCGAATTGTCGTGCAATACTAAGCATTTTCCTCTCTTTTTTCTTTTTATTATATGCAGCTTTTATGACTTAGATAAAGTGCTGATAGCTAAATAATTTACAAATAATATTTTTTCTATACTAACAACATCCTTTTTCTCCTTGGGGAAAAAGGACAAAGTGGAAGAGGCAAACGGCAGTCGGACTGGAATTGTTAGCGGAGGCTGGAAATTACTCTGCGCTGCAAAGGATGTTCCCCTCGCCGTACTTCTACCCTCAAAGCTTGGTGTCGAATCTGGACCCTGGAGCAGCGCTCTACTTATACAGGGGACCTTCGGCGCCCCCGCCGGCGCTGCAGCGTCCTCTCGTTCCCCGGATTCTCCTGCATGGTCTCCAGGGCGCCAGCGAGCCGCCGCCGCCTCTGCCCCCCCTCACCGGTGTGTTGCCCAGACCGACACCACCGCGATGAACGCCGCAATTCAGACTCGTTGTAATACTTGGCAGCTTTGAACTCCACCATCAAACAAACAGGCTAAAAAAAAACTATTTTACTGGTGACAAAATATAGAAGATATATTACGAGGCCACAAGAACAAACAAGTGGGTTTAAGTTATTTAAGTTATTTATGTTTCTTACGTTTTTTTAACTTATATGTTTATATATATTTTTTGTTTATTCTAAATGTGAAATCTGGAATAATAAAAACAAACCGATAAACACCTAACGCAATAACGGGACATGACACAACAGGGACACTTCGTTCATCTGACAAATTATTATTATTATTTGAACTCGTCAGTATTACAGATGTGAATTGTTGGTGAGTCCCTGACGCAAATGATATTTAAATGGTAGATTCATATTTAATTAAATCTTGAGATCAAATGCAGGTCACAAGTTAATAAATCGTGGGCTTTGTTGTGACTCTCTAAAATGTACAAAGGAAAAAGAGGTGTAAATAAGAATATTTTGTTTTATGTTAAAAGACAAATCTCGATTTTTGTCCCTCTTTTTGTATCATAGTTCCAAGCCTTACGTAAACAGGTGACGTGTGCAGCACAGGACAAATCAGAGCGTCTCCACTAAATGAAAAAGCAACTTTAATGAAGTGTCACTTTTTCTGTTTGACACTTAAATGAACAAGCAGACGGACTGGACGAGATGGATTATTAATCGATTAATGATCGATTATTTTGTGCTGCTTTTATCGTTTCTGTGTTCCTGCACAACTGCCAGCAGTATCACTTTGATGTTGATGGGGAAGCGCCAAGTGTTCGCCCAGGCATTGTGCAATAACTCTGTATAAAGCCGTTGAAATATCTTGTCATTCTTTCTGGTGAAGCTGTATATTGAGAATAATGATTTGTGAAGTACTGATTCTCGTAATTCCAAATGATTTTCGTTCGTGCCCCCGTGTGCTTAGCGGTGTGAACTTCTTGGGAACTCTTAAAAACTGCTGGATATACGGGGGAGGGTGGTCTTCAAGCAAGGAGAATTACTTTTATAAATGTGATAATAAAGACCTTTCATTAATTTACCACTGACTGGGAATGTGGGTGTTCCCTATACAAACACAGACAACGCAATTACACTGAACTAACAGACAATATAGAAGGTATGTCGATGGATAATGCGCGTCACACTGACACATAAAAAGTCGTGTACATTGCAACAATAACAATCTTTGCGTTTATTTTTTGCACAGAAAACAACAAATATAACTGCGAAAAAAAGATGCTAGTTTGATTTCACTCGTGAAATTAAGGTTCTTGATGATAATGAAATCATTTCATTCCACAAAAGCTTCTGTATAGGGGGAAAAAGCTTTTAGACAGCTTAAATATTGTTCACACCAAGACAAAAATGTTTTTTTTTTTTAACAGAGAGACTCTTTGAGGAAACAAATTGGTTCTTCATGTGACAACCAATTTTGGAACCTTTATTTTTAAGAGTGTGCATAAAATAAAAGAAAAACATTTGGATCTTTAACAATTGTACACTGATCTATTACTTAATGATTTCATTGTGCGTAATTCAAAGATATTTCAGAATATATCTGTAATTCTACGATAAATAATTTATTGTTTGTAATTCCTGGTTCTATAGTAGGCAAACACTAAATGATTGTATAATTTTATAAATGGATTTTATTCATAACAACGTGATGTGGAAAAAATATTTATTCGTATTAAAGACTGCTGAATAGTCCACATATAAAAGTTTCGTTTTAATTTAAATGTTTTCGTCTTAAAGTTATAAGAAAGTCTTAGATGAAACGAAAGATTAATGACAAAATTAAAGTAAACCAATAAATACGTATATCAGTTTCTCTAACGTCAAGACAGCGCTCTTAATGTATCCAGATTTACACAGCAATTTAATTAAAAAAGTAGAAGTTTGCTTATGAAAATAAACGTAAACAACGCGATAGCAATATCATAAAACTCGAGCTCAGAAAAGGCTATATTGCTGGCAAATGTGTTTGAATAATTTTAAACACGACTGTCAGACACTTTGCGCAAACCCCACACTATTTGGTTACCATCGTGGATTTAATTTGTCGAACCTACCGGAGAAAAAAAAAGTTAATAAGAATGTCGCACCCAAGGAAAGTGAACATTCACCACCCCTAACCTTTTAGAAACGCCTGGAGATTTAGGCAACTTAATTCTACCTTCATATTTTAAAGTTTAACGTAACTACCTCTTATTAATAGGTCACACTTTAAATATCATTCTTGATGTGAATCATACAAGCACACTTTCAACACACTTGTTCACTTTATTGGCAGCATGAAAAAAAGAAATAGGCTGTGTATCTCACACTCAACACTTGTCAGACTCCATGTTGAACTCAACTGACAGACTTTTCTTGTTTTTTTGCGCTGTGTCGTTTAGTTTTCATAAAAATCTGTAGATGAAATATTAATGGTCACCTAAGTGTGTAATTGTTTAAGTGCCCTAAATGATCCCATTTGGAAATGGATTGTTTCCATATACTTTCTTGAGAGTGTTGGTTTGCTGCTCTTTGCCAAGCGGCCCCAACAGCTGGTCACCGGGCAGCGTGGACTGCGGCTCAGCTCAACGACGGGACATCTGGTCAGCGGCACGACAGGAGCCCCCCTTCATTCCCCCTCCGCGAGCCTAACACTGACTTTAACCCAACCATGGGACCGGTCCGTAAAGCTTGGGGTTTAGGGACCGCTCTGACAGGGCATCTGAATGGGATATTAACGAGCAGACAAAAGACCTTAATAGCTTTTAATTGAACGTCGATAACGTGTGATCAGTCGGGCTCCTGCTGAAAACTTTCGCATAGCACATGTCATCTCCAGTCTCATCTCTGGGCTCCTGTCCATAAATCACTAGAGTAGAGAAAGGGAGAGGAAAACAATTCACTTTATTATTATTATTAGCTTGTTGAGGTGGGATTTATTTAGTTTGCTGCTGTGTACAGTTTGCAAAATCTTCAAAATAGAAAAACATAATAATACAAATAAAAAAATATAAACAAAACAACAATAATGCAAAACACATTCTAAACACATACTGGGCTATTTCAACCCACATTTAAAAAAATATGGACAAAGCAAAATTAAACAAGAACAAAAAAATAGACTAATATGCATATAGCAATGATAACATTTTATAGCAATATTACAAAATATTTCAACCCAAATCAGAATAAAATAAGGACAAACCCAAACTAAACCCGAACTAAAATGAATATAGGCCTACATTAAAGATCATATTTGACCTGTATATAGCCTACTTAAAATAATAAAATTCAATATTTACCACACAAAGTGATAGAATTAAATGAACCAAGTATTTGAGTTTGTCCATATTTCCCCCATATTTGAAATAACCCAGAATATTTTTTTTGCATAAAAAAGCAGAATCATAGAAATGTTTATTAAAATTACTTCATTTTTTTAAACGCAAACGTAAAGCAACAACAACATCAATTCAGATCAAAGATTGCAATCATCACATCTGCACATGATCCAAAGGAGACTCTGACCCCCCTCAATATTTATGAAAAGGGTTATTCTTGCAAAGTGCGCAGCTGATTGCAAGAAAAGCTCCTCCGTCTTGTTAATAGACGCAGAGATTTTTGCATGTGAAAGGATAGTGGTAAATCCCTCGGCTCTTACCGCGGATTGTCCCCGGCTCAGGGTTAATGAAGTGCGGATAGAGTCTCGCTGATCTCCCGACAAACAAAAACACAACACGGAGAGCTTAGAGCCGCGGGATCAGTGACTCTGATTAAGCTCATTGACTCAGAATAAAAACCAAACAAAACAGCCTTCAGATGAAATTAAGAGTCAATCAAAGTGCAATTTGCATCGAGATTTGGGCGACTGTCTTTTTCCCATGTCTTTTTGGCGATTGCCTCTTTTTGGTTTAGCAAATGAAATTCAATAAGGAACGGAAACAGCTGTCCTTTATTTACTTCTTTTCAAGACAATAAAATATAAAAATAAATGAACTCCCTATTTAATATAGGCAATGATTTGTGTATTTTTAATTAGATATAATTCATAAACGGAAAATATGATGTCATATGATATATATATATGCTAATCAAAATATTAGACAAATTGGTGGATATAACATTAAGCAGAAAAATAATATGTAGTAAGATGAAAAATATATAAACAAAAACAGTATAGCAGTCACAAATAAAACGATTGTAACGATTATAAATTAATTAAGTTAAACCTTACAGTTTCTAAATGTACTACTTTATTTCCATTTACTCAAACATTAATGTGTAATACTACAAATATTAATATGTAAATGAGGGTGAAAAACGAAAAAAATTGTTTAAGTAATTTATACTATAAAATGTAGAAAAAATTTGAGACAAATGTTAAAATTGAATATTAATGTAATATTTTAATATTTTAAATATTATGATCATTATTCCAATTTTTTAAATAATGGTAAGAATAAATGTTTATTTTTACATAAATATGTTACACTCATAATTTTACATTTTATTTTCACAAATGTTATTTAAAACAAATAAAAAAAACTAGTAGCATTTAATATACTATCAGCATAATTTTACATTATATGATATTGCATAATGTGATATAATAAAAATAATCTGTCCAAAATGATTAACTTAAATGCATTTTTTTTTACATTTTTTTTTATCATGATTGCCCTCTAGTAATCTTCATAATCATAGTGGAGGTTTGGACAGAGATCTGGAAACTGGGACAGCAATTGGGCAACAAGATCAGTGGCACCTGCTGCAGGGTCAGGACACCCGTGACCATCAGGGGAAGGTGATTGGGACACAGTCACTCACATTTGTCCTCTGCATAAACTTATTTGGCCATAGAGAAACGCAAGGGAAGACAGATGGAGTTGTACAAAATCTGAATCAGCAACACACAGAAACATTTAGAAAAGCAGGAGGTACAGCAAAACAAAAGATATAGAAACTAGACCGAGCGGCTCCCAAGGTACAGTCCTGCGTATCAAATCCAATCCTTGCCTGAAGGTATACGAAGGGTGGAGGTAGAAAGGCCTCCAAGATAACTCAGTAATCATTCCTCCAATAAAACCCAAAGCATTTCTAAACTTGGGTCAGGGGCAAAAGGATTGACATACCAATCTCGACAAATAATAAAAACACTCTTCTCGTAGTCTGGGTAGAGGGGGGGAAAGGCATGAGAAGACAGAATGGTCTTCTTGGAAAAGCACAGTGGACATACAGTATAAGGTGCAAAAATCCCCTGCAGTCAGAGATAACAGTGATGTTGGTCCCAGCAGGGGCCGATGTAAAGAACACTGGTATTAGGTGACAGGATGATTATCTAATCAATAAGGGCGTATGTTGTCGTAACCCCACCCTCCATCACACAGATGAGCGAACAAGAGCAGGACTGTCCCGTGGGAGAATTCACTACCCTGGAGGACATAGACAGTTCTAACAACATCCACCCTCTCCATCACCCCTCACGCTCTACACTGCCACCTGATGGATGGGAGAAAAACAACACTGTGGACAATAAAAGGTTTACTTCAAGGGTCAGTTCAACTCCAACAACAAACATCCAAATGCTTTTGAGAACAGAAAAGTCTTTAATCTAGACTTAAAGATGATGATGGGAGGTGCTTGTCTTATTGACGGGTGGTAAGGCTTTCCAATAACTAGGCGCCGCAATCCTAAAAGCCAGATTTCCTTTACATTTAGGAATACAGAGCAGATGGATCTTGATTTGGGGATACAGAGCAGATGGAGGACAAAAAAAATCTGATAGGCGGATACATTATTAACAATGTAATAGTGTTGTATAATATTCAGTTTCTTGCACAGACTAATCATTTCTCTTCATAGGACCTTAGTGTATCGTCATTAGCCACAGGTATTCATTTTGTTTTGTAGCTGATGACTTGCATTTTATTAATAACAAAGGACCACGGTTTCAACTAAAATCTTAAGGCAAAAAAAAGACAATTCTATCATCATTTAATCGCCATAGTGTTGCTCCAAACATAAAAAGACTTTGGCGCAACACAAGTGAAGATTTTTGTCTCTTAATTGATAGTGGATTTACACAACTCTAATATACAGTTGAGGTCAGAATTATTGGCCCTCCTGTATATTTTCCCCCAATTTCCATTTAACGAAGCGATTTGATCATTCAAAGTTGGTCATGGAAGCTCATTCATGCTTGCCTTACACATGAGAACCAATGAGTTTCATTCCCGTGTCACACAGCATATCTGAGTTTTTGCAAGAACCAATGAGGTTTGCTCTTGTGTGTAAAACATGTGTAGTCAAACTTATGTTTATAAATATACACTATACCAGTTTGGGGTCAGTATGATTTGTAAACGTTTTAAAATAAACGTATTCTGCTCACCAAGGCTGCATTTATTTCATCAAAAATACAGTACAACTTATAAAATTATGAAATGTTATTGCACTATAAAATAACTGTTCAAAACTATTTTATAATTTAATTTGATCATTTATTCCAGTGATTTTAAAGATGAATTTTTAGCTTCATTAATCCAGTCTTCAGAGTCACATGATCCTTCAGAAATCACTGTAATATGGATTATTATTATTATTATTATTATTATTTTTATTATTATTATTATTATTATTATTATTATTATTATTATTAATGATTATAGTAATAAAAGCTATAATGACTGGAGTAATACTTTTATTTGAAATTACATACAACAAAAAAGCAGTTATTTACCATTTTAATAAATATCTAACAATTTACAATTTTTTTACATTTACATTTATTAAATGCAGCCTTGAAAAACAGAATAATAAAAAAAATTATGAAATAAAACATGAAAAAAACTGACCCCAAACTTTTGACTAGTGTATGTACCAAAATGAAATATCCATCATATATAGTGTAGTGAACATGTAACCTTCTCATGATCATTTCACAAATTTTAACAGGTAACAGTGCTCTTTCACTTGATCACAACACAAGAGTCCATCCAATTCTGTGTATCTTCGTTTATTTTTTACATCAGACATCAAGTGTCAATTTGGTCACAATCCACTCATACAGTATACAACTAGTTTGTTGCAGTTTTATGAATTCTGATGCCAATTTTACACTTCTACGGTCAAAAGCTTGTGCTCTCCAACACCTTCACATCACACTAACAACTCACGTGTGCCACAATGTACTACACATGCGCAGCAGAAAACTGCATAAAAGTATATGACATACAAATCATCAGGAGCTTTATATAACACAAAAAATTATAATTACTTTGAACAATAAACTATAAAATATAGCTCTTTCATATATTAATTGTATCTCTTCAGATGATTTGAATTAAACCGATACAGATCTATATTTTGATGTCTTTATTTTGAAGTTGGGGTGAGTTTACTTTTGGGACAGATACATCACAGATCTCACTGAATACCTAAAAATGTGTTGTGCTTTGAAGATGAACAAAAGTATAATACGTATGAATTGACTTTAGTATGAGAAAATGATGACCAGATTTTCATTCCACAGTGAACTAACCAACATCTTTAATAATGAGTATTGTTGGTTTCACTACTAGAAACCCTCTCGGAATTTCGACTACTGCAACACTGTCCCAATCCCACCATACAGTATGTACATATGAAGTAGTTCTTCTGTGTTTGGGCTCATTTAAAGTGGATTAGGTTTGAGAAAGAGGAACTTTCTGGAGAACCTCAGTGCACCCCTGGGTCAGATCGGTGGACCCGGCGAGCCCCTGAGTCTCATAAACATAAAGGAAGGAATAGGTATGAATAAAGGATGAGGAAGGGTATACATGTATTTTTAACAGCCTTCCGTGTGAAGCCTGGCAGGAGAATGCATTTTGGCTTTCTGAGGGGGAAGGGGCAAAGGGAGGGGTGGGCAATGTGTTTGTATTTGTTTTATTTTTTCGTCTTTTGTGTTATTGTGTAGAATGCGGCTGTGTGGAGTGCGAGACTGACTCTTGGGTGACGAATGTAATATATGAATGGCTTTCTTTTTTTTACATACTTAGGTATATATACAGTATGTACATACAAATGTGGGTCAAAGACGAAAAAATGTATAGCTTTACAGCTTTATGTTGTTGTTTTTTTTCAGTAAATTAGCATGTTTCAAGTATAATTTAACTTTTAATGGGCAAAAAATAATGACTAACACAGGAACACCAATATTAACACATATTAAACACTTTTAGATTCCTCCCAGTAAACTGCACATAGTGGTAATTTCAGACCTGTAGACAGGGGGGGGGGGGGGGGGGGGGGGGTCGTGTGGTTCAAAAGATCCACCCCTCACTGACAAAGGTCCAGAATTTGTTCCATACATGAGTCAATTTGTATTATTTTGTCTGCTGTACTATCATAAAATGTAAAAAGTACCTATGAAAATAACCAAACAAGACTTTAAGACCAAACAGAATCCTGTGTTGGCTGATGCTTTGGTGTGACTTTCGTTCTGAAGTGCCAAATTTGGTGCCCAAATTCTGAAAAATTAAAAGTTGAATGTGCTGGCCAGTTTGTTATTTGCCTAATTGACAATAGGCTACAGTTTTTCATTTAAAACTTTAACAGATTCCTATTTTTTAATGATATATGATGTAATAAATGTATTCCAAAATAAGTAGTTTTCATATTTCTTTATTCTAAATCTTCTAAATGTCCCTATAATGCAGTATTTAAACCACACAATTAATTAGAAAATGATGTGGATAACTGCAAAACTTTTCACCAGGCTGGCTGCAGGCCTGAATTTCTTTAAATGAATAGTTCAACCAAAACTGAAAATCACCACGTGGTTTACTTACACTTAGACCATGCTCTGTGTATATGACTTACTTCTGTCAGTTGAACACAGTCAGAGTAGTTTTAATTTGTATCCTGAATCTTCAATGCTGGATTTGCTCTTCAGTGCTTGGACTTTCAGCAGTGAAATTTAAACCATGCTGAACCAAAAACTATAGAATACAAAAGACATGTCACTCATATACTTTTGAATGGGCAAAAATGTAACTGTCAATATGACGAATGAAGCCCCGCCTTCTAGTACAGGAGCCAATCAGCGATTGCTATATGGTGAATAAAGCCCGCCTTTTAGTACAGTAGCCAATCAGCGATCGCTATAGAATGACAATTCTCTGGGGGCAGGGCTTGGACCAGACGTGAGTTTTTGCTAATTTTGTGTGATATGAAACTAAATGGACAGTTTGATTTTATTGGTTATTTGTGTAAGAAATTGTTTTGTATTGTATAAAAATTGGATTGTAATGTATAAGAAATGTAATCGTAAGCTTGGCAAGTAGTTTTGGAGAATTTGATGTTTCCCCATTCAAACAGAATGCTTGAGCATACTGCCCAACAGGCGTTTCAAAGATGGCCGCCGAGTGAAATGACTTGCCTTAAAGGGACTTTGACTTAAATGAACTAAACTGAACTTCATCTTTGAAAACCGGACTGACACATTTTCAATTTACTAGTCCTTCTATGTTAAGCTGCTTTGACATCTACATTGTAAAAGCGCTTTAGAAATAAACATGAACTGAACTGAATTGAATTGAAGTATAATGGTGTTGGATAGTGACTTTTATTTTGAAGTTTAAAAGTATACATAAATCCATCGTAAAACCAGGTATACACCATCAGGTGGTTAACACGTGCCTTATAAAGAGAACTGATTTTTTTTGTAAGAAAAAATATTTCAAACTTTTAGATTCAAAACTCAAAACACTGACTTCCAGCAGCTGTGGAATTTAAGACACAAGATGCATGAAGCATTTGTAATGAAAATTCAGGGATTAGACTAGTCTTGCAAGAAAGACTTACAAAACAAGAAAGCTAGTTGGCTTAGTGTTACTGTAAGAGGTTACACAGTAGCTATATTACTCTTACTGTGCTGTATCTTACATCAATGCAAAAACAAGATTTTTTTTTGTTTGCTGTTTGTCCAAATTATTTATTTAAAATTAACTGAAAAATAAATCTTAATATTTTCTTTGGAAAAACTTAATTGTTTTGTTCAATCCACTTAAATGAGTAAAAACTAATAAGTTAACTTAATTCCTTCATGTTGTTCCAACACAAATCAATTATGTGGAACATAAGCAAAAATAATCAAAAGAGTGGACTAACATTTATGAAGTAAATTTAGCTGGGAAAGATTCATCATAACTTTGAAGTGATATTTATATGTTAAGTATTTGCCCTGGATTGGGCAGTTTATTCCACTGTGGCAACCCCTGATAAATAAGGGACTAAGCTGAATGAATGATTATTTGCCCTGGAATATACATACATCATATTAAATCAAGGTTATTTGAGTAAATGAAAACTAAAAATATAACTAAACTATTGGTCAAAAACATTTAAGTTAGCTGAAATAAAAAAAATAAGGGCGACGCAGTGGCGCAGTAGTGCTGTCGCCTCACAGCAAGAACGTCACTGTTCAGGTTCGAACCTCGGCTGGGCTGGGTCAGTTGGCGTTTCTGTGTAAAGTTTGCATGTTCTTCCTGCGTTCACGTGGGTTTCCTCCAGGTGCTCTGGTTTCCCCTACAGTCCAAAGACATGCAGTACAGGTAAATTGAGTAGGCTAAATTGTCCGTAGTGTATGAGTGTGAATGAGTGTGTGGATGTTTCCCAGAGATGGGTTGTGGCTGGAAGGGCATCTGCTGCGTAAAATCGTGCTGGATAAGTTGGCGTTTCATTCTGCTGTGGCGACCCCGGATTAATAAAGGGACTAAGCCGACAAGAAAATAAATGAATGAATTAAATAAAAATAACAATAATTGGAGGGCAGTACGGTGGCACAGTGGGTAGCACAATCACCTCACAGCAAGATCGCTGGTTAGAGCCCTGGCTGGGTCAGTTGGCATCCCCCACAAGTCCAAAAACATGTGGTATAGATGAATAGGGTAAGCTAAATAGTCTGTAGTGTATGTGTGTGAATGAGAGTGTATGGATGTTTCCCAGTTATGGGTTGCAGCTGGAAGGGCATCCGCTGCGTAAAACATATGCTGGATAAGTTGGAAGTTCATTCTGCTGTGATGACCCTAGATTAATAAAGGGACTAAGCCAAAAAAAAATGAAAGAATGAATGAATGAATGAATGAAAAAAAAAAAAAACTTACAACAGTCACTGAAAAAAAACTGAAAACTAACTAAAATAATAATTAGCAAAAATAAATGATCTTTTCCAGAATTAATCTGGCCTGTGGCTGTTTATAGAAGCACCTATAGATCATATTTTTTTATAAAATGTGTTCTAACTTTTCTTCACTTGCCAAAAATGCAATCTAGGCATGTTTAATCAGTAATATGAATAAAGTATGACATTTTTTGAATTTAGTTTTTATTTTTTTTGTTCAAACTATTATTTCAGTAAGCTGTGCAAACACTACACTTTGCTCTGGTCGACACTGGACGTGTTCTGTTAACTCTAATAAACTAGACTAAAACTGAAACTGAAACTAAATATATAAAAACAAAATGTGTTCACAAAACAAATACGAAACTAAAACCGACAAAGCCACTAATGGAATGAACTAAAACGAAACTGAACTGCACAGCAAATTTAAAAAGAGTATCGAAATAAAAAGTAATTTAAAAATGCAAAACTATAATAACCTTGATTTATATAACATTCATTCATCATTCAGTTTCCTTCGGCATAGTCTCTATTTTAGAGGTTGACACAGCGGAATGACCCCTCCAGTATTGGGAAACACCCAAACACACTCATTCACAGACACACTCATACACTAGGAACAATTTAGTTTATTCAATTCACCTATACTGCATATTTAGCAGTTTAGCAAACCGGAGCATACAGAGGAAACCCACGCGGTCATGGGGAGAACATGCAAACTCCACACAGAAATGCCAACTCGACCTTCTTGCTGTGAGGCAACAGTGCTAACCACTGAGCCACCATGCTGCAAATTTTAGATAACATATAGATAGTAAATATATGCATGATTTAAAACTAAAAGTGTCAGAACAGCCAGCCTGATCTCTCGAGGAAACTTAAGTATTTTACGTTTTGTCTGTTTAGTGGCTAATTCAGTCGAGCTCAGTCGTACGAAAATGTATGATTTTAAAAAGGAGGCATGGCACCTAACCACACCCCTAACCCCAACCATCATTGGGTGATGAGAAAATCATGCCTATTTGTAAAAATTAGATTGTATGAATTCATACGACTTAGCTACTAAATCAAAAAGTTACGAATTGCCGTGAGATTGCGTTGGAACAGCAGGTGTGATGAAGATACTTTGTTAGGAATTGTTTAATATTTGCACAGGGGAGACACATTGCACATCTATTTACATTTCTTTGCTGCTGTTTAGTTCTTTAGCAGCAAATACTTTGTAATGCATAACTAGACATAACCTTAAGACTGACCGAGATCATCTGTGGGCCACAGAGGTTGAGCAGATGAAGAAGAAAGACACGCTGAGTGTTATTTACTTGTTTCAAATGGCTCATAATGTACTCTCTATACAGTAAACAAACTCTTGACTCCTCATTCTCCACCCAGGACCCTCAGAAACAGTCCGGCAGATGCCTAACTGAGCTATGACTTCAGGCCAGTGCAGAGAGCAGAGGCTAACAGGGAAATGATAAAGTGCCTGACCAGATAAAGAGAGAAAGAGATGGAGAGGAGAGTAGATTAGCCAAGCCAATGCTCATATGTTTGAATAGACAACAATGTTCCATTATTAACATTATTAAGACAATACTCTTATTAAGAATCTACCATGTAAACAGACATTTTTGCTTACATTAAAGGGATAGATCACTTAAGAATGAAATTTTGAATTTCTTTCTCCTTTTGAACATAAAGCAGAAAGGCAGAGATACTGAGGAATGTTGGAAACCAGCAGCCAATGACATTCAGAGATTTAGTTGTTGCTGTTGTTGTTCATACTATGGATGTCAATGGTGGCAGATTCTGAACATTCTTTAAAATATCTTGTTTTGTTTTCAACAGAAATAAAAACATAAAAGTTTAAAATCACTCAAGTGTAAGTAAATGATAGGGAAATGGTAAAGTTCTTTCTAAAGTCACACGAATTGAACACATTTAACACAATGTAATGCAGGGGTGTCAAACTACTAGCCCGCGGGCAAGTGACGTCAAAAATAAAATGAAATTCGGCCCAAAAAAAAAACAACAACGCAATTTTACAGCCATTTATAACTTTTTAACTTAACTCATAACTTTTTTTTTGTTTGTAATTTGTACAATGTAATTCGTACAATTTAGTATCTGCTCATCACCCATTGACGGTTGGGTTTAGGGGCAGGGTTGGGTGCCGCAGGGTTGAATGCCGCAGGGTTGGGTGTCGCCACTAAACTGACAAAACGTAAAATACTTATTTTACTCATTTCTGAATTACTATCATTGTTGTGCAGTCACATATAGCCACTTGTGATTTTGACCCCCACCTACTGGACATTTAAAGTACTGTACTGTATACCTGGGTTACTTTCGGTTTCTCTCAGTGTGAGTAACCAAAGAGTAACGCGCATGCAGTCGAGAGTAACGCACATGCAGATTATTTCTGGGGCTGATTTAAACGCTGAAATATATATTAAGATTTGTTTAAAAATCTGCATTATTAAAGTTTTACTGCTGACTGAATTGACATGTTAAGGTAAATGTGAATATATGCATACTTTCCCCCTCTTTGTTGTAGTTTTACAAAAAAAAAAAAAAGGCATTGAAAAGAACAATTGCCAGTAAAGTCACTAAAGTTACCCAATCTGCTTTCTGCTGTTTTTTTCTGTTAAACCTTTGGTTAAGCAGCAATTAATTGTCACAGAATAATTATAATAATTATTATGCCTATTTATGAATTGTAGTAATTTCATAACAGTTTAAACTACCCCTTCAATATATACAATAAGAAACAAAAAGAAGGAGATTTGACTGCTATATACTCTGGGGAGGAATGTCTGAGTCAGTGCATCAATTACATCAGGTTTCCACTTTTTTCTTGTGCTTAAATGTTAAAACGGTCCTCCTATGAATTGTCAGTCACTGATATGGCTCCCCACCAATTTGAGTTTGAGACCCCTGATGTAAAGCATTCCTATTTCAGCCACATTATAGTAGCGCGGTATTGACATGTGCACACCTTAATCACACTATTACTGTCTGTAGGACTTTTTGCCACATTTTATGACAGGATTCATTCACGCACAGCAGAGCTCAACAGTTTGACAGCAAACAAATGAGCATTATGGCTTCTCTTTTGGTTTCCCATAATTGTACCTACTGACTTCTGTTTGCATAATATTACATGACAAATGATAGTTGTATAATACTGGGGTCAAATAAGGGGTCAAATAATGGATAGTTGACCCAAAAAGGAAGATTTACTCACCCTCAAGTAGTTTCAAACCTTTATGAGTTTCTTCTTTCTATTAAACACAAAATAGGTTATTTTGCAACTTCCACAGTAGGAAAAAAAGAAAACATAGAAAGGAAGATAACGGTTATAGCTTTACAACATTTTTTCAAACAACTTCTTTTGTGTTCAACAGAAAACTCAAACAGATTTGTGACAAGTGACTGGTGAGTAAATGATGACTAAATTTTCAGTTTTGGATGAACATTTGAGCACGAAGCTTTTGTAAAACAACCAAAACTGTATACAGTAAATGTAAGAAAAATATACAGTTTGTATGTTGATACATGAACTTCACATGGCGTTATGTGGGGCTGTAATGAAGTGTGCCAATAATTATACATGTACTATAACAAGTAAAACATGAACAGTAAAGAAATATTCTAAATGTAACTCATGCAAACGAATCATAACACTGTTTAGAATAAGTTTATTTAGAACAACATATTATGTTGTTTTTTTTTAATATAAATTATGGTTCAAAAACAGTATATATTATATGTGAAGCAGTACACAGTGGTTCAGGCTGTGGAATTGCCAAACGATTAAATAAATGTCATTAGCATGGTGTAAGAAGTGTACATTACTCACCACGTTATGCCAATTAAACAAATAACAAAAATAAGCAAAGTTAGATTCCCCAAAATAAAAGTGGACAAGCAAAAAAAGACATCAGTTAGAATAGACCCTTTTCTGTGATGGCACAATACAGTGGCCATTAGCTTCTTAAATCTCTAAAGTTTTGAATATTTAGATTAAAAAAAATCCATTTATAAAGCTATATTATATCATCTTTGTATTACATCATCAAATTACTAAAAACTCAGTTAAAATAGTTGGGTTAAAAATACCTCAACATATAACCCAACTACAGGTTATTATAGCACCTTCCCAACTATGGGTTATTTTAAACCAATGCAATTGGGTCATTTAATTTAACCCAATGCATTGGGTTATTTTTAATTACATGTTATTTTCTTCCGTTCTGGTATTACTATTGCTACTATTACTAGTACTACTATTGATCTTATAATTATGGCTGTGTAAATAAATAACATGCAGTTTTCAAAAATATTATAAATGCTTTATTTTCATTACATTTTAAGTTCCAGACACTTTTTTCATCCATTTAATATAGATCGGCTATGAAGCGCGCATTTGTATCATCAGTAATTTAGAGTGCTGGTGAAACGAATATAAAAAACACCACACAGAGAGGTAATTTGCTAAAAATGTCAATATTACAATAACAATATTATTGAGTTAAAGCCTAAATAAAATTTACAATGCAAAAAACAACATTACATATATATATTAATATTAATACAGCTGTTCTGTGTCAGTTAAATCAGTTGACTGTTGCAATTCAAAAAATTTTACCCAACTGGTTGAGTTATTAAATAAATAACCTAATAAAGGTTCAAAAATAACCCAACAAAGCACCAAATATTTTTAACTCAACTACTGGGTTAAATAAATAACTCAATGTTTTTTTAGAGTGTAGCTATTGTGCAATAATGAGTGTGCTTAGACAAGTGTGCTTGACAAACTTGTAGGTGACACACTCTCCGTATGCATCAGACACTTTCTTAATACTTTATGTTTCTGGAAATACATTTGACATTTTTTAATTGTGTTTCATGCAGGTTAAGCCAGGCAGGATATAGCATACTTGAATGTCTGTGCCACCTGTAGGTGACACACTCTCCGTATGCACCAGACATTTTATTATCAGCAATCTATGTTTCTTTTTTTGTGCTTCATGCAAGTTAGTAGGCTTAACTAACCACCAATAAGGGACACTCTTTATTCTTCTCCATATGCACCAGAAACCGTCTTATAAGCACACCATTCTTCTTGGAAAACATTGTGCAATTCTGAGTGTGCTCCATTCAGGTGAGTGGGCTTTTTTTTATTTTAGTTTGATTTTTGCAAGCCAGGCTCATTCTGAAAAGGACCACAATATACATTTCTGGAGAGCGCCAAATACGTCTCAGCAGCTACGTTTTTTTTTTGGCAGTTTTTGTTTTCACAAATCCATCAGAGGCCGCTGTGTACACTTTTTTTAGATCTCAAATTTCTGGGACTGACTGACCCACACTCTTCCTTCCCTAAACCCAACCAATAGTGTTTTCACTATTTTTCACCTGATTTTTACCACAATTTCAAATTTTACCACATGTTTATTTTATTTTTTGGTTTCTTTTTTTGTTTTACCTGCTTTCTGGAACTGTTTTTAATAAACCCTGTTTTCATGGTCAACTCCGCTCTGTGTCTCAAGTCCATCGACATTCATGGCGAGCTACTGGACAAACTGGTAACAGCGGGGAAGCCGTCCATACTGAGGTAAGTGATCAGCTGGTAGCACAAAAAGTAATGCCATCATACCGCCCCGTAGCGTTTGTTTTAAAGATAAAATGCAGCCATACGTACCTCTGGCTACATAATTTGCGATCTGCAGAAATGTATATAGGGCTACGTTTTCAGAATAAGCCTTGCATTTTTGTTTTGTTTTTAAACTTAACTTAAAAACATGAATAAAAATGATCTAGCTTAAACTTGTCATAACAATAATATACAGCTGCTCTGTGATTATTTCAAGCTCCTCTTTTATCCTCAATTATTATTCACTTTGGATAAAAGCGTCTGCTAAATGAACAAATGTAAATGTGTCAATCAGGCACCTAGCTGGTGGTAAATTCCTTATTTTTCTATTCAGCTGCCATTTTTCACTGACTTTACAAGGTGGTTATCAATTCTAAAATGACGGAAACCCTCTGACTAGCTGAAGAGAGAAAGATGGAAAGGAAAGGATTAGCCAAGCTAAAGCTGACAAAGATTCCCTCTTTCCAACAAGTCACTCGCGGTTAGAGTAAAGCAGCAGTAACGCTGTCTGACAATTTGTGGGGGAAGCCACTAGCATAGGTTCCCTATTAACAAACGCACACTTGATCATCAGAGAAGCTGATATTATAAATATTTACATACTTCAGAGAGACGTGGATTGTCTGGCAGATCAGAATGCAGATCTTCATGGCGCTAAAGAGGCAATGGCAGCTTCTTCTCTGTCGGCTTCCCACATTTGAAGTCAGTTGAGAGTGGCAAACGGCGTATAGATGGAAAAGCAAGATGGCATGTAAGACTCTGAGACGGGCGGGGAAAAAAGGCTTCAAATGGTTATCAATAAAATAGTCTGTGCCAGGCGCTGCAGTTTAACCTGTTTAGCGTGTTGGGCTTCTGCTAACGGGCCGTGACGTGTGCTGTGCATGGGTTCAGTCTCTTCATGCCTATCTTCACAAAGCTCCCTGTCGGTTTGAAGAGTTCACAGCTTCTCCTCACACAGGTGAGAGTCCCTTTGGAGTCCCACAGACTTCAGCACAAGACATGACATAAAACAAGAGCCTCTCACACCCTGGCAGAGGAAAAACAGACACTTGAAAGGGGCAGAGAGTGACTCGCTGACGCTACACTTCTTATTGATTTGATGGGTATTGCGAGAAATGCACAGTGGCCAATGCATATGAGGTGTTTTACTGCACTTTTCAGTTGTATGTGGAGAGGGGTGAAAATCAAGAACACAATGAGATGGTGTAAACATTTGCAATTACAGCTGTAAATGGAAAGTTTTAGAAACTGTGTTAACTAGGATACTAATTCAGATAATTATTGTTTTCAGATAATATGTTTTGCCAGTAGTGAATGGTATTTAAAAGAATGGCTATTTAATAATATAATATAATATAATATAATATAATATAATATAATATAATAT
>CAIGQZ010032312.1:11311688-11324188 GCA_903798205.1 Danio tinwini
ATAATATAATATAATATAATATAATATAATATAATATAATATAATATAATATAATATAATATAATATAATATAATATATGTTACTTTCCAGTGTACAAAAATACTATTTTATTATTATTAATAACATTAATAACAATAATAAAATAATATAATGTATAGTGTTATGGAAAAATATAAATATATAAATAATAATTATTTGATTAACATTACATTAATAAATAAAAACATCAAAATTAACATTGATGTTTGAATATTTAAAATATTTTATTCATTCATTCATTAATTTTCCCTTCAGCTTAGTTCTTATTCATCAGAGTTTCCCACAGCAAAATGAACCACCAATTATCCAGCATGTTTTACACAGCAGATGCCCTTTCAGCTGCAACCCAGTACTGGGAAACATCCATACACACTCATTCACATACATACACTACGGCCAATATAGTTTATTCAAGTCACCTGTAGCGCATGTCTTTGAACTGTGGGGGAAACCGAAGCACCCGGAGGAAAGCCACGCCAACACGGGAAGAACATGCAAACTCTACACAGAAATGCCAACTGACCCAGCTGGGACTCGAACCAGCCACCTTCTTGCTGTGAAGCAACAGTGCTTACCACTGAGCCACCAAGTCGCCTTTTAAATCTTTAATATCTGTTAGCAATTTTGACAATATTGCAGAGAATAATAATCTAAATGTTTATTGATTTAATTATATTTAGCTGTTACAAACAAATAATAATAATAAAAAATAATAATAATATGTTTAGTGGGGCAATGGGCACAGTGGTAATGTTGTCGCCTCACAGCAAGAAGGTCACTGGTTCGAGCCTCGGCTGGGTCAATTGGCATTTCTGTGTGGAGTTTGCATGTTCTCCCTGTGTTCGCATGGGTTTCCTCCGGGTGCTCCGGTTTCCCCCAGAGTCCAATAGACATGCGCTATAGGTGAATTGAGTAAGCTAAATTGTCCCAAGTGTATGTGTGTGAATGAGAGTGTATGGGTGTTTCCCAGTGATGGGATGCAGCTGGATGCATCTGCTGCGTAAAACATATGCTGGATAGGTTGGCGGTTCATTCCGCTGTGGCCACCCCTGATTAATAAAGGGACTAAGCCGAAAAGAAAATGAATCCTTCCAGCTGCAACCCATCACTGGGAAACACTATCATTCACGCATGCCGCCCCATACAAATCATCATCATCATCATCATCATCATCATCATCATCATCTTCATCATCATCTTCATATTATGAATAATAATAATAATAATAATAATAATAATGTTCAGTGTAATTCAAAAATAGATTAAAAATAAAAATAATAAAAATAATAATGTTTATTTTCTTTTTTTAACTTTTGTAATTAAAATTACATTAACATATAAAACATTAAAATTGATATTGACATGTTTAAATTGCAATTAACAATAATATATTCATTCCTGTTGCAGAAAATAATATTATAAATGTTCATGTAATTATATTTTGCTGTTACACACAAATAAAAATATTCATCCTCATCATCTTCATCATTAATATCGGTCATAAAAAAATCTTTCAATCTTTCAAAACCCCCTGGTTATAGTTGTGACAGCGTCTATTCTCTTATTTCTGTAAGTAGAATTTCTGGGAGGAGTTGACCATGAGGACAGGGTTCGAGATGGGCAAAGAACGGTTCCAGAAAGCAGGTAAGACAAAAACAGAAGCCAAAAAATAAAATAAACAAGTAAATAACAGGGTGAGAATGTGGTAAAATCTGAAAACGTGGTAAAAATCAGTCAAGGGGTTTTCTTTATCTAGATTGCTTTTTAAAATTGTCGGTTGGGTTTAGGGAAGTGAGTAAGCGGGTCAATAGGTGCTTTAAAAAAACTATTGGTTGGGTTTAGGGAAGGAGGAGGGTGGGTCAGTCCATCGGTCAGTCAGTCAGTTAGTCAGTCAGTCAGTGATGAGTTGCTGCGAATGGCACTGGTGAGAGAAATTTAAGATCTCAAAAAGTGTACACAGCGGCCTCTGGTGGATTCGCAAAAACTTAAAAAAAATTGTACCTCTTGGGACGTATTTGGTGCACTCCAGAAATGTATACAGCGGTAGGTTTTCAGACTGAACCTGGGTGAAAGTGTTGTTGTTGGCTTTGAGAAAGAAACAAAACTTTTAATTGAAAAAATATAGTTTTGATTAAAATGTATCAATGTCACATGACCAAATCAATTGCAAAACTTCCTGCTTGGTCATTTACAAGATGTAAGAGGTCAACATATATCAAAATTGTGACTGGTATAATAGTACCAAATGAAAACAATTGCAATTCTGACTATGCTGTTTCCCTCAGTCATTATTGTCATCTAAACCTAATTTAACCAACATAGTATCAAAAGAGGGTGTGGAGTTCAAGAGGAGGTGTGTTAGGAAGGCCTAAGGAGTAAAATGCATATTGTCAAATTGCAAGAAAAAAACTAGGATTATTTCAAATATGACAGGACAAGCTAAAATAAAATCTTCTATTATTTAGACAAAAATCAGTGGTTGAACTCTATAAAATGACCAAATTCTAAGGTTCCCATTTCCCTCTAGTAACAATTTAAATGTGTATTTATAACGGGTTAAGGTGTTGAGTTAGAGTGAGAATAAAGCCAGCAGCAGTGGAGCCTGGAGAGCGGCATTGTGTGTGTTTGCCAGGACTGTGGCATTAGTCTCATGGCTGGAGAGTGTGACACCGGCTCAGCTCTCTTTGATCCAGCACAGAGGCACATCTCCACTGACCTGAGTGTGCCAAGACCGAGTGTTCAACCTCCCACAACACTGCTTTACAATTCACACCAACACACCTGTTCAACACACACACAATGCAAACATATTAGCATACACACATACCATATACGCACACAACACAAACAGCCTGTCACTTATACCATCGTCATTCATTCTTAAATTTAAATCCTGCGCAAACTTTATAAAATATACACAAGAAGTGGTGGTTAATTGGCTGACACCTTGTCTACACCGTGTCTACAAAAGCAGATGTGCTCTGGAAGCTGTCTACACACCGGACGCGGACGTTGCGGTGCATTGCGACAGATGACGGACGCCCCGTTTCTATTTTTGACGCAGCGCTCAGCTATTCCTCCCACTTCATTGTCCTCGCGTGTCGGAAGTGAACTGGTCTTATTTACAAATATACATATTTGTGTGTGGATTGATGGGTGGGAATTTTATCCTCCATACTGTATATCTGGCTCTTTTTTTGGTTTCTGGCCTACTAATTTAAGGCATCTTTTTATTGTAGCCTCATGCATTTAAAGTAGTTTTAAGCAGTTGTAAATTGTGTCAATGTTCAGAAGCATTTTGCATTTGCATGGATTTACATTCACAATAATGTAGAATTCAACCAAGCCTGTTTTACCGTTTTTGAAGTTTAAAGCAGATCTGAGGTGTATATTTTCAGCTCAAGTTGATCTCCAGGACAACATGGCTTCAGTTTTTGCCAGTGCAGATACTTAAGGTGGTGAAAAAGGAACGATATCTTATGTTAAAATATTGCAGTTACTGTATTGTCAAGCATATTTACACTATACTGTTAAAAAATAGGAAGTGCTATGAAGTAAAAAAGAATTATATAAAAATGTGGCAAATAAACTTGTCATAAATCTGTCATAAACATTGTTGTTAATATAACTGTGTCATGGAACAAACTGAATTCATCATTAAACATTATTTTAAAAGTATCATTACTTATTCAAATAATTTTGTAACAGCATGTATTTAATAATTTAATAATATTTAAAGGGCACCTAGGTTACCACTTTTTCCAGATTTAACAAAAGTCTTTTGTGTCTCCAGAATGTGTCTGTAAAGTTTCATCTCAAAACACCCATCAGATTTTTTATTATACTTGTCATAAGTTTCTACTTTGTAGCATTTAGCATCAGCTAGCAGTTTTTGTGTACTTCGCCTTTAAGGCTAGTCCTTCACGCCCACCGTTTCCACGTGCCTGGCAGCGGCTCCCTTGGCTGCGTCAGACAACAAACAAACACGAAGGAATAAGATCTCACGTAACGTTTGTGAGGAAAAACTACAGTAAGAATCTTACCAATGAGTATTTGATGCATGTGGTGGAGTTGCAAGGATGAGTCACACACAATGTCGTTACAAAGTTCACGCACACACACAAATATACACACACACACACACACTCACACACACACACACACACACACACACACACACACACACACACACACACACACACACACACACACACATCGCTGACAGGCACACTCACAGACAGCGCGCGTTTAGCTTTGCACTGTTTTTGCACACAAATGTGACAGGATACAGGTTAATATCCACTGCTGTATGGATATCTGTTATGTCAATGTACAAAATAAACTTGACTTAACGTCCACAAACCGGGATTGAAGCGTCTTTTATAATTGTTCTGACACACGGCTGTGGTGATGAAGTAAATCTGAAGTAAATGGCTGTAATTTATTACACACATGCACTGTTTTAAAACATTTTAAACTTGTAAAACTCACTCTTGATCACATTTGATGATTATTGATGATCCTAGCAAACTGAACAGACTTTTATTTACGGTTGCTTAGCTTGAGCACGTCCTGGTCCTGTGTCTGGTTGATATGATTATACATGTTACTACGGAGACATGTTAATACGCAGCTGTCAATCAATTCGGTGGGCAAGTTGCGGTCGGTCTGAAAACCGCTCCAATTGGTCCACCGTTTTTATGTTGTTAAATTGAAAAAAAAAGGACAGAGTGTGTTTATATCACCCCAATATGACGGTCTGTGCACCATACATACACATATGTCTGTCCAAACAGCTGTAAAAGGAGATTTTTCACCATAGGTGCCCTTTACAGACATTTTAATGACCAGTTAATTTTGTTTCATAGTGTTTGAGGTCGAGAAAAATATTAATGACACTGTTAATTCATGACACAATAATAAGGGCCTCATAAAAGTCATGTTTATGACAAGTTATGTTGTCTTGATAAAGTCAAGTTGTCATGACAATAACAAAAACAGGTTATGGTGTATTTGTTCATGTCAAGTTTTCATAACAAAGGCATCTTAAACAGTGTCAAATTTGGATTTAAAAGGATATAACAGAGCAAACAATACTTAATGACACTGGTCAATAGCATGCATGAAATCTTCATATTCGTTACGTCATAATTATAAAGGTGGCATGACAGTCTTATTGTTACATCCCCGGCTCATTCCTGCTCACCCAATAACCACTCTCCTTCACAAACCACCTCCATCTAATCCCGTGAACCCTCACTGGCCTTTTAATCACTTGCACCTGTTCCCCATCATCAAGAACACTATAAAAGCTCATCTTATCCTTTCATTCCTCAGCAGGTATTGAAGTCGGACGGTTGTCCTCACTTTCGCTCCTTTGTCTTCTCTTCTTCTTCTATAGATGTTCCTTATGAGTCTTCGAGTCCTTCACACTGATCAAGGGAAGTAAATATTCTTATCTGGTGTTTACTAAAACAGTGGTTCTCAAACTGTGATACATGTACCACTAGTGGTACGCCGGCTTCCTTCTAGTGGTACGCGGAGGAATCAAACATATCATATGTACATGCTATATATGTTTCAAAATTTATCAAAAATGATTTACAGTATATATGAATATGATGACATATAGCCTATATTTCTGAGGTCCAGGCAACATTTCCAGGTGTTGATGAATTGGCTACTATATGTTAATACTTAACATTTAAGTAAATCAGTTTGTTTTTTTACTTTTTATGAACAATAACCTTTCATTTTTAACTTTTAAAGGCATATTTTATTTTAAACGTTGACATTTTATTTTTATTTGTTTATTTGTTTTTTACCTATAAGCACAATACAATGTTAATGTTCAAACTATTTATAATAATTAAAGTGGTTGACAATAAAATATTTTTTTAATAATAGGAATTAATCTGCCTTGTTTTTGAACTGCAGTGCTGTAGCTGCTTCCTCTGGCCTACTACGCTACTGTATTTCAATTCTGGTCATTATGGTGGTACTTGGAGAGACAATTCTTTTCTGAGGTGGTACTTGATGAAAAAAGTTTAAGAACCACTTTACTAGAAGATCTGCTATCTATCCGATGAACTGTGTGTCTGTATATTCACCCGCTGATGTTCCCACGAACGAACTATATGTGAGATTGTTAACATCAGATGTTTACATTACCATGCTGTGATAGAAGATTGCTAAGAGCATTAACACCACTCCTTACTTCCTCACTTTGATTAAGTGACTTTGTTTTGAATAAAACTGATAAACGATAACCATCCTTATCTACCAGCGTGACACTTATAAACACTGCCTAAAAGCAAATTTACCAATAAATTTAACATGACATTAACAAGAGTCTGCTTGTATTTGAAGTAGTGACATTTATTTTTGTAGTACAAACATTTTATTTGTGTTAGACATAATTTGTACCTATTTTTTTGTACAACATATTGTTTCAAACAATATAGATGCCAATAAAATGCACTTTGTTAAACTGCTGGACAAAATTTTCTACATTAAAAGTTGATAACTTAAATTTAGCTTAATAAATAAAAAACACTTGTAGATCATGAGCTACAGTACATGCAACTGTTAATTAACTCACATTTTTTAACAGCATATAAACAGTTTTAAATTGGGTTAGCAATGCTAATCTATAATCAAAAAAAATATTAAAGCCAATTATGATATGAAAATGGTTAGGAGGCCATGATGGACAGGTTAGGAGTCCAGTGGGCAACTTTGGCCAGGATGCCGAGGTTAAACCCCTACTTTTTTTTTGAAGGACTTTTAACGATCACAGAGAGTCAGGATTTTGGTTTAACATCTCATCCAAAAGACAGTGGTGAATGAGGAGATTTTCCCCCCAAAATGTGCAAAGCGTTTTGAGTGTCCAGAAAAGCATTATATAAATGTAAGAAATTATTATTATTATTATTATTGCATATTTAAAATGAGCTGAATCAATACAATTCGTGAGTTTGTTTTGGGACAACTAATTGTTTCATATTCAGTCCACTTAAATTTGTAAAAACAATTGTTACCTTAATCGATTTGTGCTGGGACAACATGAAGGAATTGTCTGGAACTCAGCATTTTTACAGTGATTAAAAGAGCCAGAGTTTGATAAATGAAATGAATTAAATGAATGAAATGAAGCCAATGATAGCGGCAAAAGATAGGGCACTCTTAAAAAAAAAACAATGCATATGATCTGATGTGAGGAAAAGAAGTAACAGATAGTGAAGACAACAGAAGAGCAATGAAAGGAAAGGACTTGAGTCTGGAAAGCAAGAAGCGAGTGAAGGAGAGTAGGGGCAAGATAGACCACGAGATAGAAGATCTACAGAGACAAGGCTGAGCAGAATGAAAGGTCAGGAAAAAACCCACAGCTATTCCCTCACTCATATGGAGCAGCAAACAAACACTTCAACAATACACAGCAAAGGCGCTGCTGTGGGTCCTCGGTAATTACTGCTATCTTAAGGAGCCGCTGAGGCCTAGGCGTGAGAGAATAGACCCGACGTTCAGACAAAAAGGCAGAAAGGAGAGCAGGGTGATCTCCGATATCCCGACCTACAGCTGCCAGCAACATCTCTATCTCTATGACTCTAAGGTTACCCCCATGCACACACACAAACTCAATTATCAGTGTCATTTTAAGAATTGTCTGTGTAAAGTAGGCCAGAACAGAGCTAAAATGATGCTCTTTTGTGTTTAAAATACATATTAATGGGATAGTTCGCTCAAAAATGAAAAAAGTATCATTAATTTGCTCACCCTCAGACCATAACTACTTTTTTCTTTAGTCAAAGATTCTTAGCTAAATCTGTGTTCTTTGGTGATTTCATTCATTTTCCTTCAGCTGAGTCCCTTATTCATCAGGGGTCACCACAGTGGAATGAACCGCTAACTTGCTAGCATTTGTTTTACGCAGCATGTCCTTCCAGCCGCAACCCAGTACTGATAAACACGCATACCCTCTTGCATTCGCACACACTCAAACATGACAGCCATTTTGTTTACCCAATTCACTTATAGCGCATGTCTTTGGACAGTGGGGGAAATCAGAGCAACCGGAGAAAACCTACACGAACATGGGGAGAACATGCAAACTCCACACAGAAAAGCCAACTGATCCAGCTGAGACTCGAACCAGCGACTGTCAGGCGACAGCACTACCCAATGAGCCAATGTGTCACCTATTAAGTAAGTAAAAACATGCTAAATATTCTGCCGATGGGGTGAGCAAAACAATCTTGTTTTTCTTTTTGACATAAAATAGCCTATATTATTTATGAGATTATTAAACATAATGTTTCTGAAAACAAGACAATATGTTTACTAAAAAATGCTTCTTGATTAAAACATTTTAGATTCATATTTGTACTAGATATAAGACAGAATATCAAAGTAGGAAAAGCATCTTAACTTGCGCCAATTGGTGAAGTTTTTGTCCTCGCTGCTGTCGCCACTGGCTTGCATGGTTCGGGATCTGTAGAGCTGCGCATCGATGGAATTGCTCCACAGTGTTTGGACTCTCAGTAGTGATTTATTAACCACACTACACTGAGCTAAACTGAACTGAACTTAAACTCTGAAAACTGAACTGACACTGTTTCAATTTACTATAATCTTCTATGTGAAGCTGCTTTGACACAATCTACATTGTATAAGCGCTATACAAATAAAGGTGAATTGAATTGTTTGCAGTGCAACATCTTCAATAACCTGAGGGTGAGTAAAATAATCACATTTTCAGTTTTAAGTGAACAATCCTTTTAATGACATTAATTTTGTGGTTCTCCAACCAAACGTTCTTGGAAATATATCAGCGTTGGTTGTTAATAATAGGCCATAATACAAAAATTAATAATCTTTTTTTTTTTTTTTTTTGCTTCAGTCAATCAAGGATCAAGAACCGTATCAGCCGAAACAAAAATCATTTGGTTTTGTAAACCAATTCAAACAAGTCACTAAAAATAATTTACTCAAAATACATATTCCTCATTATACAAGCTGACAAAAATGCAGCTATTTTTGACACCTCTTAGATGATTGGATTTAGGTGCTGTGCTGAGATGTTACTGTTTGTATCATATTATATACACTACCTGACAAAAGTCTTGTTGCTTATCTTAAAATAATGTCAATTTCTGTCACCTAACAGAAAAAATGTACAGTATAGAATATAAAGTCATGGTGCAGTTGAAAAAAGAATTAATATTGTGTATGACTTCCATGAGCTTGGAGCACTGCATCCGTACATCTCTGTAAGGACTCAAATAACCTATTATTAAAATGATCTGGAATGGCAAAGAAAGCCTTCTTGCAGGACTCCCAGAATTCATCAAGATTCTTTGGATTCATCTTCAATGCCTCTTCTTGCATCTTACCCCAGACATGCTCAATAATGTTCATGTCTGGTGTCTGGGCTGGCCAATCCTGGAGCATGTTGAGCTTCTTTGCTTTCAGGAACTGTGACGTGGAGGCTGAAGTATGAGAAGGAGCACTAACTTGCTGAAGAATTTGCCCTCTCCTGTGGTTTGTAATGTAATGGGGAGCACAAATGTCTTGATACCTCTGTTGTTGTTGCCATCCACTCTGCAGATCTCTAGCACACTCCCATACTAAATTTAACACCAAACCATCATTTTTCCTTCACTAAATTTGATTGATTACTGTGAGAATCTTGGGTCCATGCAGGTTCCAATAGGTCTTCTGCAGTTTTTGTGATGATTGGGATGCTGTTCAACAGATGATTCATCTGAAAAATCTACCTTCTGCCACTTTTCCTAATGACTGGAGGTCAAGTTATTATTTGTTGCTTTTACAACTGGGATCGATGACAAGACTTTTGTCAGGTAATGTATAACTACATTTGGTAACATTTTTTTTTTTGTAATCCAAGTGTCTTTATTTAGCTGTTCAACTAAGATTAGGTAAGTCACACCAGTGCACCTGAACATTTTTCCAAGGTTGCAGAGTAATTTTTCTTCACAAATGTTAATGAAACATTTTACCTTTAGCTGCTATTTATTCTTTACATGTCATTTTAACATTACAAATTCTACATTTAAAAGCAGAGTTCACCCAAAATTACAATTCTGTCACAATTTATGCAACTTTCCCTTTCACAAATGCTTAAAAAACATTGAAAAACGGTTACCATTGACTTCCAAAGTATTTTTCCTACTAATACGTCAATGGTTACCAGTGTCCAACATTTTAAAAATATCTTCTTATATATCAAAATATCTTCTTTTTTGTTCAACATAAAAAAAGGTTTGGAACAACTTGAAGGTGAGTAAATATACATTTTTGGGTCAACTATCCCTATAAAACACCCCCCCCCCCCCCCAGACCACGCATATATATTATGGACCTGTGATCAAAAACGTTAGTCTTTATGCTGTCGCTCATAGCAAGTGAATAGAAAGGACACAGCATTAACCGAGAGCAGTGCAGCCACAAGGGTTTAAGGGGCACTTTTCTCTCACTATCTATTTTCAGGCGCTGTAAACGCACCAGTGACAACTCACTCATTAACTCTAAGCCACAAAGTTTACCAGGGAGGAAGAATTCATACAGGAGATTCAGAGAGAGAAAAAAAATCAATGAAAGAGAAACTTATTGTATCATATGAGATCCATTCCCTGGGTATTCTGGACAATAATGACTTGATATAAAACTGACGCTGTGGCATTTGCTCTATTTTCCCACTGTTTTCTTTGCTTGTGATTGAGCGGGCCTATTTTGGCACGTTATGACAGGTGCTTAAAACCAAGAAAGCTGACGTGTGTTTGATCAAAGTTTATGTGAAATTTCCCAAGGCCACCGGGGGAATCTGTGTTTATGAACTGTAATAAAAAGAGTCATTTTGACAATTCGACCTCTGTGCTGTGGATGTGAAGGGGGTGGTGGAATTGGTTTCTGCTTGCAATTGAATAGAGAGAAGAAATATTCTTGTCTTTCACAGAACTGAAATACATGAGGGTAGGAGGGCTGTGCATTACTGGGTTATTGAGCAAATCTTATTGAGCTCTTGATGTAATTGTAATATAAAGGAGTTTATTTTAAAATATAACATTTAGTAGTCATGACTACTGACAAGGAATAAAAATTGTGTTCATGAGAAAAAATACAGTTACATGTGTGCAAGAAATGTAATAAAAACGATAGGGTTAAGAAAAACATCTTAACGACAATCCAGGCAAGTAAATCATCCTTAATCTTTTAACCCAAAACGGAGTGAAAATTTTACAGTTTTCCTTAATCGCTTTGGTACATTTCTCAGATCAGAATTTAAATTTTCAAAACGACCTGTTCAATCTTCACATTATTGTGTCACTTGTGCACATCCAAAAAGCTGTTTCTTGTTTCTTTAAACAAGTTGCAAATGCTTTGGTACATCCATGCAAATGATTACGTGCAATTCTCTGATGTTTCCTACATTATCAGTTGCTTATGTCATGTTGATCAAAATGGATTATAATGGTCTCTGTCTGAATAGTACCGCCACAACATTTAGGCATTAGTTCATAGCATAAGTCTTTACATGCAAAATGGCTGAACAAGCTGTCATAACATTGTGTCATACTGCATTTTTCTATACCTTTCCATTAGACTTTTTATCTAAATCTGTCCTGAATTGGTAAATTTCTCACAGGTGAATTTTGCCTTTTTCCAATGAAGATGCATCTGAGATTGTTTAATGTTCACATTCTACTTTTGTTTTTTCTTTGTGCTATGCAGTGCTGTATTTTACTTTCTGTATAAAATTTCTGTAACAAATTACAGTAAAAACAGCAACAACAACAACAACAAAAAAAAAGGTTTACATCAAAACACCCCATCCAGAGTACACTGTTTTACTGACAACATGACTAAGTCATTTGACCGTCTTATCCATACACAATGACACAAGGACTTGTCATTCTAATGGCACTGACACATTCATTGGCACAGAAATGTAGTTTTGAGAGATGAGCTAAGGATTTTGAGCAAGAGACTGACTTTTGCTGGTAAATCATGGTGTTTCACTATTTGAACATGCTGTTTTGAGAAATGCACTTACTGTTTTGCAAATTTCAATTCTGATCTGAGAAATGTACCAAGTGAGTGAGAAAAACTGTAAAAAATGTTTTTATTAAAATTGTGTAAATTAAACCTACATAAAAAAGGTGGAAAAAAAAGATTTATCCTTAATCAAACCGGCTGGTATTTCTTTCATAGCAAAGAAGTATATATAAATTCTGAAAAAAAAATTACAATTCTGTCATTGTTTATTCTACTTTCCCTTGTCACAAACCTGTTTCGTTCTTTTGTTAAAAATAAAAGCAGATGCTGAAAACAACATTGAAAATCAACTTGGCTTTAGCTTACACAATTCACCTATAGCGCATGTCTTTGGACTGTGGGGGAAACCAGAGCACCCGGTGGAAAGCTACGCCAACACGGGGAG
>CAIGQZ010032312.1:11329188-11348366 GCA_903798205.1 Danio tinwini
TGCGCTATGCGCTGGACTTTAGACTCGCTTTCAGCTGGTCAATTGCACAGTTTATTTTAGCTCCTCAAAATAGCAACACTATTAACGCCTTAGCACACCTCCTTTCTAGACTAGAAAACCCTTGAGTCCACAAAGCTGTGCAAATGGATTTACTATCAAAACAACGTGACGCAATACAGGAAAATTGCTTTTGCACTGGTCTGAAAATAGCAACAAATCACGCCAAACACGTCTTGTGCCTTATTGTACCGGGTGTATGATAGGGGCCGAAATCAACTACTGTATCTGTTTTCTTATAACACTTTAATTAAATCAGCTGTTAGATGTGATAAAAACATCAGAGTCAAGCAGGAGAACATCTTCAGGTGATGAGAGGGTTACAAGCCTCTAATGAGATTTCATGCAAAGAAACCCCATTATGAAAGCACAAAAACTAGATAGTTAAACTAGAACTAAACTAGAGGTAATGGCCACAATACGGATAAAATCAACCACTGTTATAGACCTCCCACAGTCTGTTCACTGACCATCTGATGCAAACTGGACACCAAAATGGCATGATATGATCAGAATCGGCAGTTCCAAACTATCTGGCTGACCTTACGAACTGCTGGAGGAAGGGCATGCAGGTTTTTTATCCTTCTGCCATGAAACAAAGTAATCTCTACTAACTGATAAATGATTAGTAATGACTTTAATAGTATTTTATCTGAATCCCTTGGGCAGATTTTTATATTCTAATATGTTTTGTCTGTGAAAGATCACAAATATCACATAGCGAGTCTCAGCAAAGAATTGGTTCTCTCTGCTGCCACTCTGAAAGGATGCTTTGTGGTGTTTTGTGTATTTGGTTGAGTGTGTGTGTGTGTGTGTGTGTGTGTGTGTGTGGCAGCATTATCAATTATCCAGTGCGCAGTCTCACTGTAGCTCGGTGTTAAATTAAGTTGTCAGTGCTGTCTCCACAATTTCCCCTTCACAGAGGTAGACGCTGATGGGGCTTGACGGCCGCTTGGTGGTTCTCCTCGCCGGCTGCCGGCCCGCATCGTGCCTGCAATTCATCAGCACACATCCAGAGCTCAGTCCGCGCGCCAAACTCTGCCAGCCAGCCGGCAGCCCGGCCAACCCAGCCCAGCGTACTGCTGCCTGAGACGGATGCAATGAGAATGAGCTAGATCACCTTCCAAAAAACCCACAGCAAAGAGTGATTGGAGTTCGGCCTAGTCTTTGTGTGCATGCTTGTCGAAGATGTAACCAAATACTGTAGGTTTGGAACATTTTATGTATTACAATTATTGTAAAAATGCATGAATTCTAATTGGATGATCTGCATTGAAAGTTATTGTAAATTGACTATTAATGCAAACCAATCACTCCACAATCTTTGATTTTGTCAAAAAAAATGAAGCATTTGTAGACAGTATAAAGAGGTAGTATTGTCCTATTTGTAGGCATGGGGTGGTATACGTTTCTGATGGTATAATAATATTGGATAGAAATACTGTGATAACTGCTCTACAATAAGTTCTTTTTAAATGTCTGGATAAAAAAAAACATATTCAACACAATATATTTCATTTTAGGTATCATTTTTAATATTTTGGAACAGTAAAGATGTCAGGCTAAATAATTAAAATAAATTAATGACTTCTGCTATCTTCGTTAGTTTCAAAAGCACAGATTTTAGCAATTTACAAACCACGGTAAACCTTGAAATCAATCATATGAAATCATATGTCCTAATACATTGTTTTCAAGAACTTTGCAATAATATCATGTCTTCATAAGCTGTCTTTATTTAGTTGGATTTTGAAGGCAGTGCACATCGTTACTGATATTTCACATTCCTATTAATAAAAGTGACAATTGTTTTCATTTGTCTTCTGACTCAATTTCTACTGGGAAATAAGCACTGAAGTCACTCAGTGTTTGCTTGGATATCTTTAAAGATCATATGAATTTGTTTTAGATTATTAGATGGTGCCTTCATACAAAACCACTTCAAGCTAAGAATTATTCAAATCTGCATTTGACCGGTTAAATTATACATTAAACTCTGTTTCAATTAGTTTGTAATTTTTAATATTTTAACCTACAAAAATGGGACCAAAAAAGTGTGACACATTTTTGCTACAGAATACTTAAAAAATTATGCAATTCACAGTGTCAAAAATACACTTAATGTGTGCATACATGTGTTGCTTTTGTTTTTACACATTTTGAGTTACAACATTGCCAAGGGTTCCACATAAATAATGATCTTCTGCACGAAGATGCATTTCCGACAACTTAACTTCTATGATGATTATTATTCTGTATTTCCACCTGGGGGTACTCATCTCGAGGCCCTCAGACTATGCAGTGCCACTGATGCAATCCAAGACCAGCGACGAGACGATCCCAAGGTTTCTGGACCAGGCCGTATCCTGAGCTGCTGCTATGGTGGTCATGGTGGCGAGCATGAGACTGATTCCTGTAATGCTCCAAGGACAGACGTGTCTTCGCTGAGGTCCAGATACTGCGCCTAGACTGCAGCTCTGCACAAGACGTTTGGCCATAGGAGAAATGGTCGTGCCCAACTGAGCCTGGTTTCTCTCGAGGTTTATTAAATTCTTTACTTTCGCCAATTGGTGAATTTTTTTCCTCGCCATTGTCGCCACTGGCTTGCATGGTTCGGGATCTGTAGAGCTGCACATCGATGGAATTGCTCTTCAGTGTTTGGACTCTCAGTAGTGATTATTAACCCACATTGACCTGAGCTAAACTGAACTGAACTTAAACACTGAAAACTGAACTGACACTGTTTCAATTCACTATAATCTTCTATGTGAAGCTGCTTTGACACAATCTACATTGTATAAGCGCTATACAAATAAAGGTGAATTGAATCTATATCAATGGTTCCCAGAGTGGAAGTTGCACAACAATGTATCTAATTGATTTCCGAAAACCATTCATTCATTCATTCATTTATTCATTTTCTTTTCGGCTTAGTCCCTTTATTAATCAGGGGGTGCCACAGCGGAATGAACCGCCAACTTAACCAGCACATGTTTTACACAGCAGATGCCCTTCCAGCTACAACCCATCTCTGTGAAACATCCATACACACTCATTCACACTCATACACTATGGACAATTTAGCATACCCAATTCACCTGTACTGCATGTCTTTGGACTGTGGGGAAACCGGAGCACGCGGAGGAAACCCATGCGAACGCAGGGAGAACATGCAAACTCCAGACAGAACCAAGGGCTCGAACCAGCGACCTTCTTGCTGTGAGGCAAGAATAACATAGCTATAAATAGCAAAAGATAAAAATAGTAGTTAATAGTTAAATAAAAAAAACATGCAAATGAAAATAAATTAGCCTTTTAAATTTATATTTTCAATTGTTTTGCGACTCCTGGGGGATGGGGGGATTACATTAAATTAATAACACAGCAATAGCATTAGTTACAGCAGATCAATTTTACGGCAGCATGTTAAACTTTCCGACACCTTTTTTCGCCACTCACATACATGAATAATACAGGTCATGACTGAACATGGAGGATGATCTCTGAATGTTCGAAACATTACAGTATGCCACCCACCCCTTAAAGTGAGGTTAATGCTGAAACAAATCAAATGAATACAATGCTTTTAAAAATTATAGTTATTTGCTACATTTTTTGTATTGTTGATATGCTAGTGTTTGTATTGACCTATTGGTGTCTGTGCGCGCACCATTGCACGCAACATTTGTACAGTATATTAATAACTATTTATAATATCTGAGGATAATGGGGATTGCGAGTAACTGGCATTGTTTTTTGGGGGTCGTGGGCTGAAAAGTTTGGGAACCCCTGCTCTAAATTGTTGCATTTTGTGAATTCATTGCTTATTTTTGGTTAGTTTAGATGTATTTGTTTCAATTCAGAGATCATTGTACATTTGTTTGTTGCATGCTAAGGTTTGGATGGTTCACACTTCTTAAATTTAAAGTTGTTACCTGCGGGTGGCACGGTGGTGCAGTGGGTAGCATTGTTGCCTCACAGCAAGAAGGCCGCTGGTTCGAGCTTGGCTGGGTCAGTTGGCATTCCTGTGTGGTGTTGCATGTTCTCCCCATGTTCACGTGGGTTTCATCCAGGTGCTCTGGTTTCCCCCACAGTCTAAAGACGTGCTATAGGTGAATTTGGTAAGCTAAATTGTCCGTAGTGTATGTGTGTGAATAAGTGTGTATAGGTGTTTCTCAGTGATGGGTTGCAGCTGCAAGGGTACTGATAAGTTGGCGGTTCATTTCGCTGTGGCGACCCCTGATTAATAAAGGGACTAAGCCGAAATGAAATAAACGAATGAATGAAGTTATTACCTGCATGGAGACTGGAACACAGATGGGGGATGGCCAAATTCAGACCTGGAGGGCCGGTGTCCTAAAGAGTTTTGCTCCAACGCTAATCAGACACACTTGAGCTTGCTAAACAGTGTCTGCAAGATCACTTGAAATCTATAGGCAGTTGTGTTTGAATAGGGTTGGAGCTAAACTCTACAGAACGCTGGCCCCCCAGGATTGAGTTTGCCCATCCCTGCCTTAATATATTATATGCCATGGTGTTTCATTAAGGTATCAAACCACTTAAGTCAGTTACAATCATTTTACTCCAGTTAAAGTGGGCTTTACCTATAGAAAAAATCAGTGCACTGACTTGCAGGTGATGTCCACCCCAATGGTGCTTGTGCATTTTCTTCTGCTTTTGTCTGGCTATGACAGGGAGGCAAATAAAGAGAAAGAAAAGGGAGATTTGAGATGTGTATGCATGAGAGAAAGCAAGCAGGAGAGACAGCAAGCGAGCGAAAGAAAAAGAGAGAAGGTGGTATGAGAGCGCAGTTTGTGGACAGCAAAGCCCATGAGACACATAACTTGGCAGCTTACCTGCTTAAAGGGCACTGGCAGGCAGGCTGGACAGGCATATATGTCACCCTCTCTCTCTCTCTCTCTCTCTCTCTTGCTCCAGAAGGCTGAAGGACACAGGAAGAGTCTGGGCACAGTGCAGCCAAGCAGGCAGCCAGACGGCCGGGCCGCAGTAATAATGGAGAACTGTATAACAGCGGGGCACTAAGCTCTCTGTGCTTAAGTATTTATTTGTGATGAATAGTAATGACGGCACACTTACAAAGCACTTGTTTAATATGGAATGGCCTAAGGGGCGGGTATCATTCTCGCAGTCCTTAGCTCCGCTCGCACCCCAGAGCAAATGAAGCTCGCTGCGCCTCCCTCAGCCCTCCACAACATGTGCTGGCCCTTTTTACTGTCCCTGCCCCAAAGTTAAATAAAACATTACACACCATTTTCAGTTATTAACCTACTTAATTGAGAGAAAAAAAGTCTATGATTTATTTCTATTTGGGCTCCGCTGCTACACAGCTGTCATGGACGGGTGATAACCTAAATAATCAATTGATGCGCATTTTTGAGGGCTGATTGGATGCCACTATAAAAGAAAATCGCTTCTATAGTTTTACTTCAAAAATTTTTTTAAAAAGCCCCAAAAGCTTCATCACGCAATGGCTGTTAAATATGAGTGTCGTCAGCCCCTACTGAGATTTATTATGAGCGCCTCGCAGAAGAACAAACAACAGACAGTTTAGCGAACAGTTTGCGGCACAGTACTGTTACAACCATGCAAATAAGGATAGATCAGCTTTTCAACAAAAGGCTGTTAAACACCCCCTTCTGTTTACAAGCCCTTCTGATGTGAACACCCATCATCAAAAGGCAGAAAGTCACCAGCTGCGGTTTAGCACTGGCTACTCAAACAGTCATGATCTCCTGTTGTGACGCTAAGCCGTCATTGGCGCGGCAGGAAGTCTCACATTGGAGTAGTAATGCTTGAAACGGATCTGATCTCCAGTTTTGCGTTATCTGGTTGAAGAAATGGGTTGCAGAACAATCATTATTCTGTCATCATTTGTAAGTACATAGAGCTAAATTTCAATCACTAAAAACAGCAATCAGTGGGTGTCATACTTCAAAAGATCTAAAAAAAATTGCATCATACAGACATCATAATGCACTCAGAGGCTAATGTTACGCTCCAAAGGCTTTTTCCACTCTTTAAATAGTAAGCCCTTGCTCATTTTAAACTATATTAGGTTTTCACACTGCCTTTTTGCATACTGACAGTAATTTATTGTAGATACTATAGTGTTTTTTATTCACAGTTTAGTAAAACCATTCATTCATTCATTCATTTTCTTTTTGGCTTAGCCCCTTTATTTATCAGGGATCGCCACACCGGAATGAACCGCCAACTTATCCAGCATATGTTTTATGCAGCGGATGCCCTTCCCATCACTGGAAAACATCCATACACACTCATTCACACACATTCATTACACTACGGACAATTAGCTTACCCAATTCACCTGTACCACATGTCTTTGGACTTGTGAGGGAAACCAGAGCACCCGGAGGAAACCCATGCAAACTCGGAGAGAACATTCAAACTCCACATAGAAATGCCATCTGACCCAGCTGAGGCTCGAATCAGCAACCTTCTTGCTGTGAGGTGATCGTGCTACCCACTGCACCACAGTGACACTTTTAGTAAAATCTGCTCTGGTAATTCTATAGTTGCTAAAGTAATAATTAAAAAACAAATGACCCAATACTGGGTCAGTTGGCATTTCTGTGTGGAGTTTGCATGTTCTCCCTGCGTTTGCGTGGGTTTCCTCAGGGTGCTCCGGTTTCCCCCACAGTCCAAAGACATGCAGTTTAGGTGAATTGGGTAGGCTAAATTGTCCGTAGTGTATGAGTGTGAATGAGTGTGTGTGGATGTTTCCCAGAGATAGGTTGCGGCTGGAAGGGCATCCGCTGCGTAAAATCGTGCTGGATAAGTTGGTGGTTAATTCCGCTGTGGCGACCCCAGATTAATAAAGTGACTAAGCCAAAAAGGAAATGAACGAATGAATGAATGAATGACCCAATACTGCACAACTATCAACAACTAGGTTATATTACACTACAATACACATACAATATGTATGTACAATTTACAATACTATGTACAATTTACAATAGTAAAAACCAGTATACTACAATATTTTTCACAGTTTATGAGTTCATTACTACACTTGCAAGCTGTAGCATTCATTAACAAAGTGGTGTGAATATTATATATTATTTTATATACACTACTATACTATAGTTCAAAACCTATTATTTACTTTAAAGGGGTGGTTCACAGTGGCGTAGTGGTCTTCACTACGTGTGATCATTAATCTCACATTACAACCACCACCCGCCACCCCGCCCTCTCGCCCCAGTCTTCTCTTCTAGCGATCATAAACCTTGTGGGTGTTTACAGCAGTTTGACAGATACATATGAATTTGTAGCTAAATTGTTAACGGTGCCAAACAACATTTCCCATTGTTTACATCCTTGTTTACATCCTTGCTACAACTTACCAATAACACTAGAAACTATGCATGTAATAGATCAATTTTAACAAATATAAATACTTACAGGTTGTGGCTCACAATCCACAGATTTGTCTATTTGGAGCTGCTCCTTCTTTGAGTTTTTAGCCGAATCCAGCACTGAACTGGGAGAGATTCTGGAAGCTGTCCTTTGTCAAATGCTAGCTATATATTTTTTTAATAATTCTCTGAAACATAATTAAAATTAAAGTGTAAGCACTTCTCTCTTTGTGTTGTGTCTTTTGGAAGCCCAAACACAGAAACAGAACAAGCTCTGTAAAAATAGCAGCGTTTGGACGACATTTCAGCTTTCTCTGCTATAACATTGCAGTGCCTCTGTCATTCCCCTTCGCTTACTGTGTGTGCGTATGGTGAATGTGCGTAACCTGAAGCATTTGTGATCTCACTATCCTGGATGTATTTATTTGTAGTTCCCAAACTTCATTTGCTGTAGGCTTTGTTAAGCTAACTCTGTAAAAGCTAATGTCTCCCTTTGCATTGAACTTTGAGTGTATTACATTCAGAGATGTTGTTTATGTTCACACAGCTACATTACACATCAACTAGAGTTTAAAATATCATATTATAGTGGACCACCCTTTAAATTACAATAGTATGTTTTCAGGTTGGAATATTTGGTTTACACAGGTTTCACAATGTAGATTAGCTCTAGTGTCCAGGACAATATTATTGCAGATTGATAGCAATTCATTTTCCTTAATGGACTTTTTGGAATTAAAACTACAAGAATAAAACACTATTGGGACATTTTCCATTACTATTTGACATTTCTCCTATAAAACATTTGTTTATATAAAAAGAAATGAGGTTTGTAATTAGTTGTCAGTGGGTAACAGTCTAGTTTAAAATCCAACATCACACAGCTTTACACTTAAAGTTAAGCACTTATAGACACTTATAGAACTTATAGCACATCCCTATAGAGCAGGGAAAGCATGTGTTTAAAAGCCAACATCACACAGCTTTACACTTCAAGTTAAGCACTTATAGACACTTATAGCACTTATAGCACGTCCCTATAGAGCAGGGAACTCATGTGTTTAAAATCCAACATCACACAGCTTTACTCTTCAAGTTAAGCACTTATAGACACTTATAGCACGTCCCTATAGAGCAGGGAAACCATGTGTTTAAAATCCAACATCAAGGCAAGGCAAGGCAAGGCAAGTTTATTTATATAGCACATTTTATACATAGTGGCAGTTCAAAGTTCTTTACATAAACAGGAATAAAAAAGACAAGTGTAAGAAAAAAATAAAACAGATAATAAAAAACAGATAAAAACAGATAAAATATGTTAAAACAGGCTGTAAAAGAATAGAAAAGAAGAGAAAAACATAGTAGTGCAATCTGTCGGACGTAGCACAGTGCTCATTCAGTAAAGGCACAGCTAAACAGATGTGTTTTCAGTCTGGATTTGAATGTGCCTGATGTTGGAGCACATCTGATCATTTCTGGAAGCTGATTCCAGCAGCGAGGGGCGTAGTAGCTGAAAGCCAATTCACCCTGCTTTGAATGAACTCTTGGAATTTCTAGTTTATATGATCCTAGAGATCTGAGTGTTCTATTAGGTTTGTATTCAGTGAGCATATCTGTAATGTATTGAGGTCCTAGACCATTTAGTGATTTATAGACAAGTAATAATACTTTAAAATCTATTCTGAATGTAACTGGGAGCCAGTGCAATGACCTGAGAACAGGTGTGATGTGCTCTGATTTCCTGGTTCTGGTCAGAATCCTGGCCGCAGCATTCTGGATGAGCTCCAACTGTCTTACTGTTTTTTTGGGAAGGCCCGTGAGGAGGCCGTTACAGTAATCCACCCTGCTGCTGATAAAAGTATGAACAAGTTTCTTTAAGTCTTCACTGGAAACAAAGCATCTGATTCTTGCAATGTTTTTGAGATGATAGTATGCTGATTTACTAATTGCTTTGACATGACTATTGAAACTCAGATCTGACTCTAGAGACACCAAGATTCTTGACCTTATTTGTTGTTGCTTGACCTTTAGAGCCAAGGTACACATTCACCTTGAGAACCTCATCTCTGTTCCCAAACACAATGACTTCAGTTTTCTCTTTGTTTAACTGAAGAAAGTTTTGGCACATCCAACTGTTCATTTCATCAATGCATTGGCAGAGGGTGTCAACCAGGCTGTAGTCATTAGGCAGTAAGGCTAAGTAGATTTGAGTGTCATCAGCATAGCTGTGGTAGGAAATTTGGTTCTTTCTCATTATTTGGCTCAGAGGGAGCATATAAAGGTTGAACAGGAGAGGTGCCAGAATTGAGCCTTGTGGGACTCCACATGTCATGGGTGTCCACCTTGACCTATGGTCACCTATACTGACATAGTAACCTCTCCCTTCAAGATAAGATCTGAACCATTTGAGGACTGTCCCAGACAGCCCAACCCAATTTTCCAACCTATCCAGAAGTATGCTGTGATCGACAGTGTCAAATGCCGCACTGAGATCCAGCAATACCAGCACTGTTACAGATTTGCCTGAATCTGTATTTAGGCGGATATCATTGATTATCTTTATAAGAGCGCTCTCTGTACTGTGATGTGCTCTGAAACCAGATTGAAAATTGTCTAAAAACCCCTTGGAGTTTAAGAATGTGTTAACCTGGTTGAAAAAAACTTTTTCATAGATTTTTCCAATGAAAGGGAGATTTGAGATTGGCCTGTAATTGCTCAGTGTGTTATCCAGGTTGCTTTTTTTCAAGAGGGGTTTAACAACTGCAGTTTTAAGTGACTTTGGAAAAATCCCTGAGAGAAGTGAAGCATTTACCACTTTTAGGAGATCCATTTCTAAACAGTTAAACACCGTTTTGAAGAATGATGTGGGGAGTGTGTCAAGACAGCAGGTTGATGTTTTCATAATTTGCACGATCTCTAAGATTTTACCATTAATTGCCATGAAATCATACATGATGTCTGATTTCTTAAGTTGTGGTTGAGCTTGTCTGACGTCGACACAACTTGGCTGATTGGATGAGCTGATTGCCTTTCTGATATTATCAAACAGCTCCCTCAAACATCAAACAGCTTTACACTTCAAGTTAAGCACTTAAAGACACTTATAGCACTTATAGCACATCCCTATAGAGCAGGAAAATCATGTGTTTAAAATCCAACATCACACAGCTTTACACTTCAAGTTAAGCACTTATAGACACTTATAGCACTTATAGCATGTCCCTATAGAGCAGGGAAAACATGTGTTAAACCTTTAACTTTAGGTTAAAAGGAATGTCTCAAATGATGATAACTTGGGGTTAAGCAGGTTGTAAGAATTTGTGCATATTTAAACTTTGTGTGAATATATTTCTCCAGGTTAGTTATCAGTTTTGTTTTTCCACACTAAACATCTCCTATTGTATTCAAACAAAGGTTAAAGAGCAATTAGGTAGCCAACATGAGAGCAAGCAAATTATTACGGTGGTCCTAGATCAGTGCAAAAACAAAAGGCGTGATGGTTGACACAGAGTACACCCTTTCTCACCTGACTCATTACAGCTACATGGGAGAAAAGCCCCATGCTTAATCGGCCACTCAAACGTTCCTGGGCCATGTTTAAGAGGTGCCACCTGGCCAAGAGAGAAGAGGGAGCAAAGCAAACAGAGAGACAAGTGGAGAGCAGAGAGGAAATGGAGCAGAGGGTTTCAGTGCCTTCATTTGCCAGTGTTTCTGTCCACCCCCCACTGCTGGGAGAGGATCGAGAGGATAGAGGCAGAGAGAGAGAGAGAGAACTATGCCATGCTGCAGTATGCCCACAGTGTGCCAAGGACAACAGAGCAGAATTAACCCCTGAGTGGAGGCAAGAGAATGTGTGATACTATAAAATCTGGGTTAGACTCTTTTTTCACTTGGATCAAGCTTGGACTGCTAAATACTGTGTAACATAAGGATGAAAATCTACTGCCTGTAATATCTGAAACATGACCTTGACATGGTTAATTATTGTTTCAAATCTTGTAGGATCCGACTTTTCCCTGATTCAAGTCGGTTAGAGAGGACTAGGAATGCAAGTCAGGATATGGAACTTTATATCATGGCACTGTTGAAAGCTTTAGCCTGACTAACTGGAAAACATAATTGTATTTAAAATACAGACTAAACTAATTTAAAGCTATATTCATCTCACACTCTCATTACCATCTCAGAATGCACAATATTTCAATAGCCTATTGTCAGTTATTCCTTATTTTTGATGTATAGTTTATATATATATCCACATCTGCAGTTTTACTACAAGCTTAAAGCAGTAATTCACTATGCTAGATGATCCATACTGCCCTCCTCTGTGTGGTTTTGTACATTTTAAGTTTAGAGTATGATTTAATTAATGCATTGGATTGTTTTGTGTTCTCTGGACCCGCAGTCTTGGTCTACCAACTGAGCAACAACTGAGCAACATGACCATAAACCTTAACTAACATGTCAAACTAAAACATACTGACTTTTCAACCATGTGAATGCCAAAGGACACCTAAACAAGGGCCCTAATGCATGAAGTCAATACAATGTGACTACGTAGAAAGCAAGAAAGTTCCACATGCCCAAACCACCAGAAATCAATGAATAATTAACAAGCCCCTTTTCAATCCATGTTGCTGTCCATCAAAGATTGTGACAGTTAATCCTTTTCTTATATAAATAGCTCTTTGGTGTGGATGGGTAGTAGCCGCATGGAGCTCTATCCCTTCTGTCCCTGAAGCGGCCGCCAGGATAAGCTGTGTGTGTGTGTGTGTTGGATTGGCACATAGAGCTGCCCAGGGCCTGCCGCTGAGCTGGCGGCCAGTACAGATGGAGGGCAGGGTTGGGCAATGCCAGCTTGTCAGTCGGATTAAAACGACTCATTTATTCACTGAAGTATCGTGCAAAGCGACGGGGCTAAAGGAGGGTGGAGCAGAGTGGGATAGCAAGAGCTTTACGGAGAATAGGTGCACAGGGAGGGCGGATATAGGGACTGTTTAAAAGTTGAGGGTGATTCGAAACTAACTGTCCTGTTAGACTTCCATTCAGTTCAATTTTATCCACAAAACTTACTTTACTTTTTTATCCATTACTTTTCTTTAGTGGGATGCCAGAAGCCATTACGGTGGTGTGCGGAAGGGGGCCAGCAGGGTGGCGTCCTCCAGTGCCTGGGTGACAGATTGCTGCTCCGCATTGGTGGCGGAGGAGGCAGGGGCGGTTGGCGATTGGCTCTAATGGTCAGGAAGTGGGCACTGAGGGATGGCAGAGCAGGAGGAGGAAGAGAGAGCAGGGAGACAGAGAGGGTGGGTATAACAAGACCTGGCTGTGTGACCTTTAGCACTAGGTGAGTTACTTAAAGGGCCATGAACTCTGTTTTCTTTATGGCTGGGCCTGGCAGCAGAAGGCAGTGACGTGCTTTGGGACTTATGAAGAGGACATGGAGAGGGCAAAGGCTTATTGCCAACCCACAACCGGGCACCTTCTCAGGGCATCGCAATATTGTGGGTTTCTTCTTTCTTTGCTTTTTTCTGTTCCCTGCAAACACTGAGCAATTGTTACTCAAATTACTACAGGACCTAAAGCAGTGACTGGGATTGTCCAACTGGTATCTGTCTTTGACATTTTGTCACACTTGATGTGTATTTGGGGGCTTAAAATGGTAATCAAGTGCACACGTAAAGTGTAAACTCATTTAAGGTCCAAAAATACAAAGGACATTATTTGGGACAGGGTCTAAGTGATTTGAACACTTTGAACACTAACATTTTGTTAGCACGGACAGTATGGCTGCAATGACATTCACCTTATTCCGTTCAATCAGCTTGCCAAAATAAGCACAGCTTGACTTGCCATGTGGCACCACTTCAAGTGCTCATAAAAAACATTGAACACTCTTGCACAAAAATGATGAAAGATTGCAAAACTGGACTTCGGGAAGAGTTGCAGGTGCAGAATTTGTGGAGACGTAGCTGTATTTTTCTACTGTCTGTCTCTTACAGCCTGTTGAGGATGGCAGTGCCAGAGTAATAAGGGGAGAAGGTGTCAGAGACAGGTTAACGGTGGGATCGGTCAATGCCAGCAACCTTGTGCCTCTCAAATCCCCCTATCTCGTGTCACTGGCAGGCCAAGAGAGAGAGAGTGAGAGCGAGAGAGAGAGTGAGTGAGTCAGGGTGGTACACGGGGGGTGAAGCTTGGAAGGGTTTTATCGGGTCTAATTACTCCCGATAGCTGTAATTTACAGGTTGGCAGCAGGGGGAAATCGGCAAGATTCACACTTCTGCGGGTCAGCATCTGTCGCCATTACGGCACTGCTCTAGTCGACGGCCGGTCAGCGAGCCGAAGGAACGGTAAACAACAAACCGCGTGTGACAGATTAGCGGCGCAGGCTAAAGGACCTTCCACTGACACATCATTTCTCTCACTCCGCGAGTTTGTTTCCCGGCAGCTGTCACCAATAAAACAGAGAGACGGGAGAGATAAGGGGGAGAGATGGGGGAGGTTGGCTTTTGTTCCAGATCCAGGGAGGTGGGTGGCAGGAGAGGAAGGAGAGTGACCTGTTTAGCAGTCTGGCATGAGCATGCACGGGAATATTCATACAGGAAAACGAGGCACCATTATGTCAAAAAGAACCTTTTTTGCTGACTTTCTCATAATGATCTACTTTCTTTTTTTAGGGGTTGTTACAAATTGCTACAAGTTCCATTTGTGCACAGCATGTGTGGTATGATATATAAAAGAAGTGAGCATGAGCATTTGCTCTGACTACGTGAACTTGCTGAAGCCTCATCTCAAAATCCACTCCACCCGCCAAGTTTTATCCATTAAAATCTAGAAAATCATACAGCAAGCTACAATTTGTGCCAAGTGTACTGATTCGCCCCACTGCAGTCCACTCTCTTTCCAGTCCTGATCCACATTCTCTCCATTAGCCTCGCTGATGGATTCTGGCAGGGAAACTTTTCCTTGAGCTCCCCTTGAAAGACATTCAGTTGTCCTGCTGGGCATGTACTACCATCCTCAAACCACAACGGACTACGCATCATCATCACCTTGATTCAGATTGAAGAAGCTTGTCTGTTAAACTTTAGATTCACTTGTTGATCAGAACTTCTAAAAGAGGTCCACACTGTTTTGCTGAGTGTTTTGCTGAGTTTGTAAAAAAATTAATTGGGATTCAAAATCTAGACCTACTCTAATTAGGCTTAGATGTACAGTACAGGTAGCCAATGAAAAAGGTGTCAACAAAACTTGTCAAGGACACTCTCCAGGCCTGAATTTTCACAGCTGCAACTATTTGGCTCTGCTTATTGGCGGGTTCACACAGGCCGCTCCAAGTGCTGTCCAATCACCAAACCCATCCATTACACTGTCCGGCTGTGGGCAGAGCCCGGTGAGGACCTGTCCTGTTTAATATCTAACAGCAGAGTGGTGGCTCACTGTGCCAGCCTCCAGAGTCCCACTGTTCCCACAAGTGCCATATGGGCGGCCCGGCCTTATTCCATTAGCACGAGTGAGACAAGGGTGAGAGCAGGCCGAGGCCCTGGTCCTCCCGGCCCTCCCCTAGCACCGCCACAGGGCATGCCCTGCCCACTACCAGCTGCCAGGACCAGGCCGTGGGACAGCCATGGTTCACTATCAACAGAGCAACTTTGCTATTTTCTTGGGAAATTTTTTGAGAACACAGAAAACATATATAAATGTCAATTTAAAGGTTACGAATATTTACATTTATTCATTTGCTTACATTTTTATCCAAAGCAACTCATAAGCATAAGTGATTCATCCTTAAGAAACAAGGAGAGAAGTGCTGATATACAAAGTTCAAAAACTGCTAGAACAGTGTTTCATGTTTGGGTAAAACAATATACAATATAAAAGAGTACAAATGGCACTACAGAGCAGCACCCGTAAATAACAACATTATTTGTGCATGACAGCCAGGGATGCTACTACACAAAAGAGCGAAGGTGAGGTCGATAAATTACATAATTTGTTCATAAGTCAATGTGCCCTGTTCACTATAAATAGGCTCTTGATTGTACTATATACAGTACCTCCCCACAAAATACAAGTGCTTACAGTCCCTGAAGTAAAGATTGCATACCACTGGAGAAATCTGAACAGGTCTTCCACCTGGACTGGGGACAGAAGAAGGGAGAGAGTTCAGATGTTCAGATGTTCTGAGGATCGCAAGGGAATGTCAGACTGTGTTTCAGCCTGTACCTGCCACAGGACCCGAGGCCCGTTTTAATTAATCATAAAGCACTATGAATTATTAATCTATTATCACTGCGCATACATGTGATCATTCATTGGTCTCTTCTGCTGTTTTTAGCACCCTTAAGTCCCTGTTTCTGCTAATACGCCGCAATTCTGGGGAGAACTAAAGGTAGATTAACCTGACAGCACACTTTAATACAGGACAAGATACAAAACTACTTGGATGTTCTTATTTCACATACTCCCATTGAGAGCAAATACAAACAGAACTAACAGGTCAACGCATAGATGCACTTAGGAGTGAACAACACTGTTGCAGGTAAGGGAAGCAAGGAGAATTCAAAGATATCTCTCAGAGACTTACAGATATTAAAACATTTGCACAATGGTACAACTACTACTCCCAGAAAAACTTATTTGCAACACTCAATGACATATTTAAGCAAGGACTCTTTAAGCAGCGCCCGGGGTGTTTTTGTGCCATACTGATCAGACATCATTGAGCTCTCATTGAGGAGAGATTTGCCTTTGGTCTGGCTGTGTGGCCTGTGATGACTGACAGTAGGAAGGAAGGTTTCTTCTACCTACAGGCGCCCTACTGAAGCTGCAGCTCAGGAGGACACAACAGATCTGAGCGAGAGCAACACCTGTCAGGTAAGCCTTCGCAGTTGACGGCACATGAGGTATGCAAAGCCCTCCGCTCTGACGGCTAATCTCCGGTGAGCCATCGTGCGGGGCACCGCAGGCCTCCACAGGGAGCCACCGGGGGCCAGAGCGCAGCAAACTTGCCTCTTCTGCGTCAGACAGAGCTCACATCCTCCCACCAGAGCGGCGAGAGGCAGAGGGAGAGAGAGAGAGAGCGAGGCGCTGATGTGCTCTAAATACATTTCATTATCATCATTATGATTATATCACTGAATGTGTGTTTTTTGTAATGCGCCGCAGCACGTCTCCCCAGGGTGCTGTCTGCACAGCTGAATAATTAAAACAAGTATGATGAACCATCCGTCACAGTTTCCCACAAGAGTTGGGGCAGGCTATGTGCAAATGGCTCAGTTGAGGAGAGGTCTGCAATTGAAACAATAAAATGCTCAGGTTAGTGTTTGCTAATGCAGCTGTGATTGCGAATAATTCAGTACAAGAGGAAAGAAAGTGATAAAGCAATGAGATTTCTTGAATTATATACTAACGCTGTGATCACACGTCTTAATGGAAGAAAATAATCCTGATTGAGGAAAGAAAAACATATAATATTTCCTGCAAAAGAAACAGTTATGTTTCTTATTTGATCAAAGACTAGTTGTCATATATGCAATGCAAATCCTATCTGTAGATTGTAATAATATTACAGCAACTTATCAAGTGCATTTAGGAGAAAGCAAATCTCACACTGTTTTTCCGAAAGCAAAACAACGCATCCAATAAGCCAGGAACAAACCAGATGAGACGTGTTGTGTTCTGATACACCACGCAACCCAGTAGGACTAGACCTGCTTAAATGCGTGAAGTGAATATAAGAGACAAGTGCAGATGAATGATTAATCCAACAATCCCACAAACTGGTGTCGAAACCCCTGTGTCAAAACCCAGAAAATCATGCACAGCAGGTCACTGAAATATTCATACTATACATGCTTCATTAAGACTGAAATACACAAAGGCTTGAGATTCAAGTTATTATTGAAACAAATGACAGATAGATGGAGGGAAGAGTAAAATATTTGTGCCACAATTACATGTTTGTTTCATAGATTTGTACCGATTTGTTTTATTACAAAGGAAACCTTCTGCATTGCTAAATACTTTTGACAACTCAGTTACTTTACGTCTTGCGAATGGAGTCTTGCCAAAGGCTTGCATTCAGAAAGGAGAGAGGACACAACGCTTTTTAAAAAAGTCCTTTCCAGGTGGGAATACTAGACGTACTGTATCAAAGCATGTGGCTGTTAATTACACATATCCTCCAACTTGGGCACGCAGTAAGGGCTCCTGACCGATCTCATATGCTCCTGCCAATTAATGATCCTTCTTCTGTCCCTCTGACATCAGATGAATAGTGTCTGAGCTTTCAGCTGATGGATTATGTCAGCTTATCAAATGACAAATGCTTCACAATTTAGAATGGCATCTGTAGTTTAAACACTTAGCACAGCTGAGACTGGCCCGCTGCCCAATTTTCAGAACTCAATTTTGATAGTGATGCTATTAACATCTGCACCTCAAGTGTTTTTTTTAATTATGCAACTCAGACTTTGATACAATATTTTAAAATGTATTGCTATAAATATGTTTCACAGAAAAGTGCATCCAATCCAACACCACTAAATATCTGGGTGTGTAAATTAAACCAAAAACATCAAACTAGAGTTAAAAAAGAATCTGCACATGACAGAAAGAGCTCTGTAAATAAAATAAAAAATTATAACTGCATTAAATATTGCCTTTGTTTTGGCTTTTTTTATTTGCTATAAATTAAAGCTATTTAAATTTCTCACTTCACTATTTTATGATTATTAAAACCCAGTATGTTCTTTCGTTTTATTTATTCTTCATTTTATTTTATTGTATCCAATTTTAGTTGTTAATGATGATTCCACTTTACCACAATATGTTGTTTCTGATTAAAACTCAATCAAAAACTACATATTGTGGTAATGGGGATTCATCACTAGCAATTAAAATTAGATACAGTAATAAATTCATAACAATGCCACAAATGCAAATATCACCAGTGTTAGTTTTATAACATGAGTGACTATTATAGTCAGTTTATTTTTAATTGATATATATTAGCTAAAAGTTGTAATATATATGTGTGCTTGTGTGTGATTTCAAGTTTCAAAAGTAATATATCTAGTTAATGGAGTTAGTGTTGACACTGGTGTGATTTGTCATGTGCAGCAATGTGCAATCCGAACAGAACAATGCAATCCTTATCTGATGCAGTTAAAAATTATATATACAGTTGAAGACAGAATTGATCACAAATTGATGTTTAACAGAGCAAGGAAATTTTCACAGCATGTCTGATAATATTTTTTCTTCTGGAGAAAGTCTTATTTGTTTTATTTCGGCTAGAATGACAGCAGTTTTAATATTGTAAAAACCATTTTAAGGTCAAATTTTTTTAGCCCCAGCTATATATTTTTTCAATAGTCTACAGAACAAACAATTATTAAACAATAACTTGCCTAATTACCCTAACCTGCCTAGTTAACCTAATTAATCTAGTTAAGCCTTTAAATGTAACTTTAAACTGTATAGAAGTGTCTTGAAAAATATCTAGTAAAATATTATTTACTGTTATCATGGCAAAGATAAAATAAATCAGTTATTAGAAATTAGTTATTAAAACTATTATGTTTAGAAATGTGTTGAAAAAATCTCTCCGTTAAACAGAAATTGGGGGAAAAAATAAACAGGGGGCTAATAATTCTGACTTCAACTTTATACTGTATGTGTGTGTGTATATATATATATATATATATATATATATAT
>CAIGQZ010032312.1:11348466-11366493 GCA_903798205.1 Danio tinwini
AACTATAATATTCTATTACAAGTGTAAATCCGGATATGATTCATGAGAATAGATATTGTTATATATATATATTTCAATGTGGTGACGTCATTGGCCAATGAACATTTTCTGCTTGTCAAATTATTTATATCTGTAACGAGGTGATTCAATCATATGACATTATAATTGCTGTCATTATTAATATGTGGAACTTAATTGACTCTCAGAAGCTATGAAAAATGTAAAACAGGAAATACTTCAGGACCATTGCTATTGTTTACATCCCTCAAAATGGTCTATATATATTACTATGAATTATATTATGAATTGTCATTAGGCAACCGTATTTCTTACAATGTGATTGTTGTCAATCTGGCAACCCAGGTCACGCCGCGCTCGTGAAATCCCTCCTCCTCCGGCACCGTAACTTCCTGGAGACGGGGTTTATTTTTATACAGAAAAATGGCGGCATTACGCTCAAACAGTGCTTCAGAGAAAGCAGGGACCGCGTCTGAAGCCCAGTCAGGATCGGAGGATGATTTTTGGGCGGGACAGGGACCAACAGTGCTGCGGGATCCGGTGATTAAATTGTTAAGTCCGGTTAGCGGTGTGGAACCGCTGTCGTGGGCAGAAGATCACAGACTGGCGGCCTGCAACACGAACAGCGTGTCTCTGATGGAGCTGGTGTGTGACATACACAGTCTCAGTCAAAACCTGGTGCTGCATCGGACTCACATCCCCGTCCCGACCACCGCATGTGAACTCAAGGTAAATACAGTACTGCGCGCTCGCTTTATGGTAACACTTGTTTTGGATATGTTGCCAAAGTCTAACCACGTTTGACGTGACATGACAGCTCAAGATCTTCAAAATAAGCTTTAATGGTGTGTGGACGATTATTATTGTTTTTTTATCTCAAAGTTTACAACTGTAAACCTTTTTATTTTACTTTTCATGACAATTTAATCAAAATAACTACACAGAAATTAAGCCAATACAATAGAAACAATACAAATATGCAATCATAAAATGACAATATCTAAATATTTGAAGTTAGTTGTGGGAATCCAAGATCAAATGCTATTTTATGTCTGCCTGTTTGAATGTAATGCAACATTACTGGAGATCAGCTGTATTGTATTTTCAGTCAGTCAGTACTTTATTATTTTGTTTCCTCCACATCTTTTCAAAATGGGGCTCTGTTTCCCCACGGGTCATAGTTGTGACCACTAACATATTTATGTGTTCTGTGATCATGGTTTATGGGACAGAGCGATCTTAATTAATGATAGGCGTTTTAAATATTATATGTACCAAGTACGCAGTTGAATCTGTATCATGACATGTATTTTAAATGCTTCTTTTTACTGGAGCTTTAACACAGACATCGTCTTTCAGAGGTGTAAACTGGCATGTTACTATTTATACTAGACTTGGAAAAATGTTCCCATCAAGTAAAGACAATCTGCACTTTTATTTATAGCTGACCATCCTGTGGAAATTTTTAGTTAAAGTTTTAATTTATAAAGTTTATTTTTAATGCCTCACACAACTGCCTGCCAGACCTTAAATAAATGCTGTTGACCTCTATGCATATCTGCATATGTTTGATAAAGCTATTAAAAAAAATAGACTTCATCTACGCTAAAAGTAAATACATTTTTCCTTGCCCTAATTTCCAAATCTTATGATAAAAAGGGTCAAATAGTGTTGGAGCAAAAAAGTCACAAAAGAATTCACTTAAAAAAGCTAGCAGTTAATTAATATCAGTTAAATAATAACTTATTTTCTGTTATAAAATTATAGAAATGCTTTGAAATGTTCACAATTTGTATAACATATTCTAGGAATGCACAATATATTGGCAGCTATATCGATATTGACCGATAAATGCTATTTTTAATGTCATTATCGGTCTTATATCAAAATTAGGCTGATATCTTTAAGTCGATAGATTACATAACTGTACAGAACTGCCTGACTTGGCCTGTGCACTATAATGGAGCTTCCCTCACATTGTTTATTCCTTCAAAGTCCATCCTGTCTTCGTGTGGTATTGCTATGCATTAATAGCTCCGTAAGTAACCATGTTCCTCATCATTGTAGATATGTTTAATAGAGTGTCATTGTGTATTTTGCTTTAAATCGCCTTAGGAATAATATTACATGTGTAAACATAATAGCAGCAGTGCACATGTGCTAAACAACTCGTTGGGTTGTTTGTAATCTAACTTGATTATTTGTTATTATCAACGTGTTGCTTGTCATGTGTTGTTGATGTAAGATTGTATTCAGTTTGATCATAATATTTATAATGATTATGACAAGCTCACGTGATGGCTATCACCACACACACACGGTGATCCGACAGAGCCTTTACAGCAGCCGAAACAGCAGCAGGGGAGACGTGTGCCAGTCACTTTATTTAGCAATAGGGGTTCTCAACCATTCACCACATTCTGTCTTTGTATTATGCACTGTGTTTGTCATAACGTCATCTGTGCTCAATGCTCAGGTGTTGTATAAAGCCTGGTTTATACTTCTGTGTCAAGTAATCGCCATAAACCACGGCGTATGCCATGCGTGTAGCTGTGCATTTAAGGCCAATTTATACTTCTGCGTCAATCGCATGCGTATGCTACGGCGCAGCCTACGCGTGGACGCATAGCCCCTCGCCGTAACCGTCGGCGACATTGATGCGCACCTCTCAAAAAATGTTACGCGTAGCGTAAGCTCTGTGATTGGTCGGCTTGGTAGTGCTGACGAGTGTGCGTGGAGATGAGAGCCGCGCGCCCGATGCAGCTAGAGTTTATAAGTGTGGAGTCCTGTGAACGAGCTCCGGGTGGAGACTGTTGTTTTGTGTTTACCTTATGATTAAAGTTGTTGCACTTCCGCCGGTTCCCGTCTCAAAATGAGCGAATTTGAGCCACTTGTACATTAAGGAAGTGTTCAGAAAAAAAAAAAAAAAACCAGCGAAGAAACTCGACACAGAAACACAAACACCTACTGCCAGCTAGCGTTTCGGAAGTGATTGCAGAGAAACAGAAACAGTGCGCAGAAGTATAAATGCGCGGCTACGCACAAGGCATGCCGTGGGTTACGCGATCACTTGACGCAGAAGTATAAACCAGGCTTAAAGTGCCTGGTTTATACTTCTGCGTCAAGTGATCACCGTAACCCACGGCGTATGCCTTGCGCGTAGCTGTGCATTTATACTTTTGCACGCTGTTTCTGTTTTTCCTGCAATACACTTCCAAAACGCTAGCTGTCAGTAGCTTGCAGTAGTTGTTTATGTTTCTCTGTGTCGAAAATGTGTCGAAAAAATCTTCTCTCCGTTAAACAGAAATTGGGCAAAAAATAAGTGTTAAAGAGACCCTTAAACTTGATAAATAAAATGTTACAAAGTGTGTGCAATGTAAAGGTAGATCTGTAAGGTGTCAATAATAATGATACAGTAAACCTCAAACTCTGTAAACAAAAGAAATTATGATAATCAAATTTGAGCTTTCAAGTTAAGGAACCAGCAGATTGGTTAGTTCTACTTGCATGAATCGCTGTGCGCTTGGGGCATTCAGAAAAGTTCAAATGTTTTTCAACTAGATGTACCTGGAAAATGTGTGCACTCCTCCACTGGAAAAGACAAACTGACACCCTAATAGCTTATTGGCATTTCTTCCAAGGCGCGAGCTCAACAGCCATGTTTTAATAAAACTATAGTGCATACCGAAACTTCATACCAAACTTTTTTTTTATTATCGATATTGACCATGATGTTCGGTCAATAAATACCGATATCGATTTTATCTCCCAGCCCTATTCCAAACTCACAGCAGTTTATCATAAACCTTTTATTAATAATTTTTCTCACAATTGACAGCAAGAATGAACAAAAATCGTTGTCTAATTGACAAGCAGCACCTACAGGTGTTCAAAAGAATCTAAAATGCCAAATGGGACAAGTTTATGCCGCATTTTCGAAAGTAAAACATACTATCTGTATTTAGCTTTTTGCTTGTACGGTGGCTCTGAACTGTCAAAACACCTCTCACAATGCTTTTTCAGACATTACATATTTGTACACATTACTGTAACACGTTTTATTTAAGAACATCACGTGTTCTGGTTTCAGTTGTTAGTTCTTAGTTCTTTCATTTTCATTTTATTAAAAAAAATTATTTTTGGCATTCTAGCTTATGTGAAATCATGAATATAGGTCTGTATAAATCACCTTGCATTTTTGAAATTATTGTTTTTTTTTGCTTTGAGTAGACTATTCAGTTCTTAAGATCAGTCCAAACTATTATAAAGTTTTTTTAAATAAAATAAAAATATAACATTTTGAAATATTTATATTTATAGGCTATAATATGTCAGTTATTGTTATCGATATCGGCCAAAAAATCCATATCGGTGCATCCCTAATATTTTATTTATTTTTTCTTCACAGGTGGGCTCAGAAAAAGATGTTAGGGCTGTTAAAGAAAGCTTCGCCAAAAGTAAGGACCCAGTAGTAAGCCAAATGATCATGATAGACAGAGTCATTAACCCTCAATGTGGACGTCTCCATGGCGTCAAGTACACTAGTTGGTCACCATTAGGCTGCGACAAATACGGCCGCTGCCTTCTTGCTTTCCTAACACTGGACAGTCGTCTTACAATCCACAGTAGTCACTTGCAACTGCAGTGGATGCTTCTACTGGACCTTACAGAACTATATGGAGAAATGTTAAAATCCAGGAAATACTCCGCTCAGAATGATGGCACACCACCAGTCTCCTATAAAGACTTCGATGAACTGCAGCGCCGGTTTCGCATGCAGACGCCAGTGCGCATGGAGTGGTCCAGTTTGTGCAGTATGCAGCAAGTTCAGACCGATAATGCACATAAAGAAGTCAACACAGTTCTTCTAGCTGTACTCATGGAGAACGGCGATGTGGTGGTGTGGCAGTTCAGCTTGCCCCTACAAGGGAAGGATTCAGTGGTGTCATGCAGCACCATCAAATCTGGAGTGTCGTCACCAAGCGCTCTCACCTGGTGGCAATACGAGCATGGTGGGAGGAAGATGAGTGGACTGATCATAGGGAGCTCAGAAGGACCTGTTAAAATCCTCCCAGTCAACATCAAGGCAGTGAAGGGATACTTCACCCTCAGGCAGCCTGTGGTTTTGTGGCAGGAGAACGACCAGATTCCTGTCCACAACATCAAATGCATCACGCTCTTCCATCCGCACCAGAAATGCAACTGCAGTTTAGTGGTTGTGGCACGTGGTCCGTACATCTTCTGGTGCTTACTGCTGATCTCCAAAGCTGGTCTGAATGTTCACAATTCCCACGTCACGGGTCTTCATTCTACCCCTATCATATCCATGGCGGCTTGCCACAATAATGGGACTGTTTTCACATGCTCACTAGATGGAAAGGTTAAGAAGCTAAGAGCTGTTTTTACAGACGTAGCTGTCGAGTTCAAGCAGGAAGAGATTGTTCTGCCTGAAGGAGTCGCGGGTCGACGAATACATGGTATATCGATTAGTCCAAACAGTGCCTATTTGGCTGTTCTCTCCAGTGAGGGTATGAACAATGGCTTCCACCCTGTCACTCTCACCTACCAAGTACAGTTCATCACCTTTAAGACTCCAGATGAAGCGGCATCTGAGATGCTTGATGCTCACAATCTGTTCAGAAACACTGATTTGCTGGATCTGTTACGATGGCGGATACTAAAAGACAAAAGCATCCCTTCAGCCTACGAGAACAATCTAGAAGAGAAGCTCCAAACCTCAGGGTCCACTTACCTGTGGCGCCTTAAGCTATTCTTTCTCCGAATGCTCCACAAGTCTATGCAGAAAACCCCTTCGGAGGCCCTGTGGCAGCCGAGTCGAAGAAGTGTTCAGGGTTTTGTTGGTGATGGTGATGAAGGGGGTGGAGGTGATGAAGATGAGATGATGGAGGACAGACAGGGGGATGCGGAAAACAGGGAAAGCGAGGAGAGAATGAGAGAGATTGGCAGCAGGATCGAAGCTGTAGAGTCCCATCTGATCCGGGAGAACATGAAGAAAGTGCTGGGTGAGGTGTATCTGCACACCTGCGTCACTCAAAACACACGTGTACCCACTAAAGGTGTGTGTGACTTCCTCACAAATGACCCTGCTAATGAAGACAGGGCAGCCAAGGTGAATCCCTTTCTCATTGTCCAGTGTGTGTGTGTGTGCGTGTGTGTGCGTGTGTGTGCGTGCGTGTGTGCGTGCGTGCGTGTGTGCGTGCGTGTGTGCGTGCGTGCGTGCGTGTGTGCGTTGTAAGAATGCAAATTGGATGGTTAAGGCATAAAAATGTAGACATAACTATTGAAATGAAAAATGAAGTGATTCATGCTGTGAATTATTATTATTATTTTAGAAATAATATCTTACACTGTATGTTTTTTATTATTATTTGATGTTTGACCTTCACAGGTGCTGATAGGTCATATCATGAATAAGATGAATAAACAGACATTTCCAGAGTATTGCGGTCTCTGTAAAGAAATTCTGCCCTTCACCGACTGCAAGCGGGCAGAGTGCAAGAATGGGCACAGGTGGCTCAGGTACATCTAATATATTATGCTATATATGTGATATAATGATAAGGGTTGAATGGTATTTCATTTAAAATATAATAAACATTGGTATGACCGATTTTTAAAAATATTAATTTTAATGTATAAAATCGGCTAAGCAGGGCTGCGCCCGGTCAGTAACTGGATGGGAGACCGTATGGGAAAGCTAGTTTGCTGTCGGAAGTGGTGTTAGTGAGACCAGCAGGGGGCGCTCAACCTGTGGTCTGTGAGGGTCTGAACGCTTCAGTATATTGATGGTGACTCTATACTACTCAGTGAGCGCAGTCTTTCGGATGAGACATTAAACTGAGGTCCTGCACACCGGTGGTGGATGAGATGTGTAAAGTGCTTTGAGTGTCTAGAAAAGCGCTATATAAATGTAGGAAATTAAACATTATTTGAAACAATAGACAAGTGCAGTCAATGCGTTTTATGCACATAAAATAAATTTTTTATTCACTTATATCAGGGTGTCGCCACAGCGGAATGAACCACCAACTTATCGAGCATATGTTTTACACAGCGGATGCCTTTCCAGTTGCAACCCAACACTGGGAAACACCCATACATACCCATTCACACTCATACACTACGGCCAATTTTTGGCTTTTTCAATTCACCTATATTGCATAGTTTTGGACTGTGGGGGACACCAGAGCACCCTGAGGAAACCCACGCCAGCTCAGGGAGAACATGCAAACTTTACACAGAAATACCAACTGACCCAGCCAGGGCTCGAACCAGTGACCTTTTTGCTGTGAAGCGAGACCCACTGTGCCACCTTTGCTAAGCAATATAAAAAAAATGTTTATTATTAAATATTTTTTGTATTATCAAATGTATTAAATTCTAATTGTTTTTGATAGGGCAAATACAAATCTTCCATCTGGGCCATATAAAAAAAATTTCTTAGCGTTTAACTCTTTATAATGCATTCATTATGATCTTAAGAAGTCTTAAAGTCTTAAATTTAACTTAATGAAACCTGCAGAAACCCTGTATATAATGAAAAACAAATGCCTGAGAATACTGCATCACATTAACTCTTTAAGTCTTAACAAAAAATATGATCCATTTCATGAAATGCACAGTCTTGCATTGTCCCTATTTAGACATGCAAATGTAATCATTTTACTTGACTCTTACAGCTGCTTTAATAACACGTATTTTGCAATGCCAAGTATTTTGCAGTTGCACTGTTCTTGGCTTATAACTGACACAGCCTGCGCATTTTAATGAACAGATTAATTTTGATATTGTGTATTTCTAGGTTTAATTCACACCACTTCATAGCACATAATCCTTCATAATAATAGAAAAATCTGGTGGGTTTTTGTTTTGGCTTTTACAATATCATTGTATTCCCAGATTAATGTGCGAATATCATCTTTTAAAAATCCTCCTCTAAAATCTGTAAATTAAAGTAAATTTGACGTGGTAAAAAAAATCCGTATTGGACTATATGTAGGCGCTGAATAGATTTTGAGCCGATTTACCCATTTTCCAGACCCATGTGTGACATTTCATCCATTGGGCTGACTGAAAGGAGATTACTGCCCCTAATGGTGTATCAGGGAAACAGTTGCTTCATTGCTGTCATTCTGATCTCTGCCAACTACTGATCTAAACCTTCCCCTGCCGTTCCTGTTCATGTGTCTTACTGTCTCTTTCCCTCTTTCTTTCTCTTTCCTTCTTCCTCCCCAAGGTGTGCGCTGTCATATCAGGCCTGTCAGGGTGTGACATACCGCCGATGTCTATTGCAGGACAGTATTGCCTCAGTAGCAGAGCCTGAGGGTGAGCCATAATGCTGTATCATATCTCCATTCAGAAACACACCGCACCGCACACTTAGACTTTCTGTAATACGCACACACACACACAAAACAAAAACTCTGCTGCCCCACAGCAGTGCAAGCTCAAGATGTCAAATGTACTGGTACCAATTCGATATGAAAATGTTAATTATACTTCGTGTTTTTTGGCTGTTCCAACTCGATTCTGACTGGCAGGTAGATGGTTTTAAACATTCACATGCACTTTTTGGTGCTATTATTGGTGAGGGATTAAATGGGTGGATGCTATCACTTGAATATAAGTTGTGTACAATATAATATTATGTCTGGGGTAATGTACATTCAGACCAGGGCTGCACGATATTGGAAAAATCGAACATGGCGATATTTTGTTTTTCTGCGATATGAATACAATTTAACCAGATGAGTTCAATATCTCTATTTGAAAATAATTAATAATTTTGATTGGGATTATTCTATAAGGGAATAAATTATGCATGAAATATATATATATATATATATATATATATATATATATATATATATATATATATATATATATATATATATATATATTCAATCATAAATAAATACAATAGAGAAAAATATAAATGAAATAAACATGGAGTCTAACTGTATTCAGGTACAATAATTGAATAATCACATGTAAAATAATACTATGTAGTATTTTAATTAAATAATAAAAAATAATAATTATTAAAGTTACAAATTGTAATATATTTTTTAGTTTGAATGCTTTTATCATCCTCATGCCTCAAAAACACATGCAAATAATAAACTATAATTATTGCATATGCCTGTGATGTAACTATTGCGAATGATCACATTGCGATATCGATGCTAAAACGATATATTGTGCAGCCCTAAATCAGACAGTCATCATACAATGAATCCCTTCAACTGAACCGAAAGCTGAGATCGTTATTCTTTTCGAAATGTGACGCAGTTCCTAGAGAAATGGAATTTTAAATGAGCAAACAGTGGGTGTGGCTTGTTTTTTGTACCGCGGGCTGAATGGACGTATTAAAGTAGGCATTTCTTTTAGAAATATGGGGAAAGGGGTTTTAGAAGAGTTATTACAACCTAACAGACACCTCCTGCTCACCATTTTGGTTGTCAAAACTGACAGTTGAAGCAACGTTAGTTACGCCCATTACCTCAAAATCATGTAATCTGATAAATTAACTTAAAAACAAACAGGAATTACATTTTCAGATTTCTGTTAAAGATTAGAAGGGCAAACCATTTTTGTTTTCTTAATGACCTGCACAGATGAATAATTCACCACAAAACTAGCAATGTGAGCTAAATATCATATGGTTAGTTTTGATTTCTTGGGGACTTTCAGGGTTCTTAGAAGTATTATTTCTTATTTCTCCCTGAAAGGGTTTATTTTGTGATCAGAACCATCTAGATGTACATGATGTCACTTATTGCACAGCTACTTTCCACGTAAGTAAATAATGGGGTGTGCAATATTAATTTGAGTTGAAGTATTTAATGAGTGGCATGTTGATGATGGTTATAATCAGCGATTAAAGTACCTCAGAATGCAGTGACTAGCCAATCAGAATCAAGTATTCAATCAAATCAAATCAAATCACTTTTATTGTCACATCATCAGCAGCACGTGTGCTATGATGAGTGAAAAGCTTAGGTGCTGGCTCCAGACAGTGGAAAATACAGATAGTGCAAATACAACAACAGTGCAAAAAAACAGACAGTGCAAATACAACGACAGTGCAAAATACAGACAGTGCAAATACAGCGACAGTGTAAAATACAGACAGTGCAAAATACAACAACATACTCACAAAAAACAAGACAATGTAAAATTGGCAATGTTGACAGTGATGCGTACGATGGATAGGTGTACAATGATCAAGCAGCTATCCAAGCAGCTCTTTGTACTTATAAGATTAAGAAAACGTTTAATCAGTTGGCAATTCATTTACTCGCCCTCCACTTTTTTGCTGTTATGTGTAAAACAAGATATTTTGAAGAATGTTGAAAACTGGTAGCATTTGTCCTTCGTAGTATATTTTTTTTTCTATGGATTGTCAATAGTTATCGGTTTTCAACATACTTCAGAATGTCTTTTGTGTTCAACAGAAATTCTAAAGGTTTTGAAGCACTTGAGGGCAAGTTAAATGTGAGTAAATGTATTTATTTTATTCCAGCCAAACTAAACGAAATCAGACTTTGCCCAGAATAAAAAAAAAAACATCATAGGACATACTGTGAAAATGTCCTTGCTCTGTTAAACATCACTTAGGTAGTATTTGGGATCACACACAAACTTCACAGGAGGGTTAATATTTTTGACTTGGCTGTATATGGGTGTATGTGTGTGTGTGTTTGTGTTAGAGAAATTATTTGAGTAATTTTATATTCAGTATATTTAAATGATTGTTTAATAACAAACTATTATTAACAGAAAACTCTTTTAAAAATTTTTTTCAGATTCAGACTGGATCAAGAAAATTCTCCAAGGTCCCTGCATCTTCTGCGATTCTCCTTTCTACTGAAGCCTCGGGGCTAAATAAAAGTCTCCACGACTGACTACTGGATCGCTTAAGCGGGCTACATAAATGACTAAAATGCCTTTCTTTACTTGAAAGAGAAACATTTGAAAGCCATAAAGTATTGTTTAATTATTTTGTAATATAAGACATTCGGGAGTTTTTTCCTCTTAACAGATCTTTATTTTAAAGCCAAAAAAGGGTCTAATTTTTATACAATGAAAAAAACTATGACTGTATATGTTAATAAATTATTCCACTGTATATTTGCTGGATGTTTTTGATTTGTTAACATTATCCTGCCATGACATCCTCCTCTTGCATTTAAAATGCACGCTCTTCCTGTGGCTGATTTTAATTGGTTTAAATAAATCCATTTCCTAATTGGCTTTGGGAACATCTCTGCATATCCACAAACAGCAACTCCCCCATCTCCAAATAATGACTTTTCCCTGGCCTTAAGGAAGAGAGGACGACTGTATAAGGAAAGGAAAAACAGCGAGACAGAGAGAAAACTGTTTTAAAACCGATCCAGCATTTCCGAAGGGCCGAACTTTAATGAGATACAACAGTAATGAGGAATGGATCCCAGTCGCATATGTGATACCCATTTTAATTAAGATGGCGAGCTTGAGTGCATACTGTTAAATATTGTTAGCCTCCTGTTTTCTTAGGGTCGCATGGAGGGCATGTACCCTGACGGTCCTTTCCACAAAACGTAGCTAACATATGAGGGTCAGTGTTGATCAAAGATAAACTCAGACCCTCAGAATGCCCTCCGTTCTCATCACAGGTACATCTTGTCGCTCTGCCCTGTGCTCTCTCTAGTGTCACTGAAGATGATAGCTCACTTCAGGACTAATTGGCAGCCCTGTCTTAGGTTTCGGATGGTATACCGAGATAAAGATGGCCTGATAATTACACACAATTCTGCTCCCCATCTCCCATTTGGCCTTAAAGGGCTTAAAATAAAGTAACTGGTATTGTTTATTTTTAATTATTATTCATAGAGAGAGGCTTCATCATTACAACACGTTTTGAAATGTTGCCATATTACTACAATTGGTACTGCAACATGTAAAGGTTGTTTGATTATGAGGTAATAACGTGCATTATGCATTAATCAAAGACACAAAGGCAGCGCTCAGAACCTCAAATGCCGTCTGCCACGTCACAGCATATTTGTTCACTGACATATTACGGTAAGCATCTAATAACGAATCTGAAAGCAGTATTTTATTTATTTATTTATTTTTTTAGCCATGTAATGGAATGAATGACGCTTTAAAAAGAAAATGAAAAGCTATTTGGATTTCAATTGTACACTTTATATACGTGCATAATAATAGCAGGTGCTAAATGTCACAAACTAGATTATAACTGCGAACGTGATTGAAATACAGTTCTTTTTTCCTTTACTGCTGCTGATTTCCTTTTCTAGCTATTAGATTGTCAAATGGATCTTAGCCTTTTGGTTTGAGTGCTAGCTTTGTTGATAGGTGGAGACTTCTCCTGTTGAAGAGGTTAGGTCTGTTTGGCAGAACCTCCTACTTCTTTAATATAACAATCTGTCAAAAAACATTTCGACAATAATTACGGCCCCCTCCTCTTTCCTCTTTGTGTGTGCTCTTTCAAGACTTCAAAAGGAGGTTTCCTTCTTTTCTTCTGTATGAAATATTCATAACTTCTGTGTTCGTGGCTTTGTGCTTTAAACAGATAACAGACATATTTTTTATATCATTTCATCATATTCTTTTGTTAGATAACGTATTTTGATATACATCACCTTACGTTAAACACCTAATTTGTTGAGCCTAAACAAGATGCCAAGCGTGGATCTCAAAGTCATTCGCTCTAACAGTGGATTACGTTAAAGTTTTTCTTTTTTGTGCTACGATTTCTGTTTTATATATTGACCTTTTTTATGCTTATTTTTTTTTCTGGATTTTACAACCAATGCAATGCAGTATTTATTGGTGGGAATACTTATAAGGCACTATAGATTAAATAAGCTAGATTAAATGCCATTATTATCCTAATCTTTCAAAAGATATCACAACATGCTGCTAGAAATGAAAGACAGTCTAAAGTAATATGCTGTTTTAAGCCAAACGACCTTTGAAACGTTTATATATTTTTTTACTTCTATACTTATATTTTTACTTCGTATATATATATAAAGTTTACCTAACAGTTTCATGTAAAATGGAAATGTTGAAAATGGTATGTGGTATCATTGTGTTTGTTTTATTTAGAACTAATTATTTTTAATAGTTATAACTAAATAATTATATGTAATATATACAGTTGAAGTCATAATTATTTTTTTTCTTTTTAAAATATTTCCCAAATGATGTTTAACAGAGCAAGGAAATTTTCACAGTATGTCTGATCATATTTTGTCTTCTGGAGAAAGTCTTATTTGTTTTTTTGGGCTAGAATAAAAGCAGATTTTAATTTTTTAAAAAACATTTTAAGGTCAAAATTATTAGTCCCCTTAAGCTATATTTTTCCGATATTCTACAGAACAAACCATCGTTATACAATAACGTGCCTAATTACGCTAACCTGCCTAGTTAACCTAATTAACCTTAAGTCTTTACATGTCACTTTAAGCTGTATAGAAATATCTTGAAAATATCTAGTAAAATATTATTTACTGTCATCATGTCAAAGATAAACTAAATCAGTTTTTACAAATGAGCTATTAAAACTATTATCTTTAGAAATGTGTTAGAAATGTGAAAAAATCTCTTCATTAAACAGAAATTGTGGAAAAAAATAAACGGGGGGCTAATAATTTAGGGTGGCTTCAACTGTACATACAGTATGCATATTTTTAAAACACATGCATTTAAAAACAGTACTGAAGAACCAGTGATACATTTTTTTTAAGTTTTAGTTTGTAGAATTTTAAATATGTATAAATTAAGCAATTCTATATTTTAAGACAAGCTAGTTTATGTGCCATAAGTTTTTATTTCTCTTTCTAAATAGTCAAACTGGAAAAAAAACAACTAATGGTTCAAACATAATGCACACACACATAGGGACAAATATATTTAAATCAATTATTTTAAAGGCACCTATGATGAAAATCATCTTTTGTAAGCATGTCAGTACAAAGGAAGATGCTTCAATCCCGTTTTGTGGACGTTAAATCAGGTTTACATTAACAAAGCGGATATCCATACAGCAGTGAATATTAATGTGTATCCGGATTCCTGTCACATTTGCTGGGCAAAAACAGTGCAGTTAAACTGTGTGTGTGTGTGTGCGTGTGCGTGTGCGTGTGCGCGCGTGTGCCCGTGCGCGTGTGTGTGTGTGCGTGCATGCGCATGCTTTGTAACCACATTGTGTATGACTCATCGTTGCAGAAAGGCTTGAATTAACTGTACATCAAATACATCAATTATTCATTGGGAAAGTTCTCACAAACATTACGTGAAATCTGCTTACTTCATGTCTGTCACTGTGTTTATCTGATGCAGCCGAGGCGGAGATTGAGGCACACTCTGACAGGCATGTGGGAATGCTGGGCGAGGAGAACTAGCATTAAAGGCGCAGGCAACAAAAACAGCCACATTGTGTTCAGAGCAACAATTCCAATATTCTGAAAGGTATAATAAATATTCTGATGGGTGTTTTGCGCTGAAACTTTACAGACACCCCCAACAGACACAAAAGACATATTAAATGTTGAAAAATGGATAAAATAGGTGCCCTTTAAAATAAGATATACAGTATAATTGTCTTTTTAGGATATGCATAAACCATTTAATCATTCATGTTTATGTAGTCTTCTTAGATATTATATTTGAATAGAATTCATTAGTTTTCTGACACAAAAGTAGTTTCACAATAATCTGAATAAAAATATGCAGACATATATGCGTGATTATGATTCATACTTGGGGGGGAAAAGAAAATAGCTTCTAAAGCACTAGATTTTCTGATGCACTTTCACTCCGTAGTGTATATACATCAAATTTCCCGGCTGAATACATTTGGTGTGAAGTATGCTTTGTAGAAGTGTTCCCTCAGACTTCAGTAATTCATCAGTAATTAAGTCTGTCTGGGGGCTGTCAAGGGACTCCGGGTTTTTCCTGCAGACTCTGAAATCAGGCTGTTAACATGGCCCTTTAACGGGTACATGGACCCGCTGGGATGGAGTCGCTGACCCGTGACTGCCTGATATATGCGTATGAAGGAGTGCGAGATGTCAATAGTCAGTCTTTCTGCTTGTGCTGAGGTGTGGAGCAGCTCAGGTGGAACTAATGCAGAAGGCTGTGACCAGAGCTCTGCTTACCACAACATTAATTAAAGTCATTCGCTACACACGCAACACACAACCATGGATAAGGGTACGCATCAGGGGAGTGCATTTGTGTGTGTGTGTGTCATATTTATGTTCCAGTTTGTAATGTGATGATTTAATAAAAAAAAATTATAATAAAAGGATGAATGTTGCCAGATTGGTAAACAGATTAGCAAATTTGGTTAAATATAAAGAGTTTAGATGCAAAGACCTCTTAAAGCCATTTGAAATTTCCTTCAAAAATGAGCATATTAATCAGGCTCCTGTCTGTAGGTTCAGTAATTTCAAGTTTATGGCAAAGAATACACTCTTTTAAAGGTCTTTAAAACGAAATAACTAACATAAACATATAGGAGTCTGAGAAAAATGCTAATTTTCAATAGAAATTTCAGATGGAACTCTTTTTTTCAATAATGTGATGATTTTAAAAAACTAAAAAGAGATGAATGTTGCCAAATTGGTAAATTTGGCAGAAGATAAAAGAAAATGAAAATTATGTCAACATTTACTTGCCCCTCTCATGTTGTTTTAAACCAGAGATACCCAAAAGTTGGCCCATTGTAACCTTTGATTTGGCCCACCATCCCATCTTAGAAGAGGGTAAGAATGATGGAGAGGGTTGGGGTGTTTTATTGCTGAGCTGCCAAAAAAAAGCTCATTAAAATTCAAAGTTTCATTTAAATGTTGTAAATGAATCTGTTTTTTTTTTTTTTTAATGTAAATAGTCACTCGACGGACAGGGAACTATGCAGAAGACACGTGCTTTGTCCTAAAGCGACTACTGTATGCTTAGTGGTTGGCCGGTGGCATGCAGAAATTACACTTATTACCAAGCCATAATTACATGCTATTTCAGACCGAATATTCAAGGTATTATGATAAACAATATAGGAAGCATGTCACAGGTCGTCATTGTTCATAAATGAACCAATGTGAATATAAAACCAACTTCACCCCAGTAAAGCAGGCTAGGTTGAATAGTGCTATGCTTTGTTGTTAAGCTAAATATAAATCTACAATATCGATGCCGTAAAAGGTCCCGTATAAAGTTGAAAACAGTCACATCAATCTTTCACTGGAAGACACTTCCATATAACCCACTCATAAAACAGCACAATCTACATCAGCTTTGCTTGACTAACAGAGTTTTAAAACATAACATTACCTGTCTAAAATAAATACTTCAGCCATGGTGTCATCCTTCCTCCACCATGCAAAAGTAACTTCAATATTGATTCAGCATTTGTTTTTACTGCTGTCACTCTCTGTCTCGTGGGGACGTGAGCGCACATGCACGTGCAAACAAGTCTGCATGAACAGAAATGTGCAGATGTACAAATCTATATTTGTTGACAGACAGTTTGGGCTACTTTTTGGAATTATGGGAATTATTCCATAAGACTTTTAACCAGCACAAAAAAAAAAAAAATTCTGAAAAGACAATCACCTAATTGTAATTGTAATTTGTAACTTGTAATTTATTAGAATGTGGTATACCTTGATAAAAGATTCAGCAAGTATTGTGCCATACAGATTTTATACCGTCACATGCCTAGCAACGATTTATTCTGAAACTAAAATAATAGTTCAAATCTACACAGATGATTTTGTCAAATCCAATGATCATTTAAAAAAATTATCAAATTAGAAATTATTAATAATAATCAACCTCATCCATTGGCAAAGCCATATCTGATCCTGTCTGAGTGTGGGTGTTATATGTCAGACTCAAAAGGCTTACATAAAAAGAGCCCTGTTTTATTGAATAAAAGCCATGAAAGAAAAGCCATTGGGCGTTTGCATTTCACACCATTTCGACTGCGCACTTCCCCTCTGAAGATTCTCCCACTCTTTCTGAACCCTTTCATGTTGCCTTTCACCACGGAGACACAAGGAAGCCCTCATTTTGAAGATTGCTTAAAAATACATCTCCCGAAGATCAGACAATGTCAAGATTAACCTGCCCTGCACACAAGACCCAGAAATGGTCGAAATGAGCAATCAAAACGACGGCAACTGGAGACTTAATGTGACATGACAATGGAAGCAGTTAGCAGTCAGTCATTCATATGTTTCCGTGTTTAATCTGACAGGAGGTGGAAGCAGCCAGTCCAAATCTACAGCATGAGCGGAGCGAAGACAGATGGGACCCAGTCAGGATACAAACTCACGCGGATGCATTCAACTCCAACTCAAAGCATATGCCATTAGGACAGTTTCTGCATAAATTACCTGAATTTCTGGTCACACGCAGGTAGAGGATTAACAAGCACTGTTAAGAATGTTACAGTTTCAACCCAATTTTGATTCAAATACCACTATATCAAATACCATTTTTACACAAAATTTGGGTTAGTTCATATTTCAACCAAAACTCAACAACAACACTAAAAAAGGCTGAGGTATTGTTACCAATATTGGGCCAAATATGGGCAAAGTCAACTGTCATGACAAAATGGGGATGCTTACAATTATTTATAGAAAGATTACGAATAAAATCCTTTTTAATTCTGTGGTTTAGACGAGTTCAGATGATACAAATATTTTACATTGTATGTTTACGGTGTTCAGATTTGTCCAAAAAAAAAACTCAATCATGCTTGATTGAAGAGTGAGAACCAATGAGGTTCATTATATGTGACACGCTGCTCTTATGAGCTTCTGCAAAAAACAGCCAGGTTTGTTCTAGTTCTCCAAGAGCTAGCCTTCAACTCCAACTAAAAGCATATGCCATTACAACAGTTTGAGAATAATATTAATAATAATAATAATAATAATAATAATAATAATAATAATAATAATA
>CAIGQZ010032312.1:11373546-11384118 GCA_903798205.1 Danio tinwini
GTGTGTGTGTGTGTGTGTGTGTGTGTGTGTGTGTGTGTGTGTGTGCTGTTGCATGCAAGGTTTGTCTATTGATAACCATATCAGAGCATACTGGGGGTTGTTATTTTGAGGGTCGCAGGCTGAAAAGTTTGGGAACCCCTGCTTTAAATATGACCTGTACTTATAATTAGATAAGTACAGGTCAGAATCAGTATGTTGTAAATTGATGATGGAACTTTATTTCAGCCATATTTTGTCATGTTGTTTTACAAAGTTATTAGAAATATTTATTTTGATGCAGATACTAGAATGGAAAATGTAATATTTGACCCAAAAAAGACAAAAACATTGGGGAAAAACAATTCTTCAGCTGTTTAATGGATGCAGTGTGTATACCAGAGTTTCTACAGTCAAATTTAAGACTTTTAAGACCTTTTTAAGACAATTATGAGGCAAATTTCAGACTTTGCAAATTTTCATTGGCATCGTTGAGCCAATGAAAAAACTTAACTTGCCTCATCGAAACAATTTTAATTGAGCTATTTCTTAACTACATATTTTAAATGTGTCAAAACAAGCAAAATCTAGTTTTATTTACTAGTTCAAAAGCAAAAACTATAATAAACTAAATTTATGCCCAACAGTCTGTCTAAAATGCATGGATATCTTTTAAATAAATGCTATTGTAAGGAAGATAATTACACTGTATTGGTACATATATTTAACTTTTATTTTATTGAGTTTTATTGAGATAGATTATTGGTGATTGGTCTGCCCGATTGGGTAACTTTACATATTTAGAGGGAAATTAAAACATGTTTAAAATGATTTACAAAATATCTGTCATTTTAAGACTTTTTAAGAGCCTGTGGACACCCTGGTATAGATAAAACATCCAAAAATATAATACAGACTTGCACCAATTTATACAGTAACAAGTGTCTCGAGTCCTTTCACATGGATCTCTGACTCTTCCCAGTGTGCAGTTTACTTATACTATTTTCCAGTTTATATGGCGCACACACATCCAAAGCATAAAAATCACAAGCGCTGAGCAAGACTGGAGATTTCCAATGACAGAACAAAAACCACACAATGGAATATGTTATCTATACATACTGAAGATCAGAGAGATCATCCTGCAAATGTTTTCTTAGCTCATCCACACCCCGGCGGAGCGCAGAACTCCAGAGGAGCGAGCGGAGGGACAGGCCTGCCGTTATCAGCCTCTGAAAACTGATCAGACATTTATGCAAAAGAGAGAAACTGGAGCGAAGGCATCTTCAATTATCTGATGAGGCAAGTTTATCTGAACGGCTCCCTTTTCTTTTCCTTTTTTTCCTGCGTGAGGATCAAATAGCAGCTCTTTACATAACAAAAGAGCTTCCTGCCTGACCTGCTTCGTTCAGCCTACTTTTAGAAGCAGCTGGACTTTCCATAAGTAGGAGGACTTTTCTACTGTAAAACGCTGACTTATTCCAAAATTAGAAACTCGTTTGTTTAGATTTAGAGCTAAAAGCGTGACTTGCGTCCGTAGATGACATAAACCATTTCTGCTTGTGCCATTAAAACCCATAAACTCCATCAACCACCAAGGGATCCTTTGCACTTTTTACATATTTTAGCAGCTTTAAAGTAGACTTTGCTATCCAGTGTTGCCCTCTGAAAGACCAATATGCTGCTTCACCAAACATGTTACTAATTCATCTCTTTTAAAGCCTGTGTAACTGGATAGCTGTTAATTAATATAGCTGTCAGTTAAAGGTCTTCTTCTGGACCGGTGGTAACATTAGCTTGACCTGCTAGTCACACTAGGCCTCAATCTGCAGCTCAATTAAGCTAATGCTATGCAAAAAAAAAAGGTCTCCAGCCATTAGCTCTCACACCAGGGCCCATTAATAGCATAATTGGGCCATTCCAAAGGCCGATTAATATGGAAGCAGTCTATGATCTCATCCTCATCGCATGCTTAAAATGCTCCTAATATGCACAGATGCATATTTGAGGGTCCGCAGGAAGTTATAATTCTAGATGCATCTCCCTTAAGAGTGCAGACTCGCCTGATCAAAAACAGAGACATACAACGCATCCCAAAAGTATTTATAGCGCTTCACTTTTTCCACATTTGTTTTTATGTTACAGCCTTATTCTAAAATGTATTAAATGAATGAATTTCCTCAGAATTCTACACAAATACCCCATAATGACCATGTGAGAAATATATTTTTTTAATTGTTGCCAATTTATTAAAAATAAAAAACCTGAAAATTCACATGTCCATAATTATTCACAGCCTTTGCCTAATACTTTGTTGATGCACCTTTGGTAGCAATTACAGCCTGAAGTCTTTTTCAATATGATGCCACAAGCTTGGCACACCTGTCTTTGGGAATTTATGCCCATTCCTCTTTGCAGTACCTCTCAGGCTCTATCAGGTTGGATGGGAAGTCACGGTGTACAGCCATTTTCAGATCTCTCCAGAGATGTTTAATAGGATTTAGATCTGGGCTTTGGCTGGGCCACTAAAAGACATTCACCAAGTTGTTGTGAAGCCACTCCATTGATATTTTGCCAGTGTGCTTTGGGTCATTGACCTGCTGGAAGATAAACCGCCACCACAGTCTGAGGTCAAGAGCACTCTGAAGCAGGTTTTCATTCAGGATGTCTCTGTACATTGCTGCATTCATCTTTCCCTCTATCCTGACTAGTCTTCCAGTTCCTGCTGCTAAAAAACATCCCCACAAGAAGATGCTGTTGGCACCATGCTTCACTGTAAAGATGATATTAGCCTGGTGATGAGCGGTGCCTGGTTTCACCAAAGAGTTCAATTTCAGTCTCATCAAATCAGATAATTTTGTTTCTTATGGTCTGAGAGTCCTTCAGATGACTTTTGGCAAATTCCAGGGGGGAGTGACTTCCATCTGGCCACTCTACCATACAGGCCTGTTTGGTGGATTGCTGCACAAATGGTTGTTCTTCTATAAGGTTCTCCTTTTTCCACAGCAGAACACTGGAGCTCAGACAGAGTGACCATTGGGTTATTGATCACCTCCCTGACTAAGGTCCTTCTCCCCCGATCACTCAGCTTAGATGGCCAGCCAGCTCTAGGAAGAGTCCTGGTGGTTCCAAACATCTTCCACTTATGGATGATGGAGGCCACTGTGCTCATTGGAACTTTCAGAGCAGCAGAAATTTTTCTGTAACCTTCCCCAGCCTTGTGCCTCGAGAAAATCCTGTCTCAGAGGTCTACAGACAATTCTTTTGTCTTCATGCTTGGTTTGTGCTTTGACATGCACTATCAAATATGACCAGACCTTGGTATAGACACCTATAGACAGGTGTATGCCTTTTCAAATCATGTCCATTCAACTTAATCTACCAGAGGTGAACTCCAATGAAGCTGCTGAAACATCTCAAGTATGATCAGTGGAAACAGAATGTACCTGAGCTCAATTTAGAGCTTCACTGAAGTTTTTTAATTTCAATAAATTTGCAACAATTTCAAAAAATATTTTTTCCCATTGTCATTATGGGCTATTGTGTCTAGAATTTTGAGGAAATAAATTAATTTCATCCATTTTGGAATAAGACTGTAACATCAAAAATGTGGAAAAAGTGAAGCGCTATGAATACTTTCTGTATGCACTGTAATAATCAAATAAAAAACTTTCCAAACTATGGTTACTTGAATACCACAGTATGTAAATGGTCAGATTTTATTACAGATTTGAAGGGATATTTCAGCCAAAAATGTAACATTTACTCACACTCACTTTCTGCTCCTGATCTCAAAGGAGAAATTATGAAAAATGTTGTAAACTGATAGCCATTGGCATCCATAACAGGAAAATAGTACAATGTATTCAGTGGCTACCATTTTCCAACATTCTCCAAAATGTCTCCATTTGTGTTTAGTAGCAGAAAAAAGCTCAAACGTGCTTGGAACAAGTAGATGTTGAGTAGAGAATGATAGAATTTAATTTATTAATATACAGTAGTGGCGAAGTGGTGGCGCAGCAGGTACTGCTGTCGCCTCACAGCAGGAAGGTCACTGGTTCAAGCCTTGGCTGGGTCAGTTGTCGTTTCTGTGTGGAGTTTGCGTGTTCTCCCGCGTTTGCATGGGTTTCCTCCGGGTGCTCCAGTTTCCCCCACAGTCCAAAGACATGCGGTACAGGTGAATTGGGTAAGCTAAATTGTTCGTAGTGTTTATGTGTGAATGAGTGTGTATAGATGTTTCCCAAAGATGGATTGCGGCTGGGAGGGCATCCGCTGCGTTAAACATATGCTGGATTAGTTGGCAGTTCATTCCGCTGTGGGGACCCCAGATTAATAAAGGGACTAAGCTGAAAAGAAAATGAATGAATGAATATACAGTATGGTTTGCTGAATTTATTTCCCAATGCCTGTTAGTTAAAAAAAAATATTAATATGTTTGTGCACTTTTTTTTCCAACACTGGAAAAACATGATCATCTCACTTAGATTTTTTGTGTCTTGTTTCTAGTCCAAATATTAAAAAATTCTTAAATCAAGAAGAATTTTCTTGGCAAGCAAATTTATTGTCTTACAATAATATGCTAAAATTAAGTGAGTTTTTCCTTTAAACAAACAAAATAATCGGATAAGTGAGTTTTTAATGTCTAAAACGAGCAAAATCATGGGGTAAGAAAAAATATTTTGTAAGGTTATTTTATTAATAACATAAGGATCTTTTCTTTACACCACTAGCAGATCACTTTGCTTGTTTTAAGGAAAAACACTTCATTTTGACATGCTTTTTTTTGTGAACAATTGTTTTATTTTCATTTATTTGCAAAAGAAATACAGTACAATATTACAATGAAGAACATCACATCCCTATCCCTCCCTCCTATGGTAGACTTACTTGGTAAGGTATAAACAAAAGATGTAGAAAAATGAATCATTGCAGTGTGATACATTCATTCATTCATTCATTCATTCATTTTCTTTTCGGCTTAGTCCCTTTATTAATTTGGGGTCGCCACAGTGGAATGAACCGCCAACTTATCCAGCATATGTTTTACGCAGCGGATGCCCTTCCTGCTGCAACCCATCCCTGGGGAACACTCATACACTTCCATTCACACACATATACTACAGACAATTTTAACTTACCCAATTCACCTATACCACATGTCTTTGGACTGTGGGGGAAATCGGAGCACCCGGAGGAAACCCACGGCAACACAGGGAGAACATGCAAACTCAGAAATGCCAACTGACTCAGCCGAGGCTTGAACCAGTGACCTTCTTGCTGTGAGGCGAGACCGCTACCCACTGCGCCACCATGCTGCCTGCAGTGATACATTAGTTTTTAAAACAAGACAATATTTTTTTGCCAGTCAAGAAAATGATTCTTGATTTAAGAATTTTTTGATATTTGGACAAGAAACTAAAATCTTTTGTATTTTTTTGAATATCATTACGGAAGTAGAATCAGTTGCAAAATGAATAAATGACTAATAGTTTTATGTCATGTCTGGCATTACAAATATTTAAAATAGAGACTATTTTGTCTTTTTCAAAAACAAATTCTGTATAAAACAATTAAAAAAATAAATGTAATTTGTGATAAATTTGTTTTGCCAATAGGTACATTATATTTAGAACAGTAATATTTCCTTTCATTATTCTATATAGGTAGAAAAATATTAGCCATTATTCATGCATTCTTTTAAACTTTCTTTTATTTACTCTGGCAAGGCTTCACAATGCATTTTTTTAAAAAGTGTTGAACTCTGTTTTGGCACCTTTTTTCTGTTTTTCTTACAAAAGTAATTGTTCTTTTCAGTTAAGCATGAAGTGGATTTATGTTAGTAAAATAGAATTTAAATTTATCATATGGAATTTGATTTTAAATATATCAACAAGCACCAAAAATTGGGGTCTCGTGGGGTGACAAGAATTGAACCCCCCCCCCCCCCCCCCCCCCACACACACAAATTTGAACTAAAAATTGACATCAAATAACTAGTTGAAATATGCAAGTGAAACTGACATCAAAATCTTGACATTGTGTTGATTCCATGTAAACTAAATGCCAAACTTTTGGCTACTGTAAGCCACTTTCAGTGTGGTATTAACGTTCTGTCTACAATAGGATTCAGCCACCTTTGGTGCTTGGACCACTAAAAATCCTCATAATAAATGTAAATATTTGTAATGCCAGACATGCTATAATATTCTTATAAAGTTTGTTCCAACAACCTTTGCAACTTATTTGACTTCTGTGATAATATTAAAGTAATAGAGAATGGAAACCTGTTGTAACGCATTCTGTGTATTTAGGACAAAGGAGCCTAATTCTCATTGATCTCTACTGATTTATTGTATCATATACAATGCTCAGCATAATTGAGTACACCCCATTTAGAAAAACATTTTATCCATTTCTCAGTGAATATAGGCAATGTATTTGGATGCATTTAAACAAAACAGATTTATTAAACAGATATATTTATTAAAATAATATTTTAGTTACCAAACATATTTAGAAATTGAAAGATAATACAATAAATTCAAGCAAAATATTGCAAAAAATAACCTACAAAATTTAAATTTTTTTGCTTCTCTTGATTTTTCCTCATTTTTTAAATTAAATATAAATAAAAATAAACATATAACATATCCATATCAGCATATCAGCTCCAGATTTGGCTTCAGTACTGACTAATGTATATGCACAAATATAATATTGTATAGCTTCCTATTGAAAAAAATATGAAATTAAAAGATAGCTTTGTGAGGGGTGTACTTATATATGCTGAGCACTGTATACACTCATTAGCAATAAATTGTAAGTGCTCGCACAATAAATAATGAAAAAAAAAAATCATATCTGTAAATGTTTTCTAGTGGCAGCCCGTTGATGCCCTGTCAGTTACAGATAAACTTGTTCATTTATTTGATCCACTCTGGATTCACACCCTCTGCTTCACTTACACTTTACAGAATGTTATGGGATACATATTATCAGCTTCTCAGACACACAAAGAGTGTTATTAAATGTATGTACAGTACATGTTTGATCATTTTATTCTGAATGTTTGTTTGATGTTTTTAAAAAGATATTCTACACAGCAAAAATTCCTGTGTTAAATATACAGTGTGATTTTTTTGGTGTTGTTCAGTGTTAAAACCGGAGTAAATTTCAATCTATGAGTGTGGAAGAGCGTATATTTAAGAGTTTTTTTTTTCAGTGTTAAACGTTTAACCCAATATGCAGTGTATTTCCCACTAGTGATGGGAAGTCCAGTTTTTTTTTTTTCGAACCGGTTCTTTCAGACAAACAGTGATCAAACCATTATGTTTTACTTAAACTTGAAACATGTCTTGCTGCATTTTAAAATGCAAAGAGTTTAATGTTTTAAAATTATTTCTGAAAAGATTAATGAACATTTAATAAATTAAAACTATTTTCAACATATTTGATCACTGTCATCTGTCGCACACACCAATTGATAATATTGGAAAAAAGGTAATTTATTAACACTGAAGGGTAACACATACTCCAATTTAATGTAAGAATAAACTCTTACTGTGTTAAAATGAACTCCGAGAGTAATGTACAAATTTCACACTTTAGAAAGTGTTATTTTAACTCCAAAATGGAGGGAGTCATATGTACACCCAAGGAGTGTTAAGTTAAACTAAAATTGAGTTAAATGTACACTGATTTATTTATTTTTGCTGTGTACAGTTGAAGTCAGAATTATTAGCCCCCATTTGAATATTTTTTTTCCTTTTTAAAATATTTCCCAAATGATGTTTAACATAGCAAGGAAATTTTCACAGTATGTCTGATCATATTTTTTCTTATGGATAAAGTCTTATTTGTTTTATTTCGGAGATAATAAAAGCAGTTTTAAATTTTTCATAAACCGTTTTAAGGTCAAAAGTATTAGCCCCTTTAGCCTATATTTTCTTTCCATAGTCTACAGAACAAACCATCGTTATACAATAACTTGCCTAATTACCCTAACCTGCCTAGTTAACCTAATTAACCTAGTTAAGCCTTTAAATGTCTTTTTTAAGCTGTATGAAGAGTCTAGTAAAAAATATCTAGTAAAATATTATGTACTGTCATCATGGCAAAGATAAAATAAATCATCAATAAAAATATTAGAAATTAGTTATTAAAAGAGTTATGTTTAGAAATGTGTTGAAATAATCGTCTCTTCTATAAACAGAAATTTGGGAAAAAATAAAAGGAGGGGGGGGTCTTTTTTTTGTAATGATTTCCATTGGTTTACATTGTGCGCTCCAACGTTTGTCCACAAACAGACTGCAACTGACTGCAAAATGTAGGATTTTTGTGGTTTACAAACTGACCGCAAAACAGTGTTCAAATTTATTACATTTTTTTTACTAACATGCAGTTTATGCTACTGTTTATTAAAAAAAGTAAATCTGACTTGACTTTTGGCAAATATATTGGTGAATAAAAGTGGGAAAAAATGTATTATTTTTTACAATTTTCCTTACATCGAAATTCTTTTTGTTCTTTAAGGTACTCGGTGTAACCCTTTTTAAATGGACGCACAAAGCTTAAAGATATGAGAAGCTCTACCGATGATCTAAACTTATATAAACACCTCAGGACATGAAAATTTCTGAGTTTCGAATGTGTTCAGATTAAGCCTATAGATTTATCTGACTTCCCACCTAAGTTTTATTCCAGTGCAAATCAGCCCTCGTATTGACTGACTGCTTTTCATCCATCTTAGAGGAATGGTTTGTGTTTTTGTATGTGTATGTGCACGCAAAAAGCTCTGAGGGAATTTTAACAGTCGAGCCCCGCTAAATCTTTCTGTTTCTACAGCAGAACGTCAATAAAATAAATATCCTGTGTTTCTTTTCTCTCCTCCGATGCACACTCAAACGTCCTCAACCAGCGGGGCAGAGAATCTCCCTCACACCTCAGGCAATCTTTAATATAATCCCTGTTTTTTTTTTCTCCAGTAAATGGCCAAGATCTCAGGTGCGGCTCTTAAACAGGCAGAGAAAAACTAATGTTAACATATGCTGTGAGTGCCAATAGCTCAGGCTCTGGCATCGACCAGCACGGTGTGTGATTAGGGTAGTGAAGCTAAGCTGATCCCAGACACCGATCGATCTTGCACACTTTCAATATGGATGCAACCCTGCGCACAGCGGCCACGTCTAGCTGCTTACATTGATTTTTTCCTCAATTATATAATGGTGGCTCTGTCCAGGATTTCAGCTAAATCACATGTAATGAAGGGCTGGCGTCTCTCAAAATGAAGCACTTTTTTCTCGTATCTAATTGTATTTTATTAGCAGTGTTTGACAATCTCCTCTCCACTGAAATGTGTGAGTGTGTGTGCATAAAATGTATTCCAATAATATTACAAAACAAACATTTTTGCTCTTTTCAAATCTCTGCCAAATGAAGTATCAGATGTGTCCTGTTTATTTGTATTTGACTTATGATTTTTATCCAGAACAACGGTCACTTTTGCAGCTTCCAGTTTTTGGAAGCACGTTTGTACGGTGGCTGAGAGAGCTTAACATGCTGCAATTTAAGAAAACAAGTGCAACTTTAAAAACTGCCAGCAAATTGAGAAAAGACCTTCATCAAATCTTCACAACACAAACACATTTTTATAAAACACACTGCATTTTCTCAAAACGCAAACATTTTATGAAAACACGTTGCATTTTCTCACAAACACAATGGAAATGTTTCAAGGAGACCCTAAATCCAGAGCCCCGGCTATTTAGGTTATGGTTATTTAGGCTAATAAATACTAAAAACACAGGAATCTGGATATTAAAATAAACAAACAAAAAATTCACCTTTCAAAGATCACATAAAACCTCACTGAGCAATAGTCACGGCACAGCAGCGTTTTTGGGTCCACTTGAAACATTTTGTTCCGTTCTTTATGTGTTGTGAGAAAATGCAGAGTGTTTTATTAATTTATTCGCATTGTGGGAAAATGCTTTATTTTTTTTTTCCTACGTGTGTGCGTTGTGAGGATTTGCAACACGTGTGCTGTCAAACGAATGAAGATCTTTTTCCTAATTTGCTGTTGTTTTGTTAAATTGCAGCACGCTAAGCTCTCTCGGCCATCGCATGTTTGCCTTTCCTTTTGTTCACTGGGATTTTAAAACTGTCCAAGAATCAACTAGCTTCTATAGAATTATTAAATCAGAAGCACCAAATGACTTGAAAACTGAAAGCTTAATGTATTATATATTAGTAGTGTAATATAGATACAGATCTAGTCTTGAAACATCTGTTAGAATATGAGGGAAAAACCAAGGAAATCACAGGTAGACTTTTGATTTTGCATCATACGCAATTATCAAAAGTGTATATGAATTCATGGAATTACAATATAACATGTTAAAATGCTAATTACTTAGTCATTTCTGTTTTATAATAAAATATGTATCTATATTTTTTCCAGACATGCACAAGAAACTGCAACATTAAAATATAAATCATGGACTAATTAAATATTTCCACAAAGTATTGCAAGCATTTCTAAATATATAATTAGTCAAAATATAATATTACTGAAACTAAGTAATAATAATAATAATA
>CAIGQZ010032312.1:11384518-11400596 GCA_903798205.1 Danio tinwini
ATACCACATGGGTTACGGAGTCTGGACACGTATAAAATAAAGTGCAGTGAAAGTTCATCCAAAGGTAAAAAGTAGAAGTTTTGTCATTTTTACTCACCCTAATGCTATTTTTAACAAATATGACTGAAACAAAAAAGAAAATATTCCCTGGAGTAAAATGTTAACCGTTACAATGGATTTTGATTAAATTGTTCTTCAAATAGTTTTTTTGTGTTTCAGGAAATGACATGTGACTCTAAAAAACTTTAAAATTGTAAAATCAAATTAAACAATGATAAAAATTGTTATCTGCAGCCTGTTATTGTTATTGCAGCCTGATCTCACAGGGAAACGTAACTATTTTACAGTTTGTCAGTTTAGTGGCAAATTCATACAAAGTTCAGTCGTACGAAAATGTACGATTTTAAAAAGGAGGCATGGCACCCAACTCTGCCACTAAACTGAACTATCATTGTAGCGAGACAGAAGGTTGGTTATAAACAGGAGCTAAATTATATTCAATACAGAACTTAACAGGCAGCCAGTGTAAGAAGGATAAAATTGGGGTGATATGATCATATTTTCTAGACCTGGTTAAAAACTCCGACAGCTGCATTTTGCACTAACTGAAGTTTATTAATAGAGGATGCTGGACAACCAGCAAACAGAGCATTACAGTAATCCAGCCTAGAAGTCATAAAAGCATGGACTAGCTTTTTGCATTTGAGATGGATAGCATACTTCGTAAATTAGCAATATTTCTCAGATAAAAGAAGGCTTTTTTTTGACATTGGAGATATGATTTTCAAGTTAAGTTGCTATAACACCCAGATATTTTACTGTAGAGGTAATACTAACTTTTAAGTTGTGAGATCTGCTGTGTACCGGATTTAGGCACAATAAGTATACTTCTGTTGTGTCTGAATCATTGGGGTATGAGCAAATCATACTAAATTGTACGAACGAGATCATAATAATTCATACTAAGTATAACCCCGACATTAAATCAAAAAGTTACGAATAGTCGTGAGATTGTGTTGCAATAAATCATGATGTTTAAATGTTTCTTTAACTTGACCTAAAATAAGTTCATGTTCTAAAAATATGTACAGTAACAAATTTATCAGTGTAATGGGAGCTAAAATTGCCTGTAAATTTCATTTGATTCTTAACTTTAACCATTTAATTCTGAAAATGAGCTTTTGCAGTCTACAAATTGAAATAATTGTTTCTATTTATATATATATATATATATACCATAAAATTTAAATTATTCGATGGCAAAGCAAAAATGTAATATGCTGTTCATTTGGGGATACATGTTAGAAAAATAATAAAAGTGTGGCACAGCTTAGTATTTAACACGAGACATTTATCTTATTGTGATTCTGATCAACTGCATAAATAACAGTACACTTAGTTTATTTATGTATCAATGAATTTGTCTCCATCACAAAAATTGTTGGATGAGTTACGCATCAAAAGATTAACACATCAGTTACAGTTTGTTCAAATCCATAACCCTCAATATGATAACAAGTAAACAAAGTTCTGCTCATGAACAAAAGGCTCTTCTTTCTCTTTTTACTTCCACTTGTATTTTGCGGGCCAAACGAAGTTGGATTGATGAAGGCATGTTAAGCGCACAGCCTGTCTCTAGTCAATGTCTGCTTCAGGACAATCCGTTCTGACAGAGCCATCCGTTTACAGTTGCTAGCTATTGATCTGATTTTCAACACATCACACCAGGCAGTTTCCTGCAGCATGCTAACAAAAACACTCAGGTACGATCAAAAAGACCCACACGACACGTGAGAGCTCATCGCCACACAGCGGAAAGCCGCGTCTTCCCACACGCTCTTCGGAGACGGCTAGTTTCTGAGAGAGTTAAGGGGGCTTCGGCGTCTGAAGAAATCAGCCAGCTTGCATTAAGGTAGATGAAATGTTGTGATGTGCGGCGGGTGAATGGTTTGTGTCATTAAGAAGCAGAAAGCAAACAGCGTGAACTTGCCGTGTGTACTGTCTGAGCAAAGGCAAGATTAAGGGATGTTCAGAGACCTTCGTCTGTCAAAACTTCAAAGTTGCCACAGGCTCTCCTTGTTCTGGCGGCGCTGCAACCAAATCCCAAAAAACTCAGCAGCCTCTGAGGCTGTCAGAGGCCTCCTGACACCCCCTTTATCAGGTGTACAGTGCTTTAATGCCATCCTGGATAAATAAACCAAACACTGCTGGGAACACTGGCGCCCTCTTTAGGCTGATACTAACTCAATTACTGTACATTAACTACAAGTGACAATAGTTTTAAAAGTTATATAATAATAAATAATATACAACGCTGACACAAAATTTAGTGGCAAAATCTGATGTAATAATGTATTGCATTCTGAAAAAACAGCGCTTGCTTATACAGCATTGAATAGTCTGATTCATTCCAGTTGATTCAAGTTTTCACTTCATTATTTCAGTGATAGGATAAACAAACATTTACACAAATCTAAAAGCTTCTGTTATGTATTAACTGCAAAAAAAGGTGGAGAATTAACTTGTTTTGGTAATATATAGACCATTTCAATGTGGTCATGTTATTGGTCTATTAACATTTCTTGCTTGCTATCAAACTATTTCTGTAACAAGGGGCAATTCAATCATAACTTAATGTTAAAACAGCTGTCATAACATTATTTATCACTATGGGGCTCTTTTTAGATTCTCAGGAGCTATAGAAATCAAAAATATAAAAAACAGGAAAAACGTTGTGAACATTGTTTTTGTTTACATCCCTCAAAATGGTTCATATAGCTTGAATAATTTTAGTGAATTGGCTTGCTCAGATCAACAGATTTGAATGACATTTTTGAATGCTGTCCTTGTATTTGCAGTTAATAAAAAAGGTAACACTTTATTTTTATGGATCATTTGAGTATTAGTAGACTATCTGCTTAATACCTGTTGATACTGCTGCTAAACAGACCTTTAACTGACTATAAGAAACTTTGCAAGTACATGGCAACTTACACTAACCCCAACCTAACAGTCTACTTATAATCTAAAGAAAACTAGTTGGCATGTAGATGCAATGTAACTTAAATTCAACAAACGGACCATCAAAATAAAGTGTGACCAAAAAAAAACCTTTTTAGTTTTGTGTCAATTTTTTTTATGCTCAGTTCAGTATAGTTTAGTGGCAAAGTCCTATGTAATAATCCAATGCATTCTGAAAAATAGCGCTTGCTTAAATATACAGCATTGGATAGTCTGATTCATTCCAGTTGGTTCTACCTAATGTTTTTACTTCATTATTACAGTGATAGGATAAACAAACATTTACACAAATCTAAAAGCTACTGTAATTAATTCACTGCAAAAAAGGTGGAGAATAACCATGTTTGGTAGCATTATAAAGCTTGAGTATTTCTAGTAAACTGGTTTGCTCAGATGAACGGATTAAGTGATTTGCATTTTGCAGTTTGAAATATATAATAAATGCTGTCCTTGTATTTTCATTTAATAAAAAGCTTTTTGTGTAAAGTTAGTTAATTCAGTATAATATAAAAAAATAGTTTTTGTGCCAGATAAATCTCTAAATGATAAATATTATCATAGTTAAAATTAAAAGCTATAATATTTGAAATATCAAATATTTCATATTATAAAATACTACATGTACAGTATATAATATATGAATATAAAACTAAAATCCACACTCATTATAAAATAAATCTTTGATGAATGGGCTATATGCAAACAGACTTTTAATTTTTAGCCAGGCAGCCCCAGGTCTTTCCAGTACACAATAAAAATTCTTTAAAAAATCAGCGATCTTCACTGCCTGTTAGATATACGATATGAAGTGGGTCTCAGACCGGAAAAGAAGCACTGCCCCCCTCCCCCACCCCCTAAATAAGACAATTTATTTTACCCCAGTTTCTAATGGAGTTTTTTTGTGCTAGCCTGATGCTACTGACTGCGCTAGAGGTTACAACATTCTTTCATCTCCTTTTACGCTTGAACAACTAAATGAATGCTTAAGTCTATTGAACTGAATGTACTGTAATTACATTATAACATCGATGCTGTAAAAACAACCTAGTGAAATTGAAAATAGTCACATTAAGCTTTCACAGAAAGTTTATCGTTGGCTTTAAAACTCTAGCTGTGCATAAAGCCTATTGCCACCTTATTATTTTAAGCGACTCAAATTATTTTTGTTGACTAAAGCATATGCTTCTGAAATATTAAACAAAAAAATATGCATTTGCTATGTAAAATAAATATGAATGTATAAATAAACAAAGGATAGATTTAAATTAATATATTTAATGGTAAAGCATCGTTTTAGAGACTGGGACAGGCACTCAATGCTATTATTATAGTGTTCTTATATGCAGTCTCAAATATCACATTTTAAATGTTTTACTGTAAGTAGCCTACTACTACTGTAGCAAACTACATTTTCAATGTAGCTACTTTAATTTTTAAGTAGGTTAAAATATTTAGAAGCTACATTATACAAGTTGCTATCCCTAGTATTGATACTACAGAACTGTGTTTTTATATAGCTGCGTTTCCGAGGAAAGAACAGAACAATGCAAATGAGGTTGAAACAAAACAATGCAAATTAAGTTTAATCAAGCTATTCCAATTTTAAGAGGTAAACTGAATCAAATGAGTCTCCCACTCGTATCACCTGGGGGCTCATTGCATTCATGTCTTGCAGCGCAGGATGAAATGGCACAGGATGAGCTTGTGCAAACAGCGCTGTCATGTTGCCTTTTCTTCACCGACAGATCAGATGCATTGTGAGGATAGAAGAAAACATCTGGAGGAGACAGATGGAAGAAACGAGAGAGAGAGAGAAAAGAAGCAGATGAATACAACCAGCTCTGTTTGGGGGACCCATTCAGACCTCGCTAAGGATCTAGCTGTATTCCATTGAAAACGCACACATGGGACAGGGCAGAGAATACATTTCACAAATGCATCTTTCAAATGAGAAACAAAAGACAAGAGGTAAGACAGCAAAATAATCTGCCGCATCATAAGTGAAGTCCCATAAGTCTTCGCTGAAGGGTGAACAGAAACATCTCTGAAATGTGTTTTTGGATTCCGCGTTGATACGTTTTGTTTCATTTCTGATTTGGTCTGCGCAGGCGAAGGGATAAGAAGCTGTTTACATTTGAAGCAGAGATCTGTCTAGCGGATTTTTGCAACGAACGCCAATCTCGCACAACAAAACTCGTCCCTTTCAGAATGCGAAAGTAGCCCAATCCCGTTTTAGAGGCGACGCCACTGAGTTTATTTGCTGATGATAGCAGCTCCGCTTCCTCCTATAGATCTTTGAGTGCAAATAAAAAGGAAAAGAGAGGGGAGGGTGAAAAAAAGACATTTCAGAAAGGGGCCACGGGGAAAAAAAAAAAAGAAAGAAAGGGCCTGCGAAAAAGGAAAGTCAAATTAATTTTACTTCCTTTAGAAATGTGTGCTATACCAAGGGGGTCCCTGTAACTTGTGAAAAATTAAATGAGACGGATTCAAACTGTCCAATTTCCACATCAAACAAACGTTGGCTTTCTGCTCCTGGAGAAACTGCTTCATAGAGCACACATAACCCCCCCCAATTTTCCAACTCCAACCTGAACCACCAACACATTTTCTCAACACTAGCTGTATTCTCGGTTTCCTTATTAATCCCACTCTCTAATTCCCCTAAGCACTGTACTGGTTACACTAGCCACTGTCTCTCCCCTGTCTAATTATACCCTTGTGAGTCTATTAATCAACCTGTGAATTATTTAAGAAGGAGAGATCTTCCGTCTGTAACTGACTTTGACAGAGGGGGAAAAAGCAAGGGAGGGCCAAGGTAGAGGATGGAGAGAGAGAGAGAGAGAGAGAGAGAGAAAGAGAGAGAGAGAGAGAGAGAGAGCGTGCTGAATGGAGGGGGGTAGGAGAAAAGAGAAAGAGAAATACGGAATGAGGGTCTACCGTCCTGGCGAGTCCCTGAGGAGCGAAGCTGGTGCAGCTCTCTGGCACCGAAACGAGGCAGATCCTCGTCAAAATACACTTTATGTTTGTTTTCCCCCTCCTCAATCCGCATAAGTTTTCATCACAAACATGAATTCATGAATATGTGTAGCGGTACAGAATAAAGAGGGTAGGGAACAGGAAGGAACTTAGAGAGGGAGAGAAATGAAGGCAAACGAAGTGAAATTTCGATTACAGGAGATTTTACACTTTCCAGTGTTTGACATCTGGAGTCTCTTGTCCCCGTTATCCAGGTATTATGGAAATGGTTAGAGTGTTTTTTTGTTTTGTTTTTTTTTTTTTTACCGTGGTGCTTTGCGTAAACTCATAAGCTGAGAGGAAAAGGGCGTTTTTAATGACTCCTGTTGCCGCTTTCGTCCACGCTGAGCCGTCTAGGGCAGTGAGAAGCCGCTTTTAAAGTAAGATCATCATTATTTTTCAGACTGCAAGGTGTTCTCTGTTGGCCCCTGCAAAGTGTCTGCCAATACCAGAATACTAATGAGTGGGGTATTAGATAAATAAATAAGACTGAGTGCACGCTGGCCCACATCGCTCCAATGTACGAGATGTTAAAGAGTCTGTTTGTGTCTGTCAAAGGTTGTGTGTGTACGTTTGCTGGCGTCGTCTTCCTTATGTGTGTGGGGTTAAAGTAAGCTCCTCTCATTAGGACCTGAGCAGCGCTGCTGTCGGTGGCTGTAGCTCACTGCTCTCTGTGGGATGTTTATTAAATTAATAAAAAGTAGCTTGCGGCGAACGGAACACAGGAAAGCCCTGGGTACAGCTGTGATTGGCACCCTCGGCCGGCCCGCGTTCTCTCAGGAGGCCAACGGCATTTGCTTTAACTAACCGGCCGTGACTGAGGGCGCAAGCTGACATGTCTCTCTCTCTCTCTCTCTCTCTCTCTCTCTCTCTCTCCACTGCTTTCATTCTCATACCTCTTTCATAGTGAAAGGCCTCAGAATACACTGGGAAGGCACGTTGGCATTCGAGGACAGTAAAAAGAACAGAGTGTGGACCGTGTTGGGTGAAAGGGCATTAAAAAAAACAGCAAAAGGTGAACAGGTGCTTTGAGTGCGAATAGAAGATGCTGACTGGTCACAAACATGCAACAACAATATTGTATTGCTTCTCTAATGTCAACAAAACATTAATTCCACTTGAAGTCAGTGTAGAAGAAAACTCTTTAACCTGTTATACGTCTCGGCAGGAATAACTGCAATGCGGGGGCTGCATATGATTGCAGAGAAATGTATATAAACCTTTGAATTTGACAGAACTTTAATCATGAAATTTGGTTTAAACTAAATCACAAGTTTACTTAGCATTTAAAATATTCTGCAAAATATATCATTTTGTTTTCAAAGAAGAAAGTAAATACCCCTACTTTAGACTACAAATGAACTTTTGTTTTGGTTGAATTTAGTTTGAAATGAAATCACATTTTGATTTTACTTTAAGTTTATCAGATGCTTTAACTCAGATTTGGAATGACCTGAGGCTGAGTAGATATACTCTTTTACTAAAGGGTCACAAAACACCAAAACATGTTTTATGAGACTTTGACAGTCATATATATGTCCCGCGTTGCTAAAAACACTATTAGGACACATTTATTTCACTAAAAAGTGAAAAGTGGTTGTTTTTGCGTTGTTTAGAGCAAATTCGTTTTTCGAGTTTAAAAAAATAAATTTTGAAGCAACATCACGACGATGAGATCATTGTGTAAATTCCAACATGGAGATAGGCTGTCTGTACCAGCCCGTACAAAGTGACATAATTGAGTTTTCAGCATTAATTCATGAGAAAGCGAAACGCAACCAGATGCAACTTCATTAATATGCATTATATAGCTTTGAAGACGCTTTTTACCTGTTACAGTGTTTAGAGAGACACCATGTTGTGTTGAAACCGTAATTCAAACAAGTAATAAAAAAATTTTTCGGACATGTGGGTCGTCAATGTTGCGTTGATAAATGTGCCGCAACAAAGGTTTTGTTTCCTTTTCCCCGTGATAAGAGAACAGCTTACATGTGGAACCAGCAGTTGGATTACAGTGGTCTGCTAACACGCGTCAAAAATACGTTTGTAAGGACAAGACACGTTCCAGTTTGTGTTATTTGCCCTGTCTCTATGGATATGGCAAGTGTGTGATCAATGTTCTTTGTTTATGTTTATTCAGAGAGCAAATTTAGAATCATCAGCAGCACTCTTTCAGTTTTTAAAGACATATGATGATTTAGTTACTAAGTTTACAGTTATTTCACTACAATACTATGGACTGAAAATCCTCCACTTCAACACAGCTCTCAGATCCTTTGTAAATGGTGCTCTCCAAATCACTGTCTATCTCCCCTGCGTCTGTTTGTGTTGCCGGTGTGAAAATCAGCTTTGTGTACGTAATTAAACACCCCTTTTCATGCAAACCCTTCCCTCTTTCGCCACTCGACACTGCCACCTAAACAAAGCTGAACTCACCCACTTTCCTGACTTTTTTCAAACTAGTGGTGTGAAAACAGCATGCTGAGACAGGGGGGTTTTATAACCCTTTAAAGTCAAGGCAAAATATTGGGTTGAAGTCAGGAAGACTCCATATTCAGTACATATTTATATCAAAATCATTGCAGAAAATCAGAATGTAATATTTTGAATGAAACATAAACACTAACATGCATTCAGAATTAGCCACTCTATGAGATTTACTACTATCTTTTTAATACCAAAAGAGTGTACCTTCCTTTCACTGGGGATCCCGTCTTCTGAGCATCTTCAAACAGACTACATTAGCGTAGTTCTCCTGAAAGACAAATTATGAAATGTATAATCAACTACTTTAATTGTTGTAGGAATAAACAAAATAAACAATAACACAACCCAGACAATGGGCCTACTGCTCTCAAAGGAGAGAAGACATGGGGGGTCTATTTGCATGTTAACTTTTCACCAAGAATCGTCATAGAAGACACAAAGATTTTCAAGCAGCAGATTTTCATGTGCAAATTTCTGCTCCGTGTTCTTACCCGACACATTATTATTTCATCAGCAGCCCCAGCGGGTTTTCACGCTACGTTATTCTTGCCTCCCCGTGGAAGTGTAAAGTCTCTGGCCTCCTTCAGGACCTCTTAAGTCTGTTTACTCTCAGCTAAGGATGCTAAGCGGGACACAATTTTGCAAAGAGAGAACTCATTAAATGCTAAGACACCAGTCGTGACCAGTGTTAGCCATGTTAGTCACAATAATTGCATGTACACTGTCCGAGTTGACGCTTGCCGGCTCTCAAGTCAACATCAGGTGTTACAGTCAATTAGCAGGCCTTAGCAAATGCTTTGAGGTGTGGAAACAAGTTCTCATGAGCTGGAACAGTCTTGAGGAAAAAACAATATCCTAGTTGGCAGCGTGTTTGGCCATATTTGGTTGAGGGGGAAGTGGGGGAGCTATTTCGAGCTTTTTAAACCCTTAACAAACTGAGACAAACAAATCCAAACAGCAGCAAATGCACAGAGCAAAACACACTCATTAATACAGAAAGCGAGAGCAATGGGCCAAACAAAGAGGCCCTGATAAAAGTGAATACATGCATCCAGATTGACTATACTCTCACTCTGGCAAACACACTTTTCACAGGCTTAGAATATGAAATGACGATGTTCCTAATGTTATATGCTGCCAAACGAATTTGATCAGCGGGTGCTTTTCGAAGGAGACAAAGCTTTGATGTCAGTTATCAATGTCCAAAAATGTAATTTGGAATTTTATTTGACATGTTTCCTTCGATGCAGCAAACTCTACTGTTGATTAAATATGCTACAAAACTTTAAAAATGGCAAAGACACTCACTATACTGACACAGAAGTCTCTGTCTATCTTTGAAACTACTACTGATAAAACACTGTTAGTGATTTAATTACTGCATGTTTTCTTTTCTGTTGTTCTTAAAGGAACAGAGTCTGAGTCTATTATTCACATAAACACAAGACTGTGCTTACTTGATCACAAATACAGTTAATAACAGTATAATTTAGTGAAGTTGCATTTTAAAATAATGATTTTAATGAAAATTGTATTTAATTAAATAACTATTATATAATTTATAGCATCACTGAATTTTCAGAAACCATTTTTTCAGTCTTTCATGTCACATGATGTACAGAAATCATTTTAAAATGCTTATTTGGTGCTCAAGAAACATTTTTGTTATTATCGCAGTATAAACATTAATATAATAAATATTACAATAATAATAATAATAAATATTATTATTATTATTATTATTATTATTATTATAGCCTAGTGGTTAGCGCGCTGACATATGGTGCAGTAGCACTTCAGGGCGTCCCGAGTTTGAATCCTGGCTTGAGAACATTTCCTGTCCCTACCCCTCTCTCTCCCCCACTTTACTTCCTGTATGAAATACTGTCCTATATTAAAATAAATCTTTAACAAATAATATTTTTTTTTCCTTCACTTTCGTCAGTTGGTGAAGTTTGTTCCTCGCCACTGGCTTGCTTGATTTGGGACTTGTGGAGCTGCACATCGATGGATTTGCACTTCAGTGTTTGGACTTTCACACTCATAAATTCATTCATTCATTCATTCATACATTCATTTTCTTTTCGGCTCAGTCTGTTTATTAACCAGAGTTCGCCACAGCAGAATGAACTGGCAACTCATTCAGCATATGTTTTACGCAGCAGATGCCGCAACCCAACCCATACACTCTTGCATTCACACACATACACTACGGCCAAATTAGCCCATTCAGTTCACCTATAGCGCATGTCTTTGGACTGTGGGAGAAACCGGAGCACCCAGAGGAAACCCACACAAACACGGGGAGAACATGCATACTCCACACAGAAATGCCAACTGACCCAGCCAGGGTCGAACCAATGACCTTCTTGCTGTGAGGCGATCGTGCTTCCCACTGCGCCACCATGACACCACTTTCACACTGTAAAAGTAATTTGTTACGTTTTCTTAATTGAATTATTCAAACTTGTTGCCTTCGTATCATAACTTCGCATCAAGTACTATTTACTATTTAGCAATTCTTATACTGTGTCACATTTACTTAGGTCAATTAAGTTGTTAACTCACCTGAAACTGTACTCTGAGGAATGATGCTAGTAAAGTTTACTTAAACTACCATCTTATTTATGCATAATTAAATTGTATGGTATCATGGTAACTAGTAAAAACCACAGGTGTCAGTGCAGTGAAAATTAAACCTCACTGAACTGAACTTCAACTCTGAAAACTGGCTTGACACAGTTTCAATTTAGAAATAAAGATGAATTGAATTCAAATTCTGAATCGTTTGATGAATATAGAGTACAAAAATAACAGCATTAATAGCAACAGCAGAATTTTCGTTACCGTCGCTTCAGATCAATGTAATTTATAAATTTATATACAAATACTTAACCATGTCAACAGAAGGTTATGATGCAAAGCCCAGACGAAAGCCTGTTGTCTGTGTCTGAGCAGATGTCTTTATCTCATTTGCATAGTTAAAACAGCAAAACAAAATATTTCAAAAACACAGAGGCGGACTTAGTAATCTAATATGTCACGAGTAATCCAGAAAGTCCCATGATATCTAACATCCTGTGTTATATTTGGAAGACAATTAACTTCCAACCTTTATGCTGTTTGACTCTAATCATATTGATGCTTCACATGTTTACTAAAATCTCATCTCATTATCCACGCCAAAGTGTGTGGACCCACCAACAGAGACATCTTATTGGTCCAAAATCCACTTCACCTAATGACGTTAAGAATAAATTAACTGGCTTTGATAGCGTAATGTCATGCATCATCTTAAATGACTTGTAATTCCTTGAAAGAGCAATATCTGACAGAAACTTTTGTGATAGCCCAGCTTACACCTGGTTTACGACAGACACAGTAAATCTATAATATAAACTGCATGTAAACAACTTGACTTTTAACACTGTTGGACAAATCCAGAGTTGTGAGGAGGAAGGCAACTAATCTCTGTCAGCTAAAGGGCAAAGCTCTTGGGGAGAAAAAGAAAAAAATCTGCTGTTCCATTTTACCACTTTTGACTCTACACGAGAGTTATACTGCATCTTTTCAAAGACTGTTAAAGTAGTGCACTTTTGCTTATTCTTGAACTTTTATCTACAGTGACAGTAGCTGTGACTATGCCATGGCTCTAACTAACTAGCGTAGATTTTATTTATAATATTAAATTATTATTTTTAAAAATGACTGAGCAGTTAGGGCTAAATTAGCCAAAAATAATGTTTTTGGTAACACTTTACAATACCAGTACATGAATAAAGATGTATTAATATGTAAACTAAATGTTACTTTATTATAGATTAATGATGAGTTAATGCATGGGCTAATCATAACAAAATTTACCTACAACATGAGTCACAAGAGTTCATGAGTAAATACTTGTTACATGTTTTAATTAACATTTAAGTTTAAGCTTAATGTAACCAATATGAAGTCATGAGCTGTTAATGTATAATTATGTCATGACTTTACTTGGAGGGGGACATCCCCATTAACTCATTCTTAACTACTCAAGAAATTCTGTTTAAACTGTTCATGTTGATGTTGACTGAACACTTTTTTATTGTTATCTAGTGTAAACGCACTAGACAGACATGCATAAGGACTTCATGAGTAGTTAAGAATGGGTTAATGATGATGTGCCCCTCCAAGTAAAGTCATGATATAATTATACACCAACATATTATGAATTTGTGATGGTTAAATTAAGTCTAAACTTTTACTTACTTATTCCTGGCCTCTTCTACCTTGCGGTGTAGAGGCTGAACAACAGTTCCGCCACCATTTTCTGTCTGCAGCCACTATTCTGGTGCAGTTTGGGTCTACTCCTTTACTCCTTTCTTTTGGAATGCTGGGTTAAGTGCGTCCATCCACTTCATTCGAGGCCTGCCTCTTAGACGTCTTCCTTGGGTTCTTGCCTCTAGCATCTGCTTTGGAACCCTGTGTTTTTCCATCCTGACAACATGACCGAACCATCTCATCTTATGCCTGTCATTATTTCAGTCAGTGGTTCGACTTGTAGGTCTGTCCTGATGGTTTCCTTGCTTTACATTCAGCCACATGATTCTTTTGTTTATGAATTTCCATTCGCATATATTTTGCACTTCATCCTTATGTACAAGAAATCCAATGCCTGCTCTGGCTCTTTGGTTCCTTGGTACTCCATAATGCATGAGTATAAAGCCATCCTTAACTGTTTCACATACTTGTTCTCTGTTTTTAGTCTTTGTTAGGGCTAAGAATTTTACTTTTGTTTAGCTGATGGCCTCCACGATATCATCAGTTTTTCCTGCCAGGCTTCTCACATTACAAGTTCTAAAAGTCATAGTCTGATTTCCTTGCCATGTCAGTGACCAAAGACATGCGCCAGTGACCAGGGGTGTCCAAACTTGGTCCTGGAGGGCCAATGTCCTGCATATTTTAGTTCCAACCCCAATTAAACACACCTGAACCAGCTAATTAAGCTGTTTCTAGGTATACTAAAACTTACAAGTGTGTTAAAGGAAGCTGGAGCTAAACTATGCAGGACACTGGCCCTCCAGGACCGTTTAAGCATAAACTAATGTGGTAATTAATACGTTAATTAAAAAATAAGCATGTACTAACAAGTAACTAAGGTAGCCGTATTCCCACAAACTCATTTGACTCATGTTGTAGTTAAGGTTAGCTCATGATCAGGCATTAACCCATCATTAATCCATAATAAAGTAATGTTTATTTTACATATTAATGCATTATTATTCATGTACTGTTATTGCAGTGTTACCACACTTTCATTATTTACTCACCTTCAAGCCAACCCAAATCTGAACAATCTTCTTAAATCTGTGGAAAAAAACTAAAGAACGTTTTAAAAAAAGCATTTCCTCAGTGAGAAATGTTTGTTATTTAAGCCATAAAGTTGTCCAAATCTTTATTTTTCTATTTGGATGAATTTGGATGCCCCATGTAAACAGTGCTTTACCAATGGTTACGTCACATCTATGATGCCAAGAGAAAGCAACAGGGTTTACTTATTTAATTTTTTTCCAATTGTAAATATTTGATACACCATTGCACAGACAAGGTCGGTAAGCAATTCTTTCACACTAGTCTAATGCTAACATGTGTAATGTGCTAAAGTGCTTTGGTTACACTTTCAAAACAGTGTTATAGTTGCATATTTTATTTATTTGCAGTGCTGCACACTTGCCCTCCAGGCATCCATATTAAGTATTACTGTAAACATGTTTTCATTTGTTTTGAAGGACAAGTCAGATATTTCAGGGGTAATCGACATCATGCCGGCAGATCCTGCCGATGGATCTTAAGTTGTACGTAACCTAGAATAATCCAGGAAAAACTATTACAAACCATATTTGTTTGTATCATAAATAACTTTGAAGTAATTCAATGCTGCTTCTCTTTAATGCAATGTTCCTTGCTGTTAAATGCTAATGGGTTGCCTATATCGCAAGAAATTAAAATGGTGAAAATATTGAGGAGGTTGAGAGACTGATAGCTTCCTTATCAAAATGAAATTTAAATGAGTTATAATCAATATTCAAGAAGATGGCTTTTCACCATTTATATTTCTATCAAGGATCATGAATACTTAACAGTTTAAAAAAACTCTTCGCAGATAGAGTTAATCCCTTACTGCTAAAAGGCAATCAGGCAAATCAGATACAATTAATTATGAATTAAACTATTACCGCAATTCCGCCAACTCCGGAACCTCGCATTAGCAAAAGTGCATGCACAACACGATTTATACACAGTTTTGCTCTCTCCTGATATTTCTACTGGGCAAATGATGCAGGGGTCTGTTTCATATGCAGCGTCTGTCCCGCTCTCCAGGTTTCATTTATATCAAAAAGACTCAAATAGGCAGAAAGTCAGAGAGCTTCCAGAATACCATATCGTTTCCTCCTCACCTTTCCTTTGTGAATCCAGCCAGCTGAAGAATGTCTCATTAATGTTGATAGCCAAGACTCAGACACAAAGACAGAGGGGGAAAAAAACACTGCAAAAAATGCAGTGGGGTGGACGGTGGTAAAGCGGCAGTCTGGTATACGTGTCTTGCAGTTAACCAAAGATACACCCTCCCTACCCTGCCTTCCTCCCTCAGAAAGCCCAGCAGTCAAGGCGCATTAGTGCAGCGAGTGGAAAGTCACATAGTTGAGATTTGCACTCCAAAAATAGTCATTTACCGGTGTGGCGGTGGCACGGGGTGGCATCTGAAAACCTGGATGCCTGAGGACACCTCCAAATAAATCTTCTCCAGCCCTACTACAAGCAGACGGTGGGAAGGAGCGAGGGGTGCAGGGGTGCTATAATGGGCTATGTGAGGAACGGAGGATCCTGAAGGAGGCCCACAGGAGAGATACGTCGCCTGTGGTCTTGCCTTGGGCAGGCCATACACAGCACTCAGGTGGGCTGTCAAACACTTGGGGTTGAGGGGAGGGGCTCCCAAAAGCCTTAACCTTCACAACACTGCAACTTTACAAGAAGAAGCATCCTGGATCTGGTAAACAAGCATTTGTGAGGAGAACAATCTCGAGAATCCTGAATACAATGGAGGCAGAGGTGAAAGTCATTAGATTGAGGCAATTATCTCTAATTGTTTATGTTAACAAGGAGTATTATTTTGGAATGTCTATCAAACTTATATTGGCAGCGTTTGCGTATGACATCTCATCTGGTATAGCTTGATTTTAAGGTAAACCTAATACCAAAATAAATATGTTCATTAAAAATAATTCTGTTATTTTTAACCCTTATGTACTGTTGGGAATGTTTCCATCCACTGTGGGGTGATTTTGTGTCTTAATTTGGCCATAACTTTTTCTGTTTCAGCTAGCAGAATAATTTTTGGTGACAAATCTTATTTTGACACATATTTTGAGAAAATGCTTTGAATTTAATAAAAACCTCAACGATACACTCTGGGCAAATTTACTACCCATTTCTTATGTTCGGGATGAAAACAATGAATTCAACTGCTGTAAAAATGCATCAGATATATATATAAATAAATAAATAAATAAATAAA
>CAIGQZ010032312.1:11400996-11418962 GCA_903798205.1 Danio tinwini
ATATATATATATATATATATATATACATATATATATATATATACATATATATATATATATATATATTTTTTTTAATTTATTTATTTATTTATTTTTTTTTGCATACATCTGTTAATCAACCTCAGTTCTGATCACAACTACAAAATTTCTTAGAAAATTACAGAATTTTTTACTTTTTAATTGCCAAATATTATAAATGATGTCCCTGATTTGGTGAAAAAACACACAAAATTACGTATTTTCAATATAAAAAGTAATTGCAGAATTCTTTGATATGTGAAACAATATTTTAATGCATTGTTTTTTATTAATTTTCTTTTTTTTCTCCCTACTTTACTGTTGGTGGCTGTTTTTGCTCCATTGACTTCCATTATAACCACATTTTTTGATTACAAAACCATGACACCATATAATCATGCATCTTTGATTTTTAGTGGTTTTCTCTGTTGGGAAGAGGTAAAATTTGTAATTTTTACTGTTGATCATCAGTTGGCACCATTATCCCTTTAGATAGGCCTGTGCAAAAAAAAAGCTTAGTTTCTGGATTTTATATGGTGTATAACAGCAAATTAAAGTGTGTGCATGTGTATCTGTAAGTGTGTGAGATTGTGAGAGTGACCTTTACGCACTTACCTTGATGTATCTGAAAAAAAGCAAAATATGCATCTCAGCTCTCAGAACTACATGGAGTAAAAATAAACAAAGACTGTATTTATGCACCATCAAATTTGGTTATAATAGAAGTCAATTTGGCAAAAACAGCCACTAACAATAAATTAGGGAGAAAAAAAAATGCTAACAATACATCAAAGCCAATGTTGTTACTAATCTTTCATATGTCCTAGACTGTGATGAAAGATAAAAAAAAATAAAAAATCCAGTCCACAATTACTTTTTATGTTTAAAATTCGGCATTTTGTGTGTGTTTTTTTTTTTACTAAATCAGTGACATCATTTGTGAACTTGCTAATTAAATAGTTAAAATCCTGCATTTTATAAACAATTTAGTATTTTTGATTAGGACTGAGGTTGATTAACAGATTTATTCAACGAAAAAAGTGTAATATTTATCTGATGCATTTTACAGCAGTTTAATTTAGTGGATATTTTCATCCTGAACATAACAAAAGGGTAGTAAACTTGAACAGTGCACAAAGATTAAAAGAAGAGATTGGTAGTTCTAGTAACATTGGTAGTTGTTTAATAGAAACAGTATATGGTCGCAGCAGGTTATAATTACAGCTGTTATGATGTTTGCAATTTTTTATCAAGAAGATTTTATATAAAATTCAGCTCAGGTATTGACAGAACTTCACTGTAAAGTTTCATCTTAATATTGTATATCTAACAGGTAATTCATTATTCCACCATGTAAGTAGTGTAAATGGTCCATAACATCCACTTTTAGATGGAAGCATAAACAAGCTTTTTTATGCATGTCTTTAAACGCTAATGAGCTATTTCTCTCCTACCTCCTGTCCAAAAGTGGGTGGGGCCTTTACATCTTGTGCTTTGGATATTTATATTCATAGTCAGAGCTTATTGATAAAAATAATAATCAATTTTGGAGTGTCGTGCAGGTCTTTTTTATGCTCAAACAGCAACATTATGAATTAAAGGAAGCCGAAAATGCAAAGACCATTTTCAGACTCCATATTCAAATAGATGAAATCACTATGAAAACAACAACAAAAACAAACTTGATTGTAAATTGTCAATAGCACAAAAATGCATAAAGCACAGATTACACAGAGGTCATATTCAAGCAAGACAGTTGCTGACACAATTTTGCCAATCAATTTTCATCTTAACAATGACTTCTGTTTAATTTTGACAGTACTTCAGGATTGTGGATAGTGCAGTTCTTTACCTGTCACAGCATGTATGCCATATAGTTTAATGAATATTAATGCTTTTATATTATTCTTCATTTTGGTAGTTTTGTTTCTGGAGAAGGACTATGTCTGAAATTTTAAGCTTAAGTGCAAGCTTAAAAGGCTTAAGCATTACACTACTTACTTGATGTCCACTATTAACTACTGGCTTATTACCTGCTCCTTATTAAGATATTGGTTCTTTATTAGTACTTGATATGATATCCAACTCTGAAAACTGGACTGACAAAGTTTTATTTTACTAGAACTTCTATGCTACATAATCTACATTGTAAAAGCGCTTTTATAAATAAACATGAGTTGAATTGAAAGTATATGATCTCATTCTAAACCCCTAATCCTACCCAATACCTAAACCCCACTACTACCATAATAACTATTAATAAGCAGCAAATTAGTACTTTATTGAGCTACAATTTTTAGCAGGAATAGCAAAAACTGAACCTTAAAATTAAGTGTGACCTTGTACACACTTTGATTAGATTTAATGTGGTTTTATAGTCATTTAATTGAATGTCATTTTTGTATGGCCAGAGAGAACCATGCCATGATGTCATGTTTTTTGAGGGGAAACTCTGCCACTGATGGTTTACATACGCTTTTGATGACAGCCGGGCTGTCAGCGTAGATTCAAAATGACATCTTTGTTTTTACTTCTCTTACCAGCCAAGGGCAATCATAGTAGATGAGCTCAGACTTCCTATACTTGACCAAGCTGGAGAACGAGGCCTCTGGCATGTCTAAAAATGGGAAAACCATACCATCTGTTCACATTCAAACATTCAACATGGATAAGGCCTGTATACGACTCTTTATAAAACCGTCAACAACAGCGCTCTGTCTCTCAATAACGCAGATATTTACAAAGAGAGATGCATCGCAGCAAACATCAAAGTCTCAGAGCAGTGCTCAGCGGGACATCTTGGGAACACTGCTCCGCATTCAGCAGGGAGGTCATTATCAGCCCACGCTCACACAGTTGTCTTCATGCACAAGTCTTTTTACCGTTTTGAGAGTTAACGCTGAAACAACAGTCTGACCGTATTGTTGTAGGGTGGACTCCAGTCTACGCCAAACATCTTAGAAAGCAGAGATGAATGGAACAATACTCAACTATTCAGATAATATCAGGTCACTATGTGTCCATAAAAACTCATAAACATCATCATTCAACAAGTGGCAAAAGAAAAAGTGAAAAGAAAAAAGTACAAAAGTAGACAGATATAGATTTATATACACACACGCACACACATACACACACACACACAAAACAAACCATTCAAAAGTCAGGATAACAGTCCACAGCAAAAAAAACAAATCAAATCATCCCTAAATCAAAAGAAATAGCCTGTAATTCTCCAACTCTACAATCCATCTCTAGTTAGCGAAACGAAGTATACAAAAAGAGCAAAAAATAGCTTGCATAGCATTCATTAGCTACAAATAAATAAATAAAAATCTCTCTCTAATAGTTCCCTAAATCCCACAGCTCCCTGCACTATAGAGCGGTGAAAGAAAGATGCGAAAGAACGACGTCTCCCACAAGTGCTTGTTAGGCCCAAATTATTATTGCAATGAATAATTTTAAAAATAAATAAGTAAATAAATAAATAAATAAAAAAGGAAACATTTATAGATCTAAGTATTATCAGAGGACTGAAAAGTTTGTTGCCGAGCTCCAGAGACTCGTTTGAAATTTGCTTTTGTTTTTCACTTTGATCTTTAACAGTTTACCTCTCCTCCAGCACTTCACCCTATACATACCCACTGATGCGGATTCACACGTTTCAACGCCATCAAGTCGGACACTAATGCATGACATAACTTTAATATTATTAGTAATACAATCACTGAATTTCTATCTCTTACCATAAGTGGAAAACGCATAAATGTTGTCATAGTTGAGAAAATGTAATTATATAACAATGGCTAATTTGTACTTTAACAGTGCTTTCTGAAATGAATAATGTTGTATGTTCAGAAAAAAAATTACTTTACTGGTAATAAGGTTATTGTAGTAATTATGGACAAATTCCTCAAAAGTAGTGTTTTTACACTTACACAAATTGTGACATGGAAGAGTATTAAACTGTGAAGATTTCTGCATGTCTGAGTGAATAATTGCTGGAGTTTGGTTTACTACAAGCCCATCATTTGATCATCTTATATTTCGAGAGTCATTTTACAAATATTATTTGTATTATTATTTTATAAAATGTATTATTTGTAAAATGTATTATTATTTGGCTATTATTACATCAAGTAAAAAAAAAATGATTAATTGTACAATTGTACTTTAGTGTTTTAATTTTAGCCTAAAACAGAATTAGTGAAAAAAGTAAAATCTTTTACAGTTGAAATCAGAATTATTAGGCCCCCTGAATTATTAGCCCCCCTGTTTATTTTTTCCCAAATGTCTGTTTAACTGAGAGATTTTCTCAACACATTTCTAAACGTAATAGTTTTAATAACTCATTTATAATAACTGATTTATTTTATCTTTGCCATAATTACAGTAAATAATATTTTACTAGATATTTTTATACAGCTTAAAGTGTCATTTAAAGGATTAACCGTGTTATGTTACTAGGCAGATTACGGCAAGTTATTGTATAATAATGGTTTGTTCTGTAGACTATCGAAAAAATATATAGCTTAAAGGGGCTAATAATTTAAAATTGTTTATGTTTTTTTTTATTATTAAAAACTGCTTTTATTTTAGCCGAAATAAAACAAATAAGACTTTCTCCAGCAGAAAAAATATGATCAGACATACTGTGAAAATGTCCTTGCTCTGTTAAACATCATTTAGGAAATATTTAAAAAAGATTAAAAAAAGGGAGGCTAATAATAACTGTATGTAGGAACCTTTTATGCAATGAAAACGTTTATATTTGTTTTAAGACCGCATACCAATATCAACCACCCAGAAAATCAACTGCCTTACATGATAATATGACTAACCATATAGCATTAAAGTAGCATTTAGTAGCACAAAAAAAACTACAATTTCAATTCTCACTGAAAAAAATGATGTCTGCATGTGTTGAATATAAACAAACAAACTAAATTTAGTAATGTTCAACTTAATTTGTTTGTTTAAATTCAGCCCAAAAAAATTGTTTACAACCACTTAACATTAAAAAAATTGTAAATCCAAGGAATCATCTTTGAATCATTTTTTTAAGTGCTGTCTTCATTTACTTCCCATTGACTCTCATAGTATGGAAAATACACATCAATGGGGACCAGAAACTGTTTGGTTACACACATTCTTTAAAATATGTTATTTTGAGTTCAGCACAAATCAGTTTTAGAACAACTTGAGGTTGAATAAATGATGATAGATTTTTCATTTTTGGGTGGCCCATTTTGAAGAAGCAAGCACTGCTCACATTTTATTTGTTCTCTAAACTAATTCATACTTACAATGTTATCTCTGGTCATGTGTTTTAACATTTTTACTTACAACATCTACATCAGAGCTTATTTGACTAAAACAAAAAGATTCAAACAATTACTCAGCATAGCAGGGGGCTGAATAAAGGCCGGGACTGTGCAAGAAAAAATCTCAGATGGAAAAAAAATCTCAGCTAAATACATGGGGCAAAAGACAAGACAGACAATAAGTGCAAAATTGAGAGAGACAGACAGAGACAGCAACACTCCTAGCTGACTCCAGACTACTCTCCATTCTGTCCCGTTGGGACGAGCACCAGCAGAGGGGGAACAACTCAACCCTCGGCTCTGGTTCTGAGTGATATTGTAATGAGCCAGTTTCACTGGCCCTTCAACAAACCCCCAACACACACACACCTCAACCAGCTCCCCAGGCCCCTGAGCGGCTCGCTCCATTCCGTTTCATCACACTTCAAACGGGCCTGGCGCTCCACAGGCCTGCACCAGACCAGGGGACGCAACATCTGCATGAGGAGCGAAGAGAGGAGGCGTGTCTCACGGGGGGACGAGCAGTGTCTCGGAGCAGATGTCACATGAACCTGAACAGCAGGACGGGGAGGATGCCGTGAGGCACACTGCAACAGGTTGACAGAGAGAGAGGGAGAAAGAGAGATAGAGGGAGAGAGAGACGCTGGGGTGGGGGGGTGGGTAGGGTTGGGGGGGAAGAGCGTTCCGGCATTGTGGCTTTCCCTTTTGGGGACCCTCTGATTCAGATCTTTCTCCGCCGTTGCCCCCTTCTGTCCCCTTTGACAATAAAATTAAGTAATTAGTCACCCTCGTCCTCATAAGCTAATCATGTCCATGTGCTTTTTTCATTATTAAAATCATGTCGTCCCAGGGTGCTCCCTAAGGGCTTCTCCTGGTAAGGGTTGGACTGGCTGGGAGTAGATATGCTGTTTCAAAGGTCCCTCCGGCAAAGAAAGCCATGCATCATGGACCTGCTACTAAACCTTACATAAAATGAATTGATTTCTTCAGGGAAAAGCTAACTGTTTTGTAACATCACTTAACATTGGCACCAGTTCAACTCTCATCTCCTTGTTTGAAAGGGTTGTTGCTCTCAAAGTTGTGAAAAAGTTCCCCACATTGATTTATTTCCTCACAGCACTAACCAACATAATGCTGCTAATGTGCTGACATCTTACAGTAAATGCCTGCTTATTTGTTAGTGCTTTCATATATGTTTAATTTAGTATACAGCTTGTTAGTAAATAAAACCATAGTTTGCCCAAAAATGAAAATGTACTCACTATTTACTCTCACTATTTAATTTCGCTGTGGCGACCCCTGATGAATAAAGGGACTAAGCCAAAAAGAAAACGAATGAACGAATGAATGAAGTTCCTCTCCTTCAAGTGGTACCAAACCTATATGATCAAATTTTTTGTTGAACAAATATGGTGTCAAATATGGTTGAACACAAATGGGTGTCAATAGCTATAGATTTCCAGCTTTCTTCGCTATGTCTTCCTTTGCTAGTAAAGAAAGCCAAACAGGTGTGGAACAAGTAAAGGGTGAGTAAATGACAGCATTTTCAGTTTTGGGTGAACTATCCCTTTAATATATAACTTTATAAAGTTTCAAATAAGCAAATGAAAGAAAATGACACTACAAATAGACCAAATAAGTGACAGACCGTCTAAAATCTGAGCGGTCCAAATGCTATTCGTGCAGTGTAATCAGGCAAAGCTCTCACTAATTATTTCAGCGGACCGGATGCACTCCCAATTACCAGCAGATGCGCCAAAGCCTGCGTAGAACAATCAAGCACAGCGCACGCTCGACTACACTGATTCCCCATGCTGTTGTCGGATATCTTCTGCTGCAATGGGCCTCGATTGGAAACAAATACCTTTCGCTGACCTCCAGCACCGAATGTGGCAGCGGCCGAACAACTGCTGATTCACCCCCAACCCTTTTGCTCTGCGTCCATGTACTGGATGTGCTACTGTGGCTAAATGTAATTAGAGAGCACATTAAACTTTGCCACAGCACTTTCCAACATCGTTTCCGTACGTTTTGTTGCCTTTATTTGTTTTGCAGAGTGAGGCGTCCCGCAGAGCGTGGAGACAAGCTGCCGTGTTCTTCTCATTACACATTCAGACTGTTTTTGTCACCCAGTCGACTGGTGCCTCCAAACAGCTGTTTTCCCTGGCAGTATAAATAAGCATTTGTTCTGACATGAAGGGGAAAAGAGGGAGAGAGAGATAGATGGGGTAGAAAAGCCAAGCTCAGAACAGGCAACATCAGGAAAAGGAGAGAGGATACCACGGAGGCTTTGTAGCGGGTAAAATATTCTTATTATAACCTCAATAGCCAAGCAACAGATAACACATTATGCTGTTGACTATTCAGTCAGGATGTTTAGAAGAGATTTGAATGCTAACGTTAAGCATAAGCGTAGTTTTAGCTATTTTGAGCTGTGATGGGCCCTTCCAACTTATCGCTTGAAGCTCAAGTTGAGCTTGGCAGCTGAAATGTCTCTACGCTCCCTATCCAGAAACACATAAATAAATAAGTGGTGTCAGGAGTATCACTGAGGGGTAACAGGCCTTCGCTTCATCAAAGCATTATGGGTGCCAGTGGTACGGGGCGTACAAATGCGGTAGCACTTTTATCACAGGCCAGTAATGAGAGATAACTTCACCACAGTACTGGCAATCTCAGCAACCCCATTCATTTTATACCATCTGCAATTACCAAGTTCTGTTGATATTTCTCACCAATTTATACAATTAAACATCGAGTAATGCAAGTAAACTCTTTGGTTATTTCATATATAAGAAAAAGATGGATGAAAAGAATCTTATCTTTTTCTTTTTAAAAAATATCTTATCTTATCTTCTTCTCTTTAAAAATTGTTATTTTATGCCAACTTGTGTAAACCATAGGCTTTAAATAAAATCAGTTGTTTTTTCCAAAAAATTGTTAGAATTTAGTTATTAGGGGAGAGTGGGGACACTTTTTGCATTTCCTTCAGTTTCTCAGAGACAATTTTTTTGTGGAAACCCACAATTTTAATATAATAAACCCACATCTGTCAGACACTCACCCACATTGCTATAATATGTGTACATATGATAATATATGCAGAATTTCAACTTGAACAGACAAAGTCAAACATTGCAACTGACCCTGAGCAGGTGGACTGTTGCAACATTCATTAAAATGTTATAATAAAAAAATTCCAAAACATCAGGTTGAATTTTATTTACATTTTTTTTGATAAACAGACTAAATGTAAATTGGTTAAATTGTTAAATGTGTTAAATTGGCCATTAAAAGAACAAGCAACAACCAATTATCAGGCCTAAAATAACTGAACAAAAATATATTTTTACTGAAAATCTAGACTGAATCTTTACTAAACTACTTCTTTGAACTTTGAAATGAATTAATGAAAGAATATTTTTTTTTCTAATTAAATTACATTAAAAGTGTAATAAAATGTAAGTTGTACACTGTTAATATGGCAAGTATTTAAATAAATGTTGTATATGGGGAGCCAACTCTGTCAACCCTGATTAAACGGTCTATGCTAGGGAGATACAATAGCTTTAATGCTTGATAGCTAACTATTTAAAGCTAAGAACACAGTGATTTTAATTATATGAATGAATAATGTTTATGAAAACTGAAAACTTTTCTGAACATTAAAATTTTTTTTGCAATTTTTTAGGTAACTTTTTCAACTAAAAATAAGTTTTATACTGAAGGAACAGTCACATATAGCTGATTTCTCTCAGATTGAAGGATGGTCTAACAGAATATGTATAGTATGAATATCATCACTCTAGCTCATTCCTGAATGGAGGAATAAGTCTTGTTGCAACTGCCCGATGTTGCAACCGCCCCCACTCTCCCTTATGTGTAATTTAAAGGGATATTTCACACATTAAGATCTTTTTTTTATTTTTATTTTTCAAAAAAAATTTCAGAACAAGTCCTTCCCAAACTATTTAAATCCTCACAGATCGAGGGAATAAATGTAAAACAAATAATGATAATATAAAATATTTAGGTAACACTTTGTTTTGATGGTCCATTTGAGTATTAGTTGACTGTCTGCTTAATATATGTTGATATGCTCCTTGAACAGACATTTAACTGACTATAAGATATTTTGCAAGTACATGTCAACTTACACTAACCCTAACCCCAACCTAACACACTGTAAAAAATGCAAGGTTCGACACAATCCCTTTATGTTGTCCCAACACAAATTGATTAAGTTAACTTAACAGTTTTAACAAATTTATGTGGATTGAACATAAAAAAATTATGTTGTCCCAATGAAATCTCAAGAATTGTGTTGTTTCAGCTCATATAAATAAGCAGTTTATCCGAGCAAAAATATATATTTTTGAGTGTACTTTTAATCTAATGAGAATTAGTTGGCAGGTAGATGCAATGTAACTTAAATTCAACAAACGGATCATCAAAATACAGTGTGACCAATATTTTTTATAAAATAAGAAAAAACTAAATTAAAATAACTAAAGTAAATAAATAAAAAAACATTATGAATAATTTTCAGGGGATAAATGTGTACATCAAGTTACACACACATTAAGATTAAGATAAGATTATAAACTTTTTGCTGTGCAGAACATATTTAGAGGATTGAACAGAGTTTTGCGAATTAGAATGACAGCACAGCATTGCCCTCAGGCAACAGAAAGTTTTCTTAAGGCTCGTGCTAAGCACAGATTTTTTTAAATGATTGCAACCAATAAAATGTTTGAAAAAAGTATCAATAAAACATTCAATAAGGTTTGGGAGTCACTATCTAGCACCTTTTGAAGGTGGAACTTTATTTTCTGATTCATGGTGACAGGAGCACATGGTATGAGAAGAAGTTACGTAGTTGCAAACGTAGTTGCAAAGGTACTTACAGTGCTCAGCATAAATGAGTACACCCTACTACATTTGTCATAAATCCTTAATTTTCTTTTCAGAATCAACATTTTCTATGAGATACTATACTACAAAATACTGATTGCAAACAAGACTTGTTAAATTGCACACATAAAAAAGTGATTTTCCTGACAAATTCATTCAAAAAGCATGCCTAGAATGTGCTAGGGCCCATGCTGAAAATCACTATGCTATCACTCTGTGCACTTGGTCGTCATGCACTTTTCCAACACTTCAATGATCCAAAACACACATCTAAAGCTACTGCTGCATTTCTGAATGGGTGAAGGTGACTGTAGGGCCAAGTATGTCTCCTGATCTAAACCCAATTGAAGACCAGTGGGAAATTCTGAAGTTGAGCATTACTCTTAATCCAGCATCCAGGCTCTAAAAAAGGTTATTCTCGAAGAATGGAAAAAGGTAAGTGTTGTAATATGTCACCAACTTGTTCATTCCATGCCTAGAAGACTTAGTGCTGTCCTTAAAAATCACGGTGCTTATACAAAATCCTAGATGTAGTAGTTTTTGTTGTGGGGTGTTTTCATTTTTGCTTCAACCAATTTGAGTAAAACTGAACATTTTCTGATCCAAGTTAGATTATTAACCTTAATTGCATGTTATTGAGTTAAATAAATGTTCAATAAAACTCAGCCTTGAGAAAAGTTTTGAAATAGTTTTTTTGCTCATTGAGCTACTGATTAAAATGTTACTTTTTAAAGGGGGTGTACTCATTTATGCTGAGCATTGTATAGTCACAGAATGTTTAAAGGGGACCTTAAAAAAATTATGTGTTATTCTTCTGTATTTTGTAGAAGAAAAACACAATTATACAATTTCAGAAAAGACATTGAAAAAAGAAAAGTTGAGAAGAAAAAAAACAAGTTTTATTATTAGGTGAACTATGAACTACGAAGGAGAAGATAAAGACTAACAAAGCGAAACAAACCTGTAGCCTCACGAAATTGTGGAAGGGGTGATGAGAAAGATCTTCCACACTGTGATTCAACAGCATACTAACAGCCTTCAAATTAAACATCGTCTCCGCTCAGTAGCTCTGAAGTGATCTGCCAATCATCCTGCAGGAACGCATCACATCCTGTTAGCTGCCAATCACACGATGCTGAGTTCATGACAGGCGCCGGCAAAACCTCTTTCTTAAAATATGGACCTGCTTTTCTTCAAACCCACAGCTGGAAAAAAAATAGAGAGAGCACACATGAGCATCCTGGTGGAGTTCCATGCCGTTTATGTAGATTAAGCGCATAATAAATAAGTAAAACCGATAGCTACTTTCAGACATTAGCCTGAGGGGATAAACATCTATTAGCAGATTAAACAAAAATAATAACTGCAAGTCACTCATCTTAAAATGCAGGAAGTTAAAAGACACTGAGCAAAGGGGGGGAAAGAAGTCAAGTCATTTCATATAGCCTTTTAAAACAATTGACAGAATTTTTCATGAAAGAGAAAAGAAAATCAACATTTGTATTATTCAGTGGCAGCTAAAAACATCTTTTTTTTTTGCAAAGAAAGTGACACTTAAGAGAGAAGCTAACCACCCTTGATAATCTGCAGAGCACCCTTAATTGAGAGTAATTAATTACATATTTATAGCTGATATTCTCAGTCAACAGAGCTGTTAAGGAGTCCTAGTGTGCCTGACAAACAGAGAGTTTAAGCGCGGCGAGCAGGCAGAAGCTGAATATGACAGCTCATCCCCTGGGAGCTCTAACTCTGGAGGAGTGAGGGCCATGGAGAATACAGGTGTTCACACATACAGCTGGGTTGATGGTAAGAAACATATAATGGATTCTAGGTCTGACAATATCAGTAGACACAGCGTTCACTTGTGCTTTGAAATCCAGACTGGTTGTTATCAAAGAGATGCTTCTCATGCCAAAAATGAAACTGGAGATGAGCTGAAGAATTTATTGTGCGGTCATGAGTGTTGCACATACAAGAAGAGCTCCTGAAGCTCAGCTGCAGAAGTCCAACCTGATTCCATCAGCAACTTCAGGGGAACCAAATATATTTGGAAGTGCAACTCGCGCTACTGCGCTAAAGTTTGATGTGTTGAAGTAGCCATATGCTTAGTATTTGAAGTATATTATGTACAAATGATAACCCGCTTCAAATATTATCACTCGATTGAATGGACGTTATCAGCTGATAGATATCAGCTGATAACTATCATCAGCGACTCCAGCCACCCAAGCCATAGACTTTTCTCTCTGCTACCCTCAGGCAGACGGTTCCGCAGCATTCGGTCACGCACCAGCCGACTGAAGGAAAGTTTCTTCCCTCAGACTATCAGGCTGATGAACACTTAACACACCCCACACAAACTCTCCCATACCCCACACTGCACACCATAAAGATGTAGCATGCACTGCACTTTAACCAATCCATACTTAAACAATACTGCCTACAACTATGTGTACACCTATCCATCGTACGCATCACTGTCACATTGCCAAATTTACACTGTTTTTTTTTTTTGTGAGTATGTTGTTGTATTTTGCACTGTCTGTATTTTACACTGTCGCTGTATTTGCACTGTCTGTATTTTGCACTGTCTGTATTTTGCACTGTCGTTGTATTTGCACTGTCTGTTTTTTGCACTGTTGTTGTATTTGCACTATCTGTATTTTCCACTGTCTGGAGCCAGCACCTAAGCTTTTCACTCATCATAGCACACGTGCTGCTGATGATGTGACAATAAAAGTGATTTGATTTGATTTGATATGGGCCAGAAGGGGTCTTCTGCGCCTACTGGTATGCTCAGACAGATGTTATCATTCATCCACATGGTTAATCAGCTATCCTAATAGAGAAGACTCCAGATCCAGATCTATTTTTACAGTTTGACAGTTGGGTTTAGGGTTGAGGTAGGGGTAGGCGTTATTAAAATAAAATTAATGGGAAATTGAATAAATAATATAAATAATTCTTGTTAACTTCCTGCTGCAGTTGTATGTTATCTATAGCTGAATAACCATGTGGATGGATGATAACAGGCTTCTAAACCTACCAGTTGGGGCAGAAGACCCCAACTGGCCCATATATATCAGCTGATAACCACTGATAATGTCCATTCAATCGAGTGATAACATTCAAAATGGCTGTTCCCACAGATCAACGAAAATAACTTAAGATGCTAGTTAGTTCGATGACTTGGCTAAAACAAAAGCTAAAATCGGGCTGTCAGTGAAAATATAATAGATGTCTAAGAATAGCTCAAAAAGAGACTAGTCATCAAATACACAGAAACGATTGACCGCAATTATTGGAGTGTCTAATTTCTGTATTTGGTGTGGGTAGTTTTGATTTTCAGGCTCCTAAAATGCCATTGTCATAGAAATGATTAACAAAAACACGTTTTATGTACAGCTATGGAAGAATTTAAGAGAACACATGGAAATTGCCAGTTTGATTAAAACTTTTGTTTGGTTCTGCAAACTACTTATCACATTTCTTCTAAATAGTAAAAAATGCCATTTAAAGCAAACAAAATTGGTCAATAAAGAACCATGTATATACTGTAGAAGTGCTAACATGTTATGAATAACCCTGAATTTTAATTCCAGCAAATAAAAATCCATTATTTTGAACAATCTCTGACCAAAAACACATGAACAATAGCGTACAATATGCTATGCCAACTAATAGGCATAGGCCAGTATAAGATTCTAATGGTATAATTACCTTGGATAAAAATATCACGGTTTCACTGTATTGTTACTGCTCTAAAATATGATTTTTTTTATGTCTGGGTAAAAAAACAATAACTTTTTTTTTGCTTTGAACACATTGGCTGTGTCCAAAATTGCATATTTCCGTACTATATAGTATGCTAAAAACAGTATGTGAGCTGAGTAGTTTGTCCAAACTCATAGAAATCGAAAGACAGTATGCAAGAAGTATCCGGATGACCTTCTTCTTTCAGCGAGTTTCTGAAGTGTGCATCCAATAGACACTACGCTATCAAATGTGAGTGAAGCAGGTGTCACGTGGTCTTGATAAAATGGCAGATGTAGTATGTCCGAGCTTCATTCATACTACTCACATTCATAATGTATAAAAACATTTAAAATATTGTGGAACAGTGAACATGTCAGACTATATAACTCAAGTGAATCATTGACTTCTGCTGTCGTCATTTGTTTCAAAAACACAGATTTCCTTACAATGTAAAACGGCATCTTTGGAATTTTTTTCTGCTGAAGCTATTGTAAACGGAAAAAAAAAAAATCTTTCATATACCACAGGAACAGTATAACAGAAAATTTTGGCGGTTTTAAAACCTTGACTTTTCCAAACCACGGTATACCTTAAAAACAGGTATCGTCCCAAGCCTACCAACTAACTCCATGTCAACACACATCATAAAAGAAATACCATGACTGACAGCCTTAGACTGATTGACCGAGGTTGAACTCGACTTTCCTCATACATTTTTACAGTATGCATTTAAAAGGCCAGCACACCTTGAGCCATATATCTAGCCAAGCCCCAAACATGGCGTATTGATTTTTCTAATCTGTTTACTCCTTTCCTGCACTTTCCAGTCGACTGCTGGAGAGCATGGTTTGCCCTGGGGCGTTCAGTGGAGCCCAGCATGTTTCAGCTTTGATCATCGTTCAGCCAACGGATTAACATATGCAGACTCTCTTCCTCCCTTTGTCGTCAACCCTACTAATAAATCTATGGCTTCCCTCTGATCAACTGCAGGCCATGAATCAATCAACCCACCTCACGTCCCAACAGTCTCCACAAAGATGGGATCTCTTTGTCTGCTAGGCTGAAAATGGCAAAAATCAACCAAGCTGCAGTAGTCATTCAAAAGAATATGAAGTTGTGACTGCAGGTCTAGTCCTTCTTGGATAGACATACGCAGTAAAGTCATAAATTCAATGGGATCACTTTAAGCCATAAAGGATTCCTGTTGCATTGACCTAAAAACTGTGATATGTACAGGAAGAGACCATTATTGCTTACACCAGGTGGGATTTATAAGACTATTGTATAAAATAACAGCTCAGTAGTCTCAGTGATAATCAATTCATATTAGAAAACATACACATAACAGAGCTTTTAACAAGCTGTATACTTTTAATCATGAAAATTTCCTTTTTGGTAAGTAACCAAGCAGGTTTAAACCACATATAAGAACATTAACTCAGGGATTTGTAATGTACAGATGATCACTCAAGATTAATTTTAAGCAAAATAACCAACAATTCAGTTTATTCAGGGTTTAAAAATAACCCAGTGCTAACTATTTCTAATGTGAAAAGCCCAACTGACTTTATAATCAGACATTTTATATAAAAGTAATAAGTGACACAACAAAGCATTAAGATATATAATGGCAAAGGCACAAGGAGAAGCCTTGGACTAAAAGTTAAATTTTCTTAAGGAAAAAACAGTCATTTATTTTTCAATAGTTTCAATAGTTGCTGTACCTTTAAATACAGACATGTGAGTCTATGACCTCCTATCTCAGTCTGCACTGGCAAACACTGGCATTCAGTTTAACAAAGGCAAAAGCTCATCAGAGACTGAAAAGGACTGGCCTCATTGGCAGCTGATGGAAGTAGGGCACAAATGTTTCCACTGCACTTTAGCTCTGCTAAATATTCACTTAAAGAACCCCAAAAACAACTGGTTCTGTTTGACGGTAGACCTGCTAAAAATTATCTGAATACTTACTAATTCAAGTACAACAAAAATAAAGCTTTACTGACAGCATCCAAATATGTTTCTCAGTTTGAAATTAATCCTTCAATCTGAAAGTGTACTAGTAACATAATCATTCACTTTCCTTCTGCTTATTCCGTGCTTCATCAGTGATCGCCACAGAGAAATGAACCGCCAACTTATCTGGCATATGTTTTACCCAGTAGAAGGCTGCCCTTTCAGCTGCAACCCAGCATTTAGAGCACAACCCCCAGTGCTGGGAAACACCCACACACTCTCCCATTCACAGAATACAGCCAATTTTGTATACACAATACCTATATTGCATGTCTTTGGACTGTGAGGGAAACCCATACACACACAGGGAGAACATGCAAAATACACACAGAAGGGCCTCCTGGTCCAGCCGGGACTCAAACCAGTGACCTTCTTGCAAAGAGGCAACCATGCTAACTACCTAACTCATAACCTGAAATTGACTCGCCTAAATAAATATTCTGACCTCAAAAAGGGTGATTTAGAAACATATACAGCTCAAATAATAAGCTGTTTTTACTGGATCATTTCTAAAAATTCTTGGGATTCATACTAAGAAAACCTGGTTTACATTACAAAGTAAATGCCGTAAGTGCATCTTTGATATACATGCAACTATTTCAATATCACTTTGACAATATTGTCATCATGTCAGAAGTGAAACTTTAAAATTATTTACACTCTTAAAAATGCTGGGTTTCACACAACTCTTTCATGTTGTCCCAACACCAACCAATTAAGTTAACTTAATTGTTTTATCTTCAATCCACTTAAATTTGTAAAAACGTTTAAGTTGTCCCAAAAAAAATTGAGAATTGTGTTGTTTCAACTCCTTTTAAAGAAGCAGTCTGAACGCTGTTTGAGAGTACAATTCACAATGTGCATTGCATTTTTGCTATTCATTAGATTATTGTTTAGATGTGATTCAGAACATAAAAAAACAAAACATTTGTTTATAAACTAAATTTGATAAACATATGGACAGACCCAATTATTTTGGGTTAAAGTAATTTATTTACCTCAGTGGGTACCACACTCTTGGTTATAGTAATTTAAAATTTGAAACAATGCAGCATTTTTAGAGTATAAAACTTCATTATGCAACTGTGAGAAAAACCAACCGAGAAACATGTCTTCCGTGAGACCAAATAAGCAGATATTCTACACATTGCACTGCTAATGGGCAGAAAACTGGAGTGAACAAAGTCCATAAACAATCCTGTGCGAGCAGCAAGGAGTACAGCGACCTTTGAGTTTGGAGTTGAGGCCCTATTAAAACAGAGCCCAGCTTACTGCCAGGACGCGCATCCCCTAACCGCAGAAAAGCAATCTCGCAGCAACTGCTAGGCAATCAGCGGTGCACCGCGCGGGGTTGAGACAGCGATGACCTGCTGATTCCACAACAGCAGAGGTGAACTTGCCTCAACACACTGATGAGCGCTGCACAAACATCAAACAGGCACACAGGACCTCCCCACGACCTGCTTCGGCAGCCCCGTCTGACGCATGTGCCTTTTATTTGGGCTGATAGCAGAGGGTGGATTGGCAAATATCGATCATGGCAGTGTTCGTAAAACTCTCCCTTCAGATTTGAGAGGTGATTATGGTTGGACCCAGCTGATGCCGCTGTGTGGTTGTCTGTGTGCATGGGGTGGGTGATTGTGATTAAAGAATCCAAACATAGCACAATCTCATCGCTTGTAAACTGCTCTTACCCTTAAGATCAGTGATTTCCAGTGTTTGTTGTCTTAAGTACCCGCCAAAGCTCCATCAGTTGGGCTCAAGTACCCATTGAAAAGACAGAAAGCACTACAATGTATTCTATTTAAAGGAATACTTTACTCCAAAATGAAAAATTGACCTTCATTTATTTATTTCATGTCCTTTAAAACCTGTATGATATATTTCCCACCATATATATATATATATATATATATATATATATATATATATATATAT
>CAIGQZ010032312.1:11440595-11465469 GCA_903798205.1 Danio tinwini
AGATAACATTGTAAGTACAGAATAGTCAAGCTTTAAATAGGAAAATTATCTAAACTTTTTTGAATTTTGTGAGCGAGATGCTAATAGTATAATTCGATTTAAGGATTTATGCTAAGCTAAACTAAAAGTGACTCTGAGATCAGCTGAATGAATTCAAAATTGAGAAAACTCAACTGTTAAACTCTAGGGGACTTTAGAATGAGCCTCTTTCCCTTTCCAAAAAAAATTGGAGTGTTCTTTTAAGGCATTGTTTCTCAACCACGTTCCTGGAGGACCACCAGCTCTGCACATTTTCCATGTCTCCTTAGAAAAAACAATCACACCTGATTCAGATCTTCAGCTCATTAGCAGAGACTAAAAAATCTGTAATGGGTGTGACAGACAAAGGAGACATCCAAAACATGCAGTGTCGGTGGTCCTCCAGGAACGTGGTTGGGAAAACACTGTTCTAAGAAATAAAACCACACCTAGTGATTCTAGTGTACATGTTGTCTGAAAATCAATTAATATTTTTTTTCTTAAAGTTACCATGGCATTGTTTTGCTCCTCAAGTGCCGTGGCGTTGATGATTCGCCGAAGCAAACGTCGGTTGCGAACAGCGTGCTGCTCTCGCTTGTAGCGCTCATACAGGAGCTGATTATGTAGAAGCAGAAGCTGACTGCGCAGTGTATGCAGCTCGTCCAGAGGAGCGGAACCTGGCAACATCAAAGAAAGAGTTAGATCAACAAATAAAATTCTAATTGTCGTAAGACAAGTTTTAGGACAACAATAAAAGGTTTTGGTCCATTTAAAATGTTGACCACTACATTATTTTCACCACAGAGATCTAAAACATTAACGTAGACTGTTTGCATTTAATATGCCTTTTATGCATACAAGACCACCTTTGTATTTAATTAAACTAAATTCAAATTAAATAAAGCCTAATTTTATGAGAAAACCTCTGCTTTAACTAATATGTCTAAAGCAAAATTGCCTTTTTTAGATGCAAATTGTTATTTTAACTAGAAAAAAAGAGACCATCATCTAATAACTCCTATGTATTTTCTCTACAGAACATAAATGCATCATTGTTTTTGTCTATACAAAGAAGACTAACAACATTTTTATAAATATTTTCTTTCTGTCATTTGCTTACCCTCATGACTAGAGCATGAAAGTTCATTTTTGGAATCGCTATCCCTTTAATTCACCTTTAAATGTTTGTCCCTGTCTGAAATACGGCATTGTTTTTCTGTGCTCATAAAGAACTGATTTTCCACAAGCAGTGTTGTTTACCTCCAAAGTGTGTCCAGTCAGCTGACTTGCTTGGCAGGGGCAGTCTGAGAGCGATTGCAGATATGTTGGTAGAAAAGGAAGGAAAAAAACACAGGGGATCAACAGGGTCGGTTGCAATGTGACAATAATTTTAGACACATTGCTTTTCTGGCAGAAATACCCTTTCCGCACAGAACCGTCTCTTACCACAGTCAAAACACCTCAATTTTGTGTGAGCCCAGTAACCCAACTCAATTATGTGTCTTCTTGTAAGGTCTGTGCAGGAGGACAGAGAGCTCTGATTGTGTTCGGTCAACACTGGCTCTGCTGTTAGACTGTGGACTGATTTGTGTGGCTGTGGATGTGACACGGCACAATGCAGACAGTTGTTTTACTGTGATAGCAAGTTAGTGGACAAATCTGCAACCAGTTTGACCTGATTCTGCTTAAAGGAACACTCTACCTTTTTGCAAATGGGCTAATTTTACAAATCCTCTAGAATCAAAGGTGCTGTATGTAAGTTTTTGACTCTTTTAAAGCATAAAACGACCATATGTTTGCAGATATTTAAGAAACATGCCAAGTGCACATTCTTGTTTATCTGAAAAATAATGCTAGTCAGAATATCAAAGTCAAATATTCTGCTTTGAAAATGTGAGTTACGTGCCAAAACACTGTCTTTGTTTTGGTTCTTTTAACCCGTCCAATGCCACTTTAGCTAATCATGTTTTAGCATCCCGGGTTGCCTTTGTGGAAAACAGCGTATTTAATTAATTAAGTAATTAATTAATTAATTAATTCATTCATTCATTCATTCATTCAGAAAGGCTCTTAAAGCATGCCCTCCGGTGGACAGTAGCAGACTCCAAATTGAGACACAGATGAGTTCCACATGAAGTTAGTTATTAGCAAATAATATAAATATTACGAATGTAAACATTAGGTGAGCAGGTTACATAGTAACCGTGCGTCCTAACAACACGCTACGTGACAAGATACAGAGTGATAAGCAATTGGACTGTTTGCACCAGACGAAACATGACAGAAATTTAAATTTAGCCATTTAGAAGCACAGAATATGCACTCACTCACAAAATGGTTAGGATTATAATCTATTTAATACATATTAAACCTCTAAGATTATTAAATGTACATGCTGAATAACTGATACAGTATGTGCTTGTTTGCATTATTTCACAGTTCTAAAGTTCAATTTCAAACGGTTTATTTTACCTGCTGCTGCTTTCAGTAGTGTGGCAATAAATGTCATGTGAAATGGCATTCAAACTTACATTATTAGAATTTAACTCTGACTAAAGCACATGAGGTGTACCTGTGGTGAGTATTGTCATTTATTCTGTTGTTCACCTGTGGAAAACAAAAGCCATTTCGAGTATATCAATTTGAGGTGTTGGTTAGGACAAAAACTCCTTCTATCGCAGGCCGTTGCTTTTATATAGAACACAGTTTAAATCAGCCTTTAGGCTCGAGACTCGGCTTGGTTGGTTGTTAATCTGGCAACCTGTGCTTGAGTTTGTTTTGAACCAGGAATGCAATACCTACTTCAACCACTGGCTGTTAAACTTACATACTACACCTTTAAACACTTAAGATTTACAATTTTTGAATCCATTCAGCCAGTCTCTGGCTCTGGCAGGAGCACGTTTAGCTTAGCATAGATTACTGAATCAGATTAGACCATTAGCAAATCACTCAAAAATGACCAGTTTTGATAATTTTTCTATTTAAACCTTGACTTTTCTGTCTGTAGTTACACTGTATACTAAGATCGGAAAAAAATTAAAAGTTGCTATTTTCAAGGTCGATATGGTTAAGAACTATACTCTCATTCAGGAGTAATAATCAAGGAACTTTGCTGCCGTACCATGACTGCAGCAGGCACAATGATGTTACGCAGTAATTACACTTGAAAATCTGGAGAAATGAGCTTGAAAATGAAGACATTTTTGAGAGATGATTCAGAACTACTTTCTGGTAATCTGTTATACAGCTGTGCCTAATCTGATTCTATGATATATGCTAAGTGAAGCTGAAAGTGATCTCGTCAGACCTGGAGATATGCTGAATGGATTGAAAAAATGTTAAGGCTCAACTTTTTAACTAGGGGACTTGTGGGACCTATTTTCAAAAAAGTGTTCCTTTGCAAGTCTAACAAGTCTTCTAGCTTGGAAACTTTCAGAGGAAAACAGGTTATTCTTGTTGGCTTTAAACCTTATTGTGATGAGGGGGTTCTGAGAGCTTGTTTGCATGCAAAACGGATGTTAAAAAGTGCTGACTTGTCTGCACTGATACCCTCATGGGCAGTGCGCAGACTAATACTGATCTTTACTGATCCTGTCCAGCTTTTTTATACATGCAATAAAAGCCAAAAAAAAAAAAAGAGTATTGCCATGTTGTTGAAGTAGCAGCTATTTATGTTTATTACTATCTGTATTTAAGGTTATCTTCATGGTAAAAACTGAGTTTGAAACTGATGTTTCATACATTGAAGTATGAAAATAAGGAAGAAAAAGGTCAAAACATCTACCATCTTTAACAAACATATGATGTCAAAGTTTAACACAATAATGCAGTGTTAGCTAACACCTTTATTTGATGAGGCCTGTTGCAGAAATAGCTATTCACACATCCATATTACAGTTAAAGACAATGTGAACACTGACGGCTTAGTTCACTCAAATATGGTGGACTATAGCAGGGGTGTCTAAACTTGGTCCTAGGGGGCCGGTGTCCTAGAGAGTTTAGCTCAAACCCTAATCAAACACACCTGAACCAGCTAATCAAGCTCTAAAGCTGCGGTCACACTAGAGTTTGAGCTTGCGAAATTCTGTCGTAAGGCACTGCGAAAAAGAGCGGGATTAAACAAGATGATTAGACATTAAAAAAGTGAGTGATTGCTCTGTTTTAAAATGTTTTGATCCTCGATTGGTCTCATGCAGTCAAGTGATGCGATTTCTCAGGTCAGAGTTCACCAAGCTTGAACTTTGCACCACAGTGAACTGCGAAACTTGACGCATGACTCTGTGTTTCCGGTCTGACGTATTCCCGTGTGTATGAATGGAAGTCTATGGGGAGAAAAGTTCAGTGTGACCGCAGCTTTACTGGGTATACTAGAAACCTCCTGGCAGGTGTTGAAGCAAGTTGGAGCTGAACTCTTCAGGACAGCGGCCCTCCAGGACCGAGTTTGGACAGCTCTGACATAAAGCAACCAATTGGGTCAAATGTTGGTTGCCCTTTACGTGGCATCAAAATACCATTGTGAATAATAGTTTAAAATTATAAACAGTACATGTGAAAAAAATTTATAAAACTGAATTCTGGATGATACACAAGTTGCTGTGTTTTGAGTTTGGAAGGGGTGTACTGATTTAAAATACTGTGTAAACAGACCTATAAAATAAATAATTCATATGTATAATCTATACACAAAGATCAGTATGCAGAAAGTCTGTGTCTGTTGTGAATTACAATGACATATTTTGCAAGTCAATTGCTTGACTTTCACACCACATTATTTTTAGTTTTTTTACAAATATTAATAAGTGACTTACAGCTCTGGAAAAACATTAAAGCGATAGTTCACTCAAACATGATTATTTACTAACCATTTACTCACACTCAATTGGTTCTAAACCTTTATGAGTTTCTTTTTTTCGGTGGAACACAAAAGAAGATATTTTCAAGAATGTTAGTAACCGGTATCCTTTGAATTCCATAGTAAGAAACTAAAATACTATGCAAGTCAATGACAAATTTGTTTCAAAATTTTAATATAAACAGAAAAAAATACACTAAAACAGGGTAGAACAAGTGGAAAATGACAGAAGTTATTTTGTTGGTGAACTATCTCTTTAAAAATAACTTTGTTATATGCATAATTGCCATCAAATTGGATTCAGATGTAATTTTTTAAAATTATTATTCACAATATGCACAATTCTTTGTTTTGTTTAGATAATATTGTGCACGTTTTGATTCAAATGAGCCCCATTAGGTGGTGCATAATCATTATGTATCAAATATGTTTTGGTTGTAAATTTGTCACATGGGTAAAGCGAGTAAAAGCGGGTAAAGAAACACTCAACTTTAAATTTAGAAATAGGGTCATTTTAAAAGTCTCCTTGAGTTTAACAGTTGAGTTTTATCATTTTTTAATCCATCCAGCCGATATTCGAGTCTGGCAGGAGCACTATTAGCTTAGCTTAGCATAAATCATTGAGTCGTATTAGACCTGCCGTACCATGGCTGCAGCAGGCGCAATGACATTAGGCAGCAGTATTTACTAGTTAACTAGCTGGGGACTGACACTGCGCATATCATTGCACCAGCTACAGCCATGGTACGACAGCAAAGTTCCTTGATTATTATGCTAGAGCAAGAGTATAGCCAAATTAACTAAGAAAATTTGTAATTTAATTTTTTTCTATCAGTCTTAGTCCACAATGTAAGTACAGAAGTGTCAGGCTTTAAATAGTAAAATTACTTGTTTTGACATTTCTTAACAAGGTGCTAATGGTCTAATAAAATTAAATGGTTTATGCTAAGCTAAGCTAGGCTAAAAGTGCTCCTGCCAGACCTGGAGATCAGCTAAATGTATTGAAAAATGGAAAAACTCAAAAGTGGTGACTTGTAAGATTAGCCTGTTTCTAAAAAAAAGTGGAGTGTTCCTTTAACATCTTGCTCAAAGACACAAAGTAAACTCATTGATTACTTCTTTTGGATTACAACCTCAGATCTTTAATCACCAGGACACAAGAGCACAAGCTTGATTTATTGCAAGCCACATTCAAAGCAAAAAGTCTTACCTCTTTAGCACTTTGTCATGGGCATCTCCACCCTGCTGCACGAGGCGATCCAGCACCTCCAGAGGCGAAGCAGAGGCGACCCCCTCCACACCCTCGTCCTCCCCTTGCCTGCCCGAATCCCCTCTCTGAAACCCTTCCATCACCACTCGCTGCGCAATCTCTGAAGTTTTCCTTCCCACAAAAAGTGAGGCAGCCCGAGGCAGAGCCATGTCAAACAGAGCCTCGTATGGCATGGGTGGAGGTTTGCATGGGCTCGGGGAACACAAGCCAAATTTTAAGGCCTCGTCATCCGGTGCTGAAGGGCTCAGATGGAGGAGGCTGTGCGTCGGGTGTTCGATGGGCATGAACACTGGCTGAAAGGACCAGGGTTGCTCTTGGGATGGGCCTCTGCTGACTCTTCCTCTGTCGCTGGGTGTTATTTCAGTTTTGTCAGGGGTGGAGATGGTGTTGTGAAGAATAGAAGAGGGCAGGGATTTATGTTGTGCTCCTGTCAGGGTCTCTGTAGTGCTGAAGAAAGGAGAGTCAAAGCCGCGGAGGCCAGCTAGATCCCGCTTCTCCTCGGTTAACTTCAGGAGCTCCTCTGTGATGGCAGCTGGGGGGGTGGAGGAAACAAATGATGTAGACATTGGCAGATCTTTACAACTTAATGATTTTGTTATTATGTAGAGCAGAGATGCCCAAACTAGGGCCCGCTGGCCAAAGTTGGCCCACGATAACCTTTGATTTGGCCCGCCATCCGATCTGAGCAAAGGAGGACAATGGTGGGGAGATTGTAGAGATTGTGATTACAAATTTAATGTACCGTTTGTTTGGTTTTTTATTGTTAAAAGCTAACTGAAATTAAATGTTTCAATTAAATGTCGTAAATTAATGAGATTTAGTTTAAATGGACAAACTGTCACCCGACGGATAGAGGACAAATAAAGGCAGATTCTGCTTGACTGGTGTATTCAGCGTTGAACTCCACTGTGTTTTAAATGTGATTGTTTATGTTTTTAATGCAATAAGTTATCATTTTAAATGTTAAACTGCATTGGCTAATATGATTTAAAGTAATGTTTTCTATTTATTTCAAACCTTATAAAATAAATTAGGAAATTACCCATGGCAACTTTAATGTAATTTATTTAGCTATATGTACTTTCAGCCCACGACTATCATTATATATATTTTTTGGCCCTTTAGATAAAAAAGTTCATAAATGAGGTTGGTGTCATGATTGCTTTCCTTTCAAGTGCGCATGCGCATTAGCTCGGGCAACCTGAAAAAAATGCCGAAATAAAAGTTATGAGACAGTTGTTATTTAATTTTATTGATGGTTCCAATTTGATGGTTCCCCATTCAGACAAAATGCCCGAGCATACTGCCCGGGAGGCGTTTCACAGATGGCCACCAAGTCAAAATGACTTGCCTTAAAGAGACTTTGATGGAAATGCAACTAATTCTTTTTTCTTTTTTTTGCAAACTTTGAAAAGGCTTGCTTCACCTTGGGATGGAAATGCACCTATTAATATGCAAACCACAGTTGGATTTATGGATTTCACTGAAAAGGAATTTACTGAATGTCAAATAACTAATTTGTTAGTAAAAGGAGTTAAAAGATGCATAGTTATCTCAATGTTTAGTGTGTTATACTTTAAAATACATATTCAATAAGGAAATTATGATATCATAAATTTAGGCTTAATACTGCAGGATATTATAGAACAAAGTGTATTTTTTGTGTAAAAAATTTTAAAAATTTGTAAAATTTGTACAAATTTACCAAGTAAAACAAGTAAAATTATTTAATCAAACATACTTGAGTGAAAAACCTAGACATTTTCTAAAATGTAATTGTAAAAGTAGTAAAACTGTAAACATGTTATATTATACTGGCAATTATTTTGAAAGACATTTAACTACAAAAATGCAATTTAACTATAAAAAATGCACCAAGAAAAATGTAACTAGAAAATCGAATTTGGCCCTGCAAACTAATACAATTACAGCATTACAGTAAAAGTAGGAAAGAAAACAAGTTCATACCATCCTCCCTCTCCTTCTCGATCCTCAGTTGTTCTTGCTCCTTCATGTACACAGAGAGCTCAGTCAGGGTCATGGGCACGTTTTCACCTCTGCCATCTGGATCAGATAAAAAACTCAATCTTAAAAACGTAACAACTAAAAATCCATTAACACCAAGAATAATAACTGTATCTATAACCATATTAGGATCCACACCAATGGAAGATCATGTGAGGTTTAATACAAGCGTACATAATAGCTTTGTGGTCAGACACTTTAAAGTCTTGAACTCTAACTGGATTCTTATACAACAATATCATTCCTCTCCGCCAATATTGTTATAGCTGTGATACCGTTGTCCCTAATTTCATACATATCCATAATTGTTGCAGATACTTGTATGAACAGTCCTTAACATTTGCATTTCCTGCTCTGCATTTTAACATGCTAAAGATCTTCTAACCTGAAAAGCATTTAATCTTTCATATAAAGCTGTTTTGTACATTATGGTAAGATCATTCTTGGGTTTTAAATGATTCTTATTCGTCACATACCTCTGTGATTGATCGTCTCAGGCCCAGTTTTTTCAGACTCTCTGAGTTGCTCTTGTCTGACCAAGATGGGTTTAGTGTGGTCTAAAGGTCTACCATCCTGTGGAGAACAAAACTGTCAAAATGGCTTGTAGACAAACTGTACACAAGCAAAATAAGATATTTCAAAGAATGTTGGCAAGCTGCAGCCATTAATGTCCAAAGTATTTTTTGTTCCTACTATAGATTTGAATTGCTGCTGGTTTCCAACATTGTTCAGAACATCATGTTGATTTGTGTTTAACAGATTAAAGAAATTTGTTGTGAGTATAGTTCATTGCAAGCTACGTCCAAAATTTTCACACGTAAAAACTCATTTTTGACAGCACGAATGTGTTAACCACATTCCCATTTTTTCATTATACTGTACTTTTTGCATCTGCACAAATCTGGTTTGCACTCCTTGCCATGTGCCCTTTATAACTGTATTGTTTACAATTTTTATTTTTACTTATATATTTTTAATTATATTATATGTGTAATTGTATTTATTGTAAACTCTTTTCAAAAATCTACTTTTGGGGTGGCGTGGTGGCACAGTGGGTAGCAATGGGTAGGTGTGCTCGAGTGCTCAGGCTTCCCCCACAAGTCCAAAGACAAGCGGTATAGGTAAACTGGGTAAGCTAAATTGTTCGTAGTGTATGTGTGTATGGATGTTTCCCAGTGATGGGTTGCAGCTGAAAGGGCATCCACTTTGTAAAACATATGCTGGATAAGTTGGCGGTTCATTCCGCTGTGGCGACCCCTGATTAATAAAGGTACTAAGCCAAAGGAAAACGAATGAAATCTACTTTTTGTATTAATATTATTATTAATGTTATGCACCTACGGTCTAAGAGTAATGCAATTTCGATTCTCTGTATGTTCTGTACATGTGGTTGAATTGACAATAAAGCTGACTTTGACACACTGCATCTAAAACTTTCATCCATAAAAAAAAATCTGATCAGGTTAGATTTTTTTATTTATTTATTTTGCACAAGAAAAACCTAAATTAAAAATTATGTCACTTTCTAATATAAAGACAGAATGTGGCAGATGGTTGAAAACCACTACTTTAGGGGCTGATCACACCGAACGCGTATTTCCATTCCAAAAAAGAGAGGCGCACCACACTGCTTTTTTTGTTGTCAAGAAAAAAAGAAGAGTGGTGCACTTTTTATGTTGCTAGGCAACAACTGAATCAGCTGGGTATTGTGCGAGAGTGTTCCTGTTGATAATTAATATTTATTAATATTAATTATTAATATTAATATTATTTTAATATGTAATAATATAGTGATATTCAAGATCTGTTAAATCATACAGCTCCAGATAACTTAAAGCAGCACCCACAAGTCTCTCCTCCATCTTCATAAGTCTCTGTTGTTGTCTTGACAAAACAAACACTGCAGGCACCTCAATGGAAACCCCACCACTGCTTTCATTTGATTGGAGAATGAAAAAGACGCAATTGACGTAACGTGCTTTTTCTGGTCAGAGTTGACTCTTTTCAACTGCGAGCGCATGGCGGGCACAGGTAAAAATGCAGGCGGTTAAAACGCGAGGCATTAGCAGCACGCAAAATGCTTGTGGCCATTAGTAAACCATTCACAAAAGGCACCACTCAACGCAAAAAGCACGTTTGGTCTGATCGGCCCCTTAGCCTACCACTATTTGGCAAGTGTGTATGTGGGTCATACACTTCGAGATCACTGCTGGTCTCTGTTCAGGATTAATTCATTTACAGAAATTTGTGTTATTTGGCTTCAGTATTGCAAGTAAAGTATCAAAATGCCACTGATATTCTGAAACTAAATTAACTGAATTTCAGGATAATCCTGCACATCTTTTCGATAAGGAGATGAACTCCCCATGCAACATATTGAATTGACACATCATTCCCTTTTTTCTTTGAAGAAGAAGAGAGATGAAAACAAAAGCATCACTGCATGAATTTGACTCCAAATTGTTAAGCTTCTTTTTTTTCAATTAATTAATACATAATTTATACTAACTTATTGTGCAAGAATTCTGTCTGTGGTTGATTTTTTGAATACAAATACAAAAAAACCACATACAACAATTTAGAAATTTAGTGTGCAAAGACCTTTAAAGAAAAGAAATTTTCATTTGTCTAAAGGCTGATTAATACTTCTACGGCAAGCAAACGCGTATGCTCCAGCGCAACCTTCGCGTGGTCACATAGCCCTCATCATCGCCAACGCTGACGTGCACCTCTCAAAAAATTTTACTACACGTCTTAACGATGCGTAGCGCAAGCTCTGTGATTGGTTGGCTTGCTAGTGCTGACGAGTGTGGGGGCGGGGCCGAGAGCCACGTGAACCCCTTGGAGCGAATGTTTACAAGTGTCGAGTACCGTGAAGGAGTTCCAGATAGAAACTTTCGTTTTTTGTTTAACTTATGATTTAAGCTGTTGCACGTCTGCCAATTCTCGAATCTGAATGAGCAAGCTTGAGCTACTTGTACATTAAGGTAGTGTTCAGAAAAAACAAAACACCAGTGAAGAAACTCAACACAGAGGAACATAAAAACCTACTGCCAGCTAGCGGTTCAGAAGTGTTACTGCAGAGCAACACAGAGCGCAGAAGTATAAATGCAAGGCAGGCACCATGGGTTATGCCGATCACTCGACGCAGAAGTATAAACCAGCCTTCATTGCGCAAGGTTTCTGTCCGTGAATACATTTTAAATACAAAAAAAAAACTAAAAACTTTGGAAATTCACTGTGCAAAGACCTTAAATGAAAGGACATTTTCATTTGTCTAAGAACTATTCCTTTAAGGAAGTGTTTAAGCTGTTTTTATTGGCGTTACAAATATACAGTGGCTTTCATCACATACATAAAAACATTAAAACCATTTTCTAAACATCTTTTAAATAGATGCTTTTAACATTTCCAGGTTTCTCAGTAGCAGAAGGCATTATAGTTATAGTGCTGTGAATCAAAAAGTACAACAAATTATTGTTTACAACCCTATTTATTTGCTGAAATAATAATAAAAAAACTCAATGGTGTTATCAAGACGTTCAGAAAAATGAAAAAAATTGTGTGAGCCTGATGACGGCAGCCAGAGAAGAGAATAACGTCAAATTTACTCTCAGCCCCATAGACGCTGCATTACAAACACCTTGCATAAGCGGCAATTAGTTTTTTTGTAATTTGATACAAAGATGATATAATACATTCATAAATACATATAAATGTTCATACGTTTTATAAAAATCTAAATATTAAAAACTTTCAAGGATTTAAGATTATGATGACCGGTAAATGTGTCATGTGAAAAGGGTCTATTCTCCAGAAGTAAGTGGCTCACACTTTTTGGAACAAGTAAAGGATTTGTTAGTGAACAGAGTACCTTGCATGGTGGGCTTGCGGTGCTGCGTGGCGTCGATACAGGAGGAAACTCATCTGAGAGACTGGGAGGGGGTGTTGCAGCTGCAGGCGTGCTGGAGGATGGGGTGCCTTTTCCACCTGCTGCATGAGAATCACCAGAACACCCAATTCATACTAAAGCTTAATGAAATGGAGAGCCAGAGACACGTGCCAACATGATAAATATCAATATTGTGTACAAGCGTGAACAGTATAGTCACCAGGTGTGCTGTAGAGACGGCTCGGTAGGTGAGAGGCACTCTGGGACAGTTCCGGGTTTGGTGACATCCCACGGGAGGAAGGGGGAGTGGCCATCCCACACTGGGAGGAGGGGCTCCAGAGAGAATCCTTAACCCCATATGTGGCATTAAATTCACAGCTGGAGTTCTATAAATAAACACAAGCACAGACAAAATAAGTCCCTTGACTGCTTACACAGACTTATCTCGTGATTATCGGATGGCATCTACTATATTTATGCTTTATGGACTGTTTGGTTTGCAGTTTGCATAAACTCTCTAGTAGAGTTTAAATGAACTATCGTTCAAAACTTTGTGGTGAATAAGATCATTTATTAGTATTCAGCAAATGTGTATTAAAATGTTAAGTGATGACTGGTCATATTTATTGTATGTTGTTTATTTTTGTATGCTGTTCTTTTTATAACTGTATCGTAACATCATGCTGTTTTTTGTGCATTCATTCATTTGTTTCTATTTGGATTTGTCTCTAGGTCACCACGATGGAATGAAATCCAACTATTCCAGCATATGTTTTACACAGCGACTGCCTTTCCAGCTGCAACCCAGTACTGGGAAAAACCCATACACACACGCTCATACACTACGGGCAATTTTGTTTTTATTAATTTACCTGTAACGCAGGTGAATTGGACTTGCAAATTACACAGAAAAATGCCAACTGGCCCAGCTGAGACTCAAACCTGTGACCTTTCTGTGAGGCGAAAGTGCTAAGCACTGAGCCACCGTGCTCCAATGTTTTTTTTTTCATTTAGATGTATTTGATCCGAATATTGGGTTTAATTTCACAGCAGAGATTATTTGAAAGCCGACTGAGGCCCCGTTTACACTAATACGTTTTAGTTTTAAAGCAGCATTTTAGAATGAAAACGATCCACGTCCACACTGGCGTTTCTGAAAAGATCTCCATCCACCTTATACTGCTGAAATCGCACATCACGCGACCACACACAAACTCTGGCATGCGCTGCAGCGTATGTGCACGTCTGAGCTCCAGGCAGGCAGCTGGTGCTTTGAGCACACCTTCCCAGATGACAGCAGTGTGGGTCAGACAGTTCATCAAGGATCTACCACTGGATTTCATCTCACTATAGTTGTCAAATGGGATATTTAGTTCATCTTGTCTCTATCTAATGGTCTTTTGAATCTATTACTTGTTCTCAAGTAACACGTTTTGGCTGTGAGCAAAGATAAGTTAATATATTACTTTATGTAACCACGTACACTGATTCAGCACATTTGACTGATTGCTTGCCTTTATTTTCTATATTGTATAAATCAGTTCTATTATAGGCTCCGTTTTTTATAAATATGCATACAGTGACGATGACAGTTATATAAATATGTAACTACACGATGCCTCAACATTTTTAGTGTCTGTTAAGTTAATATCATGATGCCTTATATCGTGATTTCATTGGTAATATAGTAAAACAAAGTAGCCAGAGTGATGTGAATGACAATATAATGTACACTGTTTTTACCCAATATGTCTTCATGAGTTTATTTTCCATCTTAAACTTGCGAAGTCTGAACTTAAGGAAAGGATGTAAGACTGCAATGTGTGCAATTAATATTGAGGAAAAAGACCCATTCAGATGTCTCCATTTCCCTCCATCCACACTGAGATAGCAGCAGCGTTTTATAAAAGCTCTGTTTTCGGGGCTCGAAAACTCCAGACTAGTGTGGATGGAAGGCATAACCGTAGCAAAACTTATGCGTTTTAAAACTGAAACGTATTACTGTAAACAGGGCCTGAGATCCTTTTAAGTCCAACTGTTTGGTGTGCACCAGGGTTCAAACAGCCGCTTTCACATCTAATGCACAGGCGTTTGTTAAAAAAACCAAACCTACCAATTGTGAACACACAAATGCTCAACTTACACCGCACCGACAAATGCAGTCAATCACCAGATTACAGCACATCACTTCTGACACATTGTATGACCTGACAAGTGCTAATTCAGTATTTTAAAAGCTCAGACAGATGCCAACAGAGGAAACACACTGATTCAACAAAGCCCTGATTGTTTACAGTGGTCTGTCACTGCAGTGTGAATTACGCTTAAAAGACTTAATCATTTAGCCCCAAAAAGAGACATTATAGCAAACATCTTGAAAAATGCTTCACTTTAACAGCAAGTGAGATATCATGCTTTGAAAAACAGGAGCAATCAGAACGTTATCAGCCAATCACACTGTACAGTAAATATCCTGTATCTGCATCAGGCCTAGTAGTATTGTGATCATATAATCTTGAAAAATCTGAATCTAACATTAAAATATGAGCATAGAAAACAACACAACACCGTTTGTTTTCCATCTGCAGAGGGTTGAGCACAATAAAGGTCTTGACAGTGGGCAGAAACATGCGCTTTGGCGTCAGCCGCATCACCAAGACAACTGTTTTTTGCGTCAGCTAAGAGATGGCATGTTTTTCTCTTTTTAAAGCCCTGCACACCCACCAGAATGACTCAACACCTCTCCCCTCCTTTCCTCTGGGCTCCTCAGCCTGCCTGGAGAACAAGGAGATGATTCATGGTGGGAGAAGGAGGGGGAGCTCTGCTGTGCAGCGAGACGGGAGGGGTTCAGGGATGGCTGATTTATGGACAACAGCTGACAAGCTGACAAACAACAAGAGGGAGGAGGGAAGCAGACGCCGATTCCTGCACTGCTGCTGTTGCAGGAACCAGAAAGACAACCCGGATCTGTTCATATGCAGAACACTGATTCACTGGATTCACTCTTGTACTTCCACATTGTCAGTTAGGCCGGGCTGCTAAAATTAAGAAAGTGTAAAGTAAGTTTAGAAGATTTTTACCTGCCGACGGGTTCCAGTGGGGCTGCGATAGGGGGGCTGAGTCCCTGAGATAGAGGACAGGGCCAAGGGAGGGACGACAGGCTGACGAGGGGTGGAGAAATGAGTCGAGGAAGAACTTCCTAGAAATGGACATAAAAATTATCTCCATGAAATAAAACAAAAAATATCCTCCCACTGCTACAAAAGCAGGGTTTGCCTGAAAACAGACTGTGACTATGTTTTGAGACAGCATGCTAGATTTTATTTTTCCGAATTTAATTTGTATCCTAAAACAGGTTGTGCTTTTGAAATATAGTTAAGGTCATGAACTGAGAAATGCATTCCTTTGATTTTTTTTATTTTTATTCTTCAATTCTCTTGATGGCGTGGATTTTCTGATGGATGTCCGCTCCAGAATGGAGTAACACATATCCTTTCTTATGTCTTTATAATTATTAATAAGTTTAAGAGCCTAAATTATATGATGACCTTAGTGGCATCCCACTTCTGAATAAAACTAGAATAATATGTGTGTGATTGCTTTTCTGTATGTCAAATGATTTGCTTCCTCAGAATCTACCCAGCCAGGTCAGAACCTCTTGAGTGGACCTGGACTCTAGAAGAATTGGAAACAACTGTTTACAAAGTTATTTATCATTTAATATGTTAAATCTTTTAAAGTTCATACCGGTTTTTACAGGTTTTGATAAAGACGGCTGAGAGTACACTCAGCCTTAGGTAAGAAACAGATTGTACAGTGTGTTTGTGTGTGTGTGTTCTATTCAATTGTGGAGCTTTTCACAGGTCTGGGGTCAGCTCTGAATATCCTAGTGACTGTCAGACGTTTGTATGCTTGAGATATTGAGATATCATTCAGAATTGTACGCACACACCCATGTGGACATTTTCCTAGTCTATATGTATTTTAACCAATCAGGTTAAAACACCTATATGTATGACGCAGTTAATGACGTTATGACTGAGTATAATTGTTGATGTTTTGAGATTGTACAAAAAACGGCAGACTTTACCGTTTAATATTTTGGAGCTGGGCAGGGGTGGAGCTGGGCATCCAAACTTCTGTCTTGCCCACCCAATTAAAAAGTCAGCAATTTGCAGCCACATCTGATCTCTGGTCAAGTACAACGATAAACTCATTCTTGAGCCTTACTTTGCACTAAATTGATGATGATTGGAAGCTGCGCCAGAGATGCTTTGAAGCGGCATATTTTAAAGTTATTCTTTACATAAAATATTTGTTTACAGAAGATGCAAGAAATACACTGCTTAAAATATTATTTACATGATAGTTATTTGATTTAGAAGAGATACTGCTTATTTTCCACCTTTAATATGAAAAACCTTTCAGTGAACTACGAGGACAAAAAAATTAAATAGATAAATTAAAATATTCGTTCATTAACTGTAATGGAGTTAAAATGTTCAATTATTTGAGATTTTGATTTTACGCCAAATTGCCCAGCCCTATATGATATGCACACACAATACATTGTTTTTGAGCAGTAAAAGCAACAAGAAATGGTGAAAATCATCGAGACATTTAAAAAAAACAGGTTAAGCAAGAATGCTAAAATATTAAATAAAGCAAAGTTTAAAATAAATACTTTAAAATAAAGTAACTGAAGTATTACATCTCATGTATTTGAAAAACCTCTTGCAAAAGCAACCGTGACTGCCAGCTCACCTTGACCACCTCCTCAAAAGTATCCATGTTTTCCTTCATACTGTAATGGGAGCGAAGGTATGAAACAAAATTGCAGGGGTACATCCCATACAGCCGGTGGAAGAGTGAATAAACGCTTGCGTGCAGATGGATGAGATAAACCTCCGGTACGTGTCCTGTCAGCAGAGATCATACAGCTAGTTAACATCTACTCTAAATATTAAGAGGGCTCATACTTACTTTTTTGATTTCACTTGAAGACTAAACCTATGCAGATGCTTTTTTTTTTTTTTTTACAAAATGTACCTCAGAGATAATAATAGTATATAACTGAGTCATAGTTAGTAATTCATTCATACCTGGGTTTCTTAGGTTCCAAGAGGCCAGACGTCCAAAAATATCAAAGAACTCATAGAGATGTTGCTTGCCAGCTTGAGGAATCATGGGTAAAAGTGTGATGAGTACCAGGACTCCAGTTATCAGAACCACAACATCTGTGTCTGTCTGTAACACATAAAATATCATACGCGCATGTTGTAATTATAGTACAAAAATGTACAACAATTTATATGAACTGCACAATGAATCTTTTATTAAGCATTTAAGAGCCTGATGGGCATGGAGTGCTGAGAGCAGAGGGAGGAGTGGGCGTGGCCGGCAGAGCAGGGGAAAAAGAGGGAAGCCAACATCTGTTGTCAGTTGGCTCATTTCATATATATGCATAACCACAATTTGTTATATCATTATACTGTAAAGAAAATAACGTTTATATAAACACTATAAATGAGGAGGACTTCTCTCCTCCTGAATCCCCGGGTCTGAATGCAGACACAGTGGAGCAGTGCAGCAGGTCTTTTGCCCTGTCTATTCCAACGATTAACCCTGCCGGTAATCTGGAGGATTTATACTGTAGGTGAACACAGCAGCACTGATATAGTCAATGTGTCTGAATGGTAACAAATTCAGCTGATAAAAGACAAAGTCCGCCATTCTCTAATTCTCGTACAGCTCTCCTGACAAAAATGCTTGCTGCAAACCAACAGCTTTGCTGTATCGAGCCTGAAAGAATCATGGGGGAAACCATACAACATACCCCCTGGATCATGGAGACAAACACATTCAACCCCTTGCCATGTGCGGACGCAGTTTCATCCAGTCATTTGGTCTCACAGCTTGGCAAATGTTGTCTTGAATAATTAAGTACAAGGGTTTTCTCATAGGATAAGAAAATTCCGCTATGAATAATAATGAGAAACTGACGTGTCATCACTCCACTAGCAGATTCGTGATATGTCATCGATTTTGATCCCCAAAAATTATTTTTTTACCTGGAAGATGAAATTAGCTGACAAAAGCTCAAAACTATCCAGTTTACCCCCCAATTAAAGCTGACAGGTGTTCTAAATCTATTAAGATTTTTAAAAAAGTACTCAAGGGTGTCTTGAACCTTTAACAAATTATTCATAATTTGCTAATCAATAATTCTAAATTAAAAGACTTTAATTCAATTCAAATAATCTTTAATGCCATAGCGCTTTACACAATGTAGATTGTGTCAAAGCAGCTTAACATAGATGAAGTTCTAATAAATTGAACATGCTTGAGTGCAGTTTCCACAGTTGAAGTTCAGTTCAGTGTAAATGTCACTGCTGAAAGCACAAACACTGAAAAACAACTCCACTTCCCTTTTTTCCCCAATCTTCCCTTTTCTGTTTAGAATATTTAAGGGGACCTTTTATGCAAAAATGTATTTTATAAGGGGTTTAAACATAGTTGTTTGGGAACGGTGTGTGAATTTAGCTTAAATTAATTCTATTTTTTTTATAATCACACTTTATAAAAACAGTCTGCAGAAACACTTTGATTGCCATTCTCCCTTTGTACATGTCATTAGAGAGAGACAGTGCCTCCCATTAGTGATAATCTAACCTAGCCCTGAGTAAAAAGCTGCGATCCGCCATCAGAGTTTTCATGCTGTACATGCTGAAGATAATGTCTAAAAGAGACTAAAGAAGCATTATAATTAAGTTTTTAGGATGCACAACTGAAAACTGTAGTCTCCATAGACTACCTTGTTCTGAACCACTTCTTTAAACATTTTTAACATTAGTCATAATTTTAATCAGCCAATATGCTAATGCACAAGCATTTGTAGCTCCGCCCTCTTTTGAAGAGAGCACAATCTCATTTGAATTTAAAGCAACAGTTCCCAAAAAGGCACAATTAGGATCAACGAGTTATAAAAGGTTATTTGTAAAGTACTTTGAGCTAAAACTTCACATACACAATAGGCACAATAGGTCCCCTTTAATTGTCATTTATAAGGGATTTCAAAGCATAAATAGTCCTTACTTTTGATTAGGTTACATTAGTTACAAAGTGTAACTATTACTTCATGTTTGGAAAATAAGCTGTATAAATGTTCAGTTGAATAGCTTATTAACAATTTACTTAAGTCCCGGTCAGATCAGACGAATTCGTCATGATTTCGGCACAACTTCCTTGACATAGGTGTTGTGGGGATTCGCAAACAACAAATGGGCATCGTGACACAAGATTCAGTCGTTTCTTCTCGTGTAATGTGGCATAGTTCACGACAACCGATACCATGCCTGCGACGCCACGCAACACCATCGCAGAAGGTCTAGCATGTTTAATTTTTTTCTTGTTCTTCACGACGAGTTCTGTCACGTGGGTGACTGTGCAATAGGAACACATACCTTCTCGGTTATATCAGTGGGTGCTGCCCTTAATAACCTGGTCAGGTAATCAAAAAATAGGCTGCATATTTACTTATGGGTGGGTTACGGGTGGAGAAGATCAAGTTATGCCAACTTTAACTACCTTTTCTAAAATATTAAAGTGTTTTAAGCAATTTTATCTGACAGACTGGCACAAGTATGCAGATATCTTCATTCTCACAACGAGTTTCTGAGTTCTCTCATCCTTCTAACAGAGTTTGCTCTTCTGAGGTAATCTGGGAACATGTTCAGTGCTGTGAATACATTGCTAAAGCATTTCCTGATTATTCAAATTTGTCTTTAATAGTGAAAACAGTTTATTATAGGTTTCTCTGAAATATTCCACTTTAATTTTATTTAGGCTAGATTATTACTTTATTTAACAAACTAACACCATCTTGCAACAATTTGTGTTTTGGCGCATATAGCAGACTTGTTATGAAGCGCTTCAGTTCAAACTTTATTCGTTATTCTTGTTTATAGATAACTGACCAACAAAAGATACATTAAAATTAAGGTTACAAATTATAGCTAACAAAATTTGTAAAAAAAAAAATTTCCAAGAAAAATGAATGAATTTTATGATTTTACTTTCTGCCCCTCCACTACTCATGGATGATTTGTTTCGCTCTGTGTAAAATTAGGATTTAATGAATGCTTCACTGTGATTGTATCACAAGCCTGACATATATTTGCTAATTTTATAATATATAATTATTTTAAAGATTATGTCTTGAGCATCTGATTTTTCCTTGCTGCTGCTTTGTGCTTTCATTTGCTCTATACTTGCGGCAAGTCAGGTGAGGGATTGTTTAATAAACAACCCTGGCAGAAAAACATACATTTAGATTTCAAATAAAATATCTTAATATTAAAAAGGAATCATAAGTTTGAACCGATCCATGTCGTAACGAATGCCCTTAAATAATGTAGTTATTAGTTGTCTGCAAGCATCAGTGTTCAAGCAACGTCGTAGATGTCATGGGATGCAGACTGATCATGAAGGAACGTTTAGTCTGGAACATTTGTTACCCATGACAAGTCAAGATTTCATCAAGAAAAAAAAACCAAAACGCATAATCTGACTAAAGGTGTGTGTATAAAAGTACAATCATTTAGAACCTTATACATTTGCTCACAAGCCACAAATGATCTGCATATGTCTTTTAATGTGGAGTTAATGCTTAATAAATGATTCATAAAATCAAAATCATGATTCAGCAAATCAGATAAAATTCACACCATAAGCTTACCTTGAGGCATTTGAGGAGAGATAGCAGCAGCGGATAGTGCGCGATCTTGTGGATCCAAGATGGCTGCTTACGGACAACGTGCCCCAAAAGAGTGAGGGTGGGCAGGCGACAGGGGGCTTTAGCCATGCATTCATTCATTTTATCAAAAAGGTGCTGAAAAGGAGACCAAAAAAATCCAAGTCATATTATGAACCAGACTTATTATAACTACTGCTAATGTATTCCCTGACATCAGACATCTTTGCTATTAAATATTAATGATAGAAAACAGAAATGCTAAAGATGTTCTGATATGCAGATGTGTTTTAATGATGATGGTGAGATGACAAGCTTCATTCGTTCATATATTTAACAGCTGTTTATTCATTTTTGAATGATTTGAGAGGGGGGAATGGGGTGTTCACACTTGGGTAAGCTAAAAAAAAATCTCAAAAAGAAAAAAACTCAAACCTCTTTTCAATGAGTTATAATATAATTGAGTTTACTGTTCCTAAACTTTAAATTGCCATTTTCATATATGTGCATCAATAATAATAATTAATGCATGATTGTTTTGGGCAACTTGGCTAATATAAAAACATGATCAAAGTATGATCTATTTTAATGACAAAAATATAGCTAAGCAAGCAACAAACATTGGTATAAAAAATAGCCACAATAACGTATGTACTACTACTACTACTACTACTACTACTACTACTAATAATAATAATAATAATAATAATAATAATAATAATAATAATAATAACAACAACAATCATAATTAAAATTATTTATTAAACTGTACAATTTATTTATTATTATGAATTATTTACTTTATTATAATTTTTATATTATTATTTATAATACTAACATTTATATTTACACATGCAACAGCAATGCTTGAAAAGGGATTTGTGAAGAGGGATGGTTTGGACAATTGTTGTTGTTTACATGCTAAACTTACCAAAAACTCAAATACACAGTTGAAGGCAAAATTATTACTTTTATTACTTTAAATAATTTATTATTACTAAAAATATTACACGTGTGACATTTAAATTCTTTTTCATTTTCACTTTTTCTTTATTTTCCAAGTGATGTTTAACAGAGCAAGGATCGCTGATAAACACAAAGATAGTTTAGAACTACAAATCCGCCATTACATGGACTACAAATCACAGCATGTACCAGGCACGCACACACACCGGATCCTGATCCTGTCTGATTGCAAACACTCACAGCTAAAGTTGCTCATGGACTGAGTACAGGACTATTTAAACAGCTCACACACACACACACGCGCGCGCGCGCGCATCATTGCGGAGTCTTGTTAAACTGAATTGTGAACATTACGACGCGTTTTCCTTGCCTTGTCGGTTTTGACTCACACTTTGTGTTGTTTGTTTTACTGCTTATTCTTGTCTGCTGCCTTCTGGCCACTTGCCTGTTATTTGTTTACAACTCTGGATTATCTGCATATACCTGTTTGCCCCTGTGTTGACTGTTGCTTGCCTGACCATTCTTTTGAATAAAACCTGCATTGGATTCGCACTCTGTTGTCAGCGTCCCCTATTATATTATACTGTATTTCTTTTGGAAAAAGGCAGTTTTTTTTTTCTTTTATAAGATTTTTTTTTTTATAATTGTAATCTATTATAAGATTTTTTTCCATTTTTTACAGAACAAGCCACTGTTGTCCAATGACTTGCTTAATTAACCTAACTTGTCTAGTGAACCTAGCAGCCGGCAGCTAGCTCTCTGCAACTCTCACATGGTCGCCCACTGAAGCTAAGGAGGGTTGCACCTGTTCAGTACCTAGATGGGAGACCACATGGGAAAGCTAGGTTGCTGCCGGAAGTGGTGTTAGTGAGGCCAGCAAGGGGCGCTTAACCTGCGGTCTGTGTGAAGGGGACTCTATACTGCTCAGTGAGCCCCATGTTTCGGATGAGATGTTAAACCTCAGAATGTCCTTAGAAAAAGAGTAGGGATTTAAAGGCATCCTGGCCAAATTTGCCAACTGGCCTCTGTCCATCCCCATATCATAATTGGCTTCATCACTCACATCACATCACATCAATCAGCTGATGTGCAGTCTGGCGCAATATGACTGCTGTTGCGTCATCCAGGTGGATGCTACACAATGGTGGTGGATGAGGAGATTCCCCCCGATGTGTAAAGCGATTTGAGTGTCTAGAAAAACACTATATAAATGTAAGGAATTAACCTAGTTAAGCTGAATACTAGTATGTTACAAAATAGCTACTAAAATATGAATTACTGTCATCATGGCAAAGACAAAAGAAATCATTCATAAGAAATAAGACGTTAAAATTATTATATTTAGAAATGTTTTGAAATTAAAATTTTACAAAAGGATTAATAATTTTACCTTCAACTGTAATTTTCCATTTTTAGTACTTAGTAGGTTAAACACACTTAAAACTGCAGTGAAGCAAGTTCAAGACTGTGTTAGAACAAAACGCAGAGAATCTATGTTCAATCAGTCACCTTATCATGTGGCTCCCTCACTGAGGACAGGATGTGCACTGTCTGGGCAGAGTTTGTCTCTAGGAAATAATCCACCAAGCCATTCAGCAGCACGGACCCTCGATCTGCAAAACACAAATCAACATTAAATGATGCAATGAAACATTCAAAAGAATTAAAGGAATTAGGGATGCATGAAATTAGGAAAAAACTGACATTGTGATATAAATCTTTTTCCTGCTATATATTTTGTGATATGAAAACTATTTCACCAGTTTGGATTTGTGAACAACTTTAGCAGGCTGCATCTGCATAAAACTATAATACACAAACTACAAGCAAAGATAATGCAATACAACAAACGTTCCAAATGAAATAAACAGTACTTTATGTTTTATGTTTTAAGAAACACTGCATAGTCTTCACTGTACAAAATGAAATGCAATTAAAGGGACAGTTCACTTAAAACTGAAAATCATTTACTCACCCTTCACTTGATCAAAACCTAGTTGAGTTACTTTTTTCTGTTTAACACAAAAAATATTCCAAAACTGCTTGTTGCTGGCACACATTATCTTCCATAGGAATTGTTTTCCTACTATGGAAGTCATTAGCATTCTTCAAAATATCTTATTTTATGTTCAACAGAAGAAAAAAAGAAACTCATAAAGGTTTAAAACAGATGAGGGTAATTTTCATTTTTGGGTGAATTATTCCTTTAAACTTGCAAAGCTACAAACATCTTTGTTTTTTTATACCTCAATGCTCCAAAGCAAAAGTGTCCAAACTCTGTGCTAGAGGGCTGGTGTCCTGCAGATTTTAGCTCCCAACTTGCCTCAACACACCTGCAAGAATGTTTCTAGAAGGCCTAGTAAGAGCTCGATTAGCTAGCCCATGTGTGTCTGATTGGGCTTGGAACTACACTTTGCAGGACAACGGCCCTACATGACCGAGTTTGGACACCCCTGCTCAATAGTATATACTCTAAAGTTTGTTCACACAGGTACAACCTACAAATAATAAACTCAGACTATATTAATCAAACTTTGCTATTAATCCACAAATTCTGAAATGTTATTCCTTGTCACTTATACTAAGGCTGCACAATTTATCGTTTCAGCATCGATATCGCATTGTTTGTGTCTGCAAAAGTCACATCACAGGATATGCAATGTTGAGTTGGGATTATTATTGATCAAAACTACCTAATTTTAACCATAACAGAGTGAAAGTTTATCATTTGCATGCGTTTTAAAGGCATTTCAAGAGCATTCGGACACAAAAAGTACAACATTTGTAACTTTAATGAAGAAAAATTTGACTGACATATTAATACAAGGATGACTACACAGTGTTGTTTTACATTTGGCATTTAATTATTCAATTTCTGTATCTGAATACTTGTTTATTATTAATTATTGTACTTTTTTCTTTGCTCTATTGTAATTGTTTTTGCTTACTATTTGTTTATTAATGTTTTATACATCATTCATACCCTTACAAAATCACCCCACTCAATATAAATTAATGTTTTCTTTCCAAATGGAGCTATTTAAGCCATGAAAAGGTATAATGCAATATATATATATATATATATATATATATATA
>CAIGQZ010032312.1:11465569-11476673 GCA_903798205.1 Danio tinwini
ATATATCAGAAAAACAAAATATCGCAATGCCAGATTTTTCCAATATCATGCAGCCCTACTATACAGTATGATCTCTACTTGACATTGTGCATTATGTGATGTGTCTATTGCAGATTCACATACTGTGATGTTCATTCTGAAGCATTATATTGTGCAGCCCTTCTATAAATCAAGTCATGCAAACATAGAGTGGCAGTTTTGTCTGCACCTGTGTTGAGGTGTTCATTAATAAGGCCCTTGATCTCGTTCAGCTGGCGGAGGTCGGAGGTCTCCAGCAGGGGAAGCAGATCCCCCACGTTCAGCTGTTCCCTGGACATGACTGTGTGGAGGGTCTCTCAAACAGTCTCTCAGACGTCACGCTCACAGCGTCCCGTGTCCTGTCCAGCCTGGAGGGGTCCCTGGGCCTCCCGTCGAAACAGTCCCCAGGCACCACTGCAAGACACATTTGAAGACTTGCATCACTTCACTTTTCTAGCAGTGCTTGTCTCTATGAAATATTCATGAGAACATCCTGCAGTTTCTGCGTTTAAGTAAACTTTCCAATTCGAGAGTGAGAAAAACACTGGAGAGTGCACAAAAGTTGTAATGTGCCATTATGAAGTACACTTGATATCATTAACATCAAAGGGTTGGACGTTTTTAAGAAAAAATTTTTAAAACAACCCTCCACTTTTTTGAAAAATAGGCTCCTTTTACAACTTTAATTGAGTTTAAAAGTTGAGTTTTACCATTTACCATTACCATTAACATTTAGCAGTTTGGGAACACTTTTACCTTAGTTTAGCTTAGCACAGATTAATGAATCAGATTAGACTCTTAGCATCTTGCTCAAAAAATGTGTTTCGATAATTTTCCTGTTTAAATCTTGACTTTTCTTCTATAGTTACACCGTGGCCGAAGACCGACAGAAAATAAAACGTTGCTACTTTCTGGGCCAATATTTGGCTAGAAACTATACTCTCATTGCGACATTATGATAATCAAGAAAGTTTATTGCTGTACCATAGTTGCATAAGACCTTTTTTTTCCATGTCCTGCATTATATAACAACTATTAATTTTCAGTCAGTCTTAGTACACAACGTAACTATAGAAGGGTCAAGCCTTAAAAAGAAACATTAACAAAACTCTTGTTTTGAACGAGATGCTAATGGTTTAATCAGATTCAATGATCTATGCTAAGCTAAGCTAAAAGTGCTCCCGCCAGACCCGGAGATTAGCTAAATAGATTTAAAAATGGTAAAACTCAACTACTTAACTCTTGGTAACTTGGTAAAATGAGCCTATTTCCAATAAAATTGGAGTGTTCCTTTAAGCATACAATATTCACATGTTCAGACCTGTTTTCCTAAACAGACATGGCAAAAGTCAGTTGTCACACCAGCCTGACAACACCAGATCAACACATAGGTGAGAGTCAAAGAAAGAATTCAGTTAAATGAAACCAGGGAACTGACTAAACAATTTGGTCAAAATAGATTATGCATGCAGCATAATTAACTTAGCTACCTTTGTTGCGATATCTGTCAGTGGTGTTAGTTCAAAAATGTTTTTTCCAAAGTTTGAATGCCTATTATTCAAGTATTGAAGATGTCTTAATATCCTGTTAAATTTCTTTTAAAACAAACTTTGCTTTTAATACAGGTGTTAATGCCCTGTATGGTTCAGTCACAGAGATTCTACGATTTAAATCTTCGAAAAAATGCTAAGAACATACCTATTAAAGTGAAATCAATAAATAAACACAAATCCGAATCCGGCACCTCTGAAATCTGATCCGGCACCTCATTTTAGCAATCCCCTTCCTCAAGTGCCCTCCTCCCCTATTCGCTATTCACTTTCACTTTCTTCCGCGACTCCCCGCCTCGCTCACTTTCGTTCTCGACACCCCTCCGCCATCCACCACAACAACAACCTTATCACAAACACAACAGTAATCTGGTAACGATTGCATTGCTTTGGCTTTTTTGGGGTTAATTATTGTGATCTCCCAATTGCAACAGAGAAATACTGGGAAATCTGTGTAGACTGATGGCATTTCATGCAGTTCAGCCTTATAATCTTAAAATGTGAGCAAAATCACCTGTTTTGTCATCATTTTAGACATTACACTAGGTCAAACTAAATCAAACAAAAAGTGCTTCGGTGGTAGTGAGTGTCGGTGCTCTTTGAAGAAGTAATTCAAAAAGATAAATGACGAAATCATAAGTCCAAGGCACTCGAAAAGTAAGTGAAAAAAGTTTAAAGCCTTTTATTAACATGGCTAATATTTAAAAACAGCGATATAATTTAACATACAGGTATTTCAAGATAGTCATTTATATTTTGAAATCTTCAATTTTAAGGCCTTTTATGGTTCAATGCAGCTCCTTTTGCATATCATTCAATTTTATTTTAAATGATTGAATGAAATGTTGGTTGTTTAAGCTCATCATAACTGATACGTATCACATTTAAAGAGGAATATGTTATAATGTTGACCTTTAGGTGTGGTATAGCATTCATTTTAAATCTTGCATACTATTACAAGCGCATTCAAGGTAAAAATACTAATATCCTTAATGCATTTTTTTTTTACCCAAACCCATTTAAAATCAAATTATACCAAAGACTTTAAATATTAAATCAGCATTCATAGAAATGTAAATGTTTGCTGATGATGGAACAGTTATATATTGAAACACTATACAATACAACATTAATATTAGTTAACAGTAATCAAATGACCTGATGCTGACACCTGAAGACAGACTAGCAAACCAACTTCTGAACATAACAGATATTTTTCATAACATTTAACACTAAAAAGGCTTGCACATCTCCGTATCAACTACTTCAGATTATAGTCTTAACCTACATCTTAACCAGGTTAATCTTAAGAGTAACGCGAGTCCCCAAGACCTGAAGCTAACAACTGCTAAGTGGACACTTTCTCCTCCTCATATCAACAAAATAAACAGCTGCTAGAAAACACAAAGCATTGCTCTAAGGATAACTCTGGAAAATAACAACCATCTAGGGAAAGGTGACGGCAAGAATGACCCTTCAAAGTTCCATACAAAGATGGTCATTGATTAACTTCATAATCATAGCTCCCAAACTAAAAGCACGTATCACACTCATGGGGAAAAACACACTAATAAGATGAAGTTCTGGACGACCTCTTCACGAACTGTGGCTGTGTCTGCCAACTGGAAAACAGGGCTGTTAACAGCACAAAGAAGCTTTATATGCCATGTTTAGAGCCACATAAACAACTTCCCTAAAGATCTTGTGTTTAAGTTTTTCTCAAATTTCTCTTTCCGTTCTTATATACAAAGTGAGCAAGTCACAGTTTTTAAGAATCATTCTAAGTCACTCAGAATTAAATGTACAAATCTGTCACTGTGGTGGTACCTTTTCAAAAGCTACACTTTTGTACCACACAGGTGGACATTAGTGGAAACTTATGTACCTTCATGGTACTATGAGGAACACATTTGTACTTTTTAGTATTATTATGTACCTGTTAGGAACAAAAAATGTAACTTTTTAAAATGTACTGTCCCAGTGACTTTGTTCGCAATATATATCGCATAATAAAAAATATTGCAATGTTAGATTTTTCCCTATTGTGTACCAAGACTGACAGAAAATGAAATGTTGCTATTCTCTACGCCGATATGGCTATGAACTATACTCTCATTCCAGCATAATACTGAAGAAACTTTACTGCTGTACCATGGTTGCAGCAGACGTGATCATATTATGCAGAACTGTTACCTAGCTGGGGACTATTTTCAGCCACTGCATAATAGCTTTTCACTTTCTGTTAGTCTTAATACACAATATATAACTATAGAAGAGTCAAACTTTAAACAGGAAGATTATCAAAACTCTTTTTTTGAATGAGATGCTAATGGTCTAATCCAATGCAATGATTTATGCTAAGCTAAGCAAAGATAGAAGTGCTCCCACCAGACCCGGAGATTGGCTGAATAGATTAAAAACATTACACTTTTAAACTGAAGTGGAGTTGTAAAAGGAGCCTATTTCCAAAATAATTGTGTTCCTTTAAGTATACAAGTTTTACATGTTCAGACACTTATAGTATACTTTTGTACTATAAAGGAGGACATTAGTACCTTTAAGGTTCACTTTTGTACATTTATGGTACTATGAGGAACACATTTGTACTTTTTAAATATTATTATGTACCTGTAAGGAACAAAAAGAAATGTAGCTTTTGAAAAGGTACCGTCCTGATGACAGATTTTTTTACCTTTGTTTCTGAGTGTGTAAAAGTAATAATGCTAATCTAACACTTTCATATACTATATGAAAAATATAATTATAATAACAATATATGACAATAATAATTATTTGCTTTTGCCGCAATTAATAGAAAAGGCCCAATAAAAAGGACTCTGTGTATCAATAGTTTATACAAATACCTACAATAAAATCTTGCCAGGCATATTTCAATTTATAGCATAATGAAATACTGTATTTAACGATCATAGTGCAGCCACAAATAAATAACTATTTTGTACTTTATATCTTTACACTTTACCACTATTTTTTTAAAACTACTACAAGACTACACCCATCTTGTAAGCAAGATATTTTTAAAAATGATACAATTTAGTATGTTAACTTATACTTTTATTAAGCACAAGTCAGAATAAGCATGCTATTTCATTTTTATATATAGTATATAATGTCATCATTTATGTGATCATTTTAACTATAACATAATTGCTATTTTAAAACATTAAAGTATTTATTTTATATGCAATTTACAATGCAAAAACATTTTAATTCATAAAGAAAAATAAACGTTATCCTTACTAGTTAAATGACTTTACACACATAAAAGGCAAGCAAAGACCATACAGTAAGAGCTGGAGACTGCATTGCATGATTTGCATACACACAACAAATTCTGTTTAAAATATGCTCTCAGGCGCGTAAAAGACAGCAAAAAGCAAACAACATATGTCTGTATTTCAACTAATGCGTGGCCCAAAATAACAGTACAAACATGTGCAGAGAGATGTTGTGGTTTGATCTGCATGCACTGACAGCAGCTGTGTGTTGAAATGACCACTGGCGTAAACAGCGCAAGAGAACAATGGCCAGAATCTGCGGGACTGTCTCCAAAAAAATGCGCCGACAAAACCTAACATACCTGCATGCATTTAAACTACCCCTTTAAACGCCTGCATGTGCGCGGGGAGATTTGTTAGGATTCGTTTCGAAACTGTTACATTCAATGGGGACTATTATTTCACTGACAGTCCCAGGCAAGGGAACCTTATTATCGACAAGCTTACTGCAAGTCAGAAATAACGCCCGAGAAACTGTATAATGCACGTAAAATACTGAGAAAAAAGCACATCTAACATTCCGACTGTCAATGCGAATGATGTAAAAATATCACCCAAAAAAAACATCGTTTAATAAACCTGTTTACCTGTTAGAGAAACTGCACTCCACAGGGCGCCGCCATCTTGAACACCTCACAACCCCTCCCAACGCGGTCGCCTTCCGCGGATGAACAGGAGAAATAATCCCCGAGAGCTCAAAAACACGCCTGTATCTGGATGCGGAACCTAGACATATGCAATGAATGTTATTAGAAATGACCTGCAAGCGTACTTTATGAATGTAGGAACCAGTGGCAGGTGCAGGGCTGACGTGTGAAAGTTTTAGAGGATCCTGCAGTTAGGCCCTGAGTTGTTTTTCTGAAGGGTGGAGGGATGCAAAGCTCTGTAATGCGGCTTTCGCGTGACTCAGGTGGTGAGCGCATACACGCTGAATTGGACCAGCTAAAAGTTTCTGTTTTTTGCCCAAAATACACCATATAAAAACTGTGTAGTCCTTAACGGCATTAATACATAAAACGTAATAAAACTCAAATTAAGTTTCACTCAAATACAGAAATTTGAATTATACAGAGAAACATCAGTAGGCTACATGAATGAATGAATGAAAGCTAGACAGAAAATAAAAATATAGGCTAATGCATTAGCAAATAATTAATTAATAGGGGTGAAGAAAACAGTAGACATTTAAACACCAAATTCTGGCAAAAAATAATAAATAAATTAAATTAATAAATGAATGAATGAATGAATATATGATTGAAAACTAGATAAAAATAAAAATATAAGCTAATGCTTAAGTAAATAATCACTAAATAGGGACAAAGAAAACAGAAGTAGACATTTAAACACCAAATTCTGGCAAAAAAATGAATGAATGAATGAATGAAAACTAGATAGAAAACAAAAAAGGCTAACGCATTAGTAAATAATTATAAGGATGAGGAAAACAGAAGTAGATATTTAACACCAAATTTAGGCAAAAAAGAATGAATGAATGAATGAATGAACGAATGAATGAATGAATGAATGAATGAATGAATGAATGAATGAATGAATGAATGAACTAATAAACAAATTAATGAAAACTAGATAGAAAATAACAATATAGGCTAATGCATTTGTACATAATTAATAAATAGGGGTGAGGAAAACAGAAGTAGACATTTAACACCAAATTCAGGCAAAAAATAATGAATGAATGAATGAATGAATGAATGAATGAATGAATGAATGAATGAAGGAATAGATGATTGAAAACTAGATAGAACATAAAAATATAAGCTAATGCATTAGTAAATAATTACTAAATAGGGGCAAAGAAAACAGTAGACATTTAAACACCAAACTCTGGCAAAAAAATCTTGAACGAATAAATGAATTAATGAATGAATGAATGAATGAATGAATAAAACTTTGAGCAAAAATAAAGTCTTCTTAAAGTGCAAATAAAGCTAGCTTACATATACATGCTACATAAAGGCCTACAAAATGACAAAAAAATAAAGGTAACCTAGCCTATAAAATAATATAGAGTTCTAAAGAATCTACATTTAAATAAATATACAGACCAATAAATAAAAAAATAAATAAAGGTAACTTAAAATTTACATATAGGCTACAATACATACAAAAATGAGGGGACAATGTAACTACTTTAAAATCCAAGAATTGACTTTTAAATTAGGTTTTAAAATGAATGAATACACAAACAATGGTGATAAAAAGTCAAGTAAATGAGATAAAAATTCTAAATATAGCTACGTTAAAATTCCTCAGCCACCATTAATTTTCATTTGTTTGTTTTCTTCAAAAAACTGAATTGTGTCTGAGATAGTCACTGATCAGTTTTTGGTTCTGTAATCACATGAGGGTCAGGTCACAAATGTGTCACAAAGTTATTATACTCCCTTTTAGTTACCTCATCTCCAGTAATGTCTAATTTTAGATGCTTATTAACATTTTATTTTTTGAGAGAGAGAGAGATTTGTATTTTTAAGTATGATTATTATTATTTTTATTCATTTATTCATTCATTTTCTTTTCAGCTTAGTCCCTTTATTAATCTGGGGTCACCACGGTGGATTGAACCGCCAACTTTTCCAGCATATGTTTTACGCAGCAGATGCCCTTCCAGCCACAACCCATCACTGGGAAAAATCTATACACACTCATTCACACACATACACTACAGTCAATTTAGCTTACCCAATTCACCTATACCACATGTCTTTGGACTGTGGGGGAAACCGGAGCAGCCGAGGGAAATCCACGCTAACTCGGGGAGAACATGCAAACTCCACACAGAAATGCCAACTGACCCAGCCGAGGCTCTAATCAGCGAACTTCTCGCCGTGGGGTGATTGTGTTACCCACTGCGCCACTGTGACGCCCTATTATTCATTCATTCATTTTCTTTTCGGCTTCTACCCTTTATTAATCTGGGGTCGCCACAAAAAAATGAACCGCCAACTTATCCATGTTGTTTTACGCAGCGGATGCCCTTCCAGCCGCAACCCATCTCTGGGAAACATCCATACACACTCAATCACACTCATACACTACTGACAATTTAGCCTACCTAAACGCCCTATTATATCTGTTTTTTTTACTATTACTACTATTTACTGTGTTTACAATGTTTTTAAATATATATGTTCTTTTTAATGTAAACTTTATAAATGCTTTGGCAATACATTTTTAACATTTGTCATGCCAATAACGCAATTATTAAATTATTGAGAGAGAGAGAGAGAGAGAGAGAGAGAGAGAGAGAGAGAGAGAGAGATGAGAATGTGTGGATGAGACACTTTTTTAGTGGAGATTTCCCTCTAGTGGTTAGTCAGGCTCATTGAGCTCTATTTAAATAGCAGGAAAGTATCACTGAGACGTTATTATAGTTTATATAATGTTATTATATCATTTTTGTTTTATTCTGTGCTTCTTTGTGTAATTTTTATTCTCAATCTTATTATTAAAGTTTTTTTACCCTGTTTTGGTAACGTTTAAATAACTTAAGCATTTTAACTTGGATTTATTTTTTGTTTTCAGAATTATTGAGTGCTTTTTATGCCATTGCTATTATTAATTTGTATTTTTAAAAATATGTTTGAGTAGGTTTATGTTTTTGTATTAGCGTTAATGTTAATTTAAAGTTATGTTAAACCAAATAGTCTTTCTTCAAATTTAGATTTAGTTTTTGTTTAAGGATATTTTGTGTTCTTTTGGTGCAATTTTTATTAGTTGGTATTTTAGAAATGTCTGTTTTACTAATTTATTACATTATTATTTTTCTAAATTCAAATGTTGCACTAGCAAATAATTAAAATAAAATGTTTCAAATCAATGCTTTGTTTAATTTGCTTAGTGTATATTTGTTTACAAGAAATCCAACATATGCTAAACTACTTAATGAAAAATGTTGCATTATCAACTTAATGAAATATGTTTTTTAAGTTTAATTTAATTTCAAACATGTATTTTAATTAATTTCAACTATTTATAATATCTAAATATAATTAATTGTATTTAATGTTGCATAAACTAAATAAAATTTGTTCAGATATTTTTTTAAAGAAAATAAATATACGGTTTTTATATTTTAGTGGATTCTTGCTTAGGTGTATTTTAAGCAACGTAATTCATTTACAAGTGTTTATTTCGACTTTAATCAGTTGTAACATTATTTGTTGTATTGGTATAAGCTACATTACTTTAGAGATTACAAATTTGCGTATTTATTTACAACACATTAGCCTAATATTTATAATAATAAAAAAAGCATCTAGCAGAGGATGGTTTCGATCCATCGACCTCTGGGTTATGGGCCCAGCACGCTTCCGCTGCGCCACTCTGCTCACAGTAGACATTCCGGTCATGTTGTCTAAAGACTATTCATATATGACGCTATAGCTTGTACATAACATTAAATCCTCGGGATCATCGAATTTTCCATATTGAGCGAACTAGCATTCAAAATAACGATAATTAATAATCGACGGCTCCTTAATAATATTTGAGCTATTAGGAAATTGTTCATTTAAAAAAAGGCAAATGAAGGTTAGAAGAAAAGAAAAAAAAAACGAAAAGAAAGACCACGTCTCAGCCGAGTCAGCCCATTATAAAGAATTATCTATTGTACATCAGCAGTTCACCCTCACTCCACACGGGGGCGTAAATGCATTACGTTAAATCGATCTCTCAATATGCGCAACACAAGGTGAAGGTGAGCTAAATTAATAAAATAATAACAGATCTACGGTAAATCTTTTTTAAACACTAAGCAAAACATGCAAGATTTATAAAAAATAAACAAATATTTTAAGCTCGTCCAGCGCTTAGTTTTAGCTAATAAGTAGCTGTGCTTTTAATAATCAAAGATATCATAGTATAAAATGCCGAAGGCTGCAACCAAAACACAACTGTGCAAATATTAGAAAGCAAACATTCTGAGGTACCAACTTTACAGGTTTGGTGTGTGTTTTTGAGGGACGATCAAGCAAATGTGTTACTGGTTTATTGGTTTTATGTTTTAAGCCTGCTGGCTGTAATAAAGGGCTTAAAAAGTCAACAGATGACCACTAACTATGATAAAGAATTACTAAAATGACAGCAGATAAATGTTTAATTAAAAAAAATCTGTTAACTAGCTAATTACATTTTCAAACGCATATAAGAGGATTTTGAGATGCAGGCAGGGAAGTAAACAAATAATATACGACTAATGTAAATAGCTTGACCAAATACACTGTCATTTTTATAATTGCTAGTTATTAAAATATCATAAATATGCTGTTTAAAACTTTGTCAAAGAGCGCCTATACCAGGATGTTTAAGTTTGCGTTTAGTAGGCAAATGTCGCACCTGCTCTGCGTCTGTAATTGGCCAAAAGCTCAGTCAGATTCCACCGCAAGAATTATCGGATTGAAAATCAGGGAGGGGAGTTGAAAAAAACTCAACGCAAGCAACTCACAGCAATGCAGTGCTTAAGTTTCTAAACATCACAACGGATTTCCCAGCACTTTTCATCACGAAGCTTGAAGCCACTCAAACAATCAAAGGACTTTAAACACTGCACCATTTCAGGTAAACCTTTTTTCTATCCACGCAATTATGCTATAGCCTAGCTATTTATTTAAAGGTGTGAAATAGTTTTTCTAGCTTAAGCGAATTAGTATTATGTAGATATAATATATTTTTATTTACAAACAATTTGTTAGGCTATGTTTTATGTACAATATGCTTTAAAAAAGTCTATAACCAGAGCAAAGTTTGACCGAAAGTTGAAAAGAATTAGATCACCGCCAAATATTGTAGCTTATTATAACTATGTAAATGTTTTATTTTATTATAAAAATTTCATACATATATGAAGATCAACCTTTTAAAGCAAGCTGTTTTTATAAATTATAAAGAAATGTCATTATCCTGATATTGATTTTGTCATTTATAAATTGTTGGATAATTTCAAAGTTTTAAAAAGTTACGAACATGTTCAAGTTTATGAGGCAATCATAACAACAACAACAACAACAACAACAAAACGAAAGTATCTCAGTAAACAAATCTCATTTAACAGAATCAAGGAATCATGCCAAGGTCGTTTCTGGTGAAAACTAAAAAGTCGTATAATGTGCATCGACCAAACGACACCGAACAAACTCCACAGAAACTCCCGGAACCAGAACCCAAAACAAGTAAGTACACGGAGAATTCACACTGAAATTCTCTTGTTTTTTT
>CAIGQZ010032312.1:11483770-11510565 GCA_903798205.1 Danio tinwini
ACACACACACACACACACACACACACACACACACACACACACACACAGATTTATATGTGACTGTGATTGTTGGATTGTGTGGTCTTCTCCAGGTGTTTTCCACGCCTCATGGGCTGGAGGTTCATGTCCGCCGCTCTCACAGTGGCACACGACCTTTTGAATGCAGCATCTGCAGAAAGAGCTTCGGCCATGCTGTCAGTCTAGAGCAACACATGAATGTCCACTCACAGGTAAGAACAAACCAAGCTGACCCAGTTATCTTCTGAGTTATCATTTACATTTACATTCTTTTAGCAGATGCTTTTATTCAAAGCATCTTACAACCGAGAATAAAAAAAAGCATCAAAGACGTTTATTCAAGCACATATCATTTATCATGTTATTAATTTACTAAGGTAAAAAAAAGCTAATTATTCTTGCAGCCAGACTAATTGTTAACTTTGTTATCTAATGTTACTTTGGAAGAATACTAATTTTGTTTATAGGTAGATTTATATGTAATTAAATCTTAGCAACTCATAACTTTTAGTGTATTTAGGCATATAGTTAAAGGAACAACTATATATGCCTGTTAAAGTTCATTAAATGCTTGATTGTTGATATTAAAGTGTACTTTTTTGTGCTATAAATACATTACAAATAATTTATGAGTATATAAATGCAATAAATATACGATTTCTGAGTACAAATTTGCCCAATAATGCCTTCAGGCTTTTCTAAATTGGCTACTACAAATTGCATACTTTAATAGTAACACTTTAATAGTAAACTTAAAGGATACTTTCATGTAATACATATATGGACACATTTAGCCCCAAGCAGTAATTCTAGTACACTTACTACTACAGTAAATATACTACTAGTACATAGAAAACTTACTACATGAAGTATACTTGATATTTATATCAACGTTACTTGAGTATGCTTCATAAAACAAACTTAAAATACATCCTTTTCATAAGGGAGGTAAAAAAAAATTAACACTATTTTTAGCCATCATGAATATGATGTTCAGTGGGGTATTTTTATGTGTCATTCGTACCACAGTCATAACTGTGGTCAAATAAGCTCTTTTTAGTTCACTCGTTTTTTCTTCCCTTAAACAACAAAAAATAAGGTCAAGAACCTTGGTGTAACTCTGGAGTCAGATCTGAAATTCAATAGTCATGTCAAAGCAGTTAGTAAATACTATCATCTCAAAAACATTGCAAGAATCAGATGCTTTGTTTCCAGTGAAGACTTAGAGAAACTTGTTCATGCTTTTATCAGCAGCAGGGTGGATTACTGTAACGGCCTCCTCATGGGCCTTCCTAAAAAGACAGTCAGGCAGTTGCAGCTCATCCAGAATGCTGCGGCCAGGATTCTGACCAGAACCAGGAAATCAGAGCACATCACACCTGTCCTCAGGTCTTTACACTGGCTCTGAGTTACATTCAGAATAGATTTTAAAGTATTATTACTTGTCTATAAATCACTAAATGGTCTAGGACCTCAATACATTACAGATATGCTCACTGAATACAAATCCAATAGAACACTCAGATCTCTAGGATGATATAAACTAGAAATTCCAAGAGTTCAGTCAAAGCAGGGTGAATGTGCCTTCAGCTACTACGCCCCCCGCTGCTGGAATCAGCTTCCAGAAATGATCAGATGTGCTCCAACATCAGGCACATTCAAATCCAGACTGAAAACACATCTGTTTAGCTGTGCCTTTACTGAATGAGCACTGTGCTACGTCCGACAGATCGCACTATTGTTCTTTTCTTTTTATTCTTTTATAACCTGTTTTAACACATTTTATCTGTTTTTAATAACTCCTATTATTTGCTTTTTTATTTTCTTGTCTTTTTATTCTTGGTTATGTAAAGCACTTTGAATTGCCACTGTGTATGAAATGTGCTATATAAATAAACTTGCCTTGCCTTGCCTTAGATTATTTTCTTTGTTTTAACCATGGTAAGGGCGGTACGATGGCTAAGTGGTTAGCACTGTTGCCTCAAAGCAAGAAGGTCACCTGTTCAAGTTCTGGCTGGGTCAGTTGGCATTTCTGTGTGGAGTTTGCATGTTCTCTTCGTGTTCGTGTGGGTTTCCTCCGGGTGCTCCTGTTTCCCCCACAGTCCAAAGACATGCGGTATAGGTGAATTGAATAAGCTACATTGGCCGTAGCGTACGTGTGTGAATGTGAGAGTGTATGTTTCCCAGTACTAGGTTGGAGCTGGAAGGGCATCCGCTGTGTAAAACATATGCTGGATAAATTCATTCCGCTGTGGCGACCCCTGAAGAAAAAAGGGTCTGAGCCGAAGGAAAATAAATGAATGACTATAGCAGATTAAAACGCAAAAATATTTAAGGGAAATAATGTTTTAAAATACTTGCCTGATTGCTTACAGTTTAACAGAAGTGACTCCCATATTTCACTCAAAGCATCATACAGGAAAAAGAAGGATCAAAGAACTTACAGTCATTTTGTTTTGTGTTCACAGGAAAGAAGCTTTGAGTGCAAAATGTGCGGTAAAACCTTCAAGCGCTCCTCGACTCTGTCCACTCACCTGCTGATCCACTCGGACACGCGGCCGTATCCCTGTCAATTCTGCGGGAAACGCTTCCATCAGAAATCCGACATGAAGAAACACACCTACATCCACACAGGTGAGACGCCTGCATGTTTGTCATGTCGTGCTTGAAAAGAGATGGTGGCACTGATAAAACAAATTACACACAAACACACATGCAGTTTAATGCCACCTCAGTAACAGTTTCCCAAAAACTCTCTGCATATTATTTGGAAATGCATGTTATCGCTGCACTCATTCCATGTAAATCATTAAAACCGAATACGCTTAGCAGATAAGTTCACCTCACTTAGATGCTGAAGTTGGCTTGCTTTCGAGGGTGTGTTTCCAAGAGCGGCAGAGCCAAAGATAAATCAAGAAAAGAAGATTAAACAAATGCTGCCTTGATTTGCATAGCTGGTCTTCCTGCTTTACCGAAGCCTCTCGGAAAGTTCACTTTGCATGTAGCAGACAGCCACTCCTGTGTTGGAAAACAGAACAAATCTGGATGGCACGCAAATCCATGCTACAAGCAGTTTTTTTTTGTTTTTTTTAAACATAGATTTCCTAGTTAACGTGGGGTTTTAAATTCAGGATTCTTACACCTTTTCCAAAGTCTAACTCAAGCACTTTTCAGGTGCAACATTTACCAGCACTTTACAAGTATGTCAAATTACATACATGCATATTTCATTCATTATATCACATGCTGTTTCTCATTGCGTTCTATAGTATAGTATTGGGGAAAAAATGTATGGCATGTTTGTCCCAAGCCCAACATTGAATTACTGCCATTTACTCTCTAAATTTAAATGTATATTTATTTGAAAAACTTAAAGGATTTTACTTTATGCAAAAACAAATAGATTTATATTGTGTGATGATTAACACTTTAATTTAAGTCACAATTCATGCTATTAACTACTGGCTTAAAACCTATTATAAAGATATGAACTGTTTATTATTAGTTAAAGTTAGATTTCTTACCTAATTCTACCCAAAACCTAAACTGCCATCTTACTAACTATTAATAAGCAGCGAATTAGCAGTTTACTGAGCTAACAGGCTTAGTTAATGAATTGTTAACAGCATGAGTTGTGACTTAAAATAAAGTGTTACCCATGTAATTAACTATTTAGTAAGATAAATTATTACGAATGCAACACAATTACATTTCCAAGCTGTTTCAAACACTTTATCCTGAATTTAAACACTTTTTGATTAAATTCAAGCATTTTCAAAGCCTGTAAATTAGTATTTTTTTTTAAATAGATTGAACGTTGTTTGTTTGCAGGTGAGAAACCCCACAAATGCCAGGTGTGTGGCAAAGCCTTCAGCCAGAGCTCCAACCTCATCACACACAGCCGCAAACACACCGGATTCAAGCCGTTTGGCTGCGAGATCTGCTCCAAAGGCTTTCAGAGGAAGGTGGATCTTCGCAGACACCATGAGAGCCAGCACAGCCTTAAATAACAGAAGTTGATGGACAATGAGGGGGAAATGAAGGCGATAGATGGCTGTTATATGCAAGCAAAAGCACCTGTTTCACAGGAAATTGTTTCTAAGTAAACTCCAGTTTAAGGAATCGTTCATGCACAAAACAAAAGTAAAATTCTATCATCATTTACTCACCCTCATGTTGCTCCAAACATGTTGCTGTTGTTAACCTAGAATGAAATTGTTAATGGAAAAATTGCTAAAATTAAAGGGATAATTTACCCCAAAAATATTTGATATTTATTTTATATCTATTTTGACAAATGTCGGTATTGACTTCCATAGTTATTTTATTTTCACTATGGAAAAAATATAGCACTCTTCAAAATATCTTCTTTTGCGTTCAACAGAAAAAAGAAACACTTAAAGATTTAAAGCCCCATGAAGGAGAATAAATGATGACAGAATTTTCATTTTTGGGTGACCTATGTCTGGAAAATGGAATTAAAATAATAAAATTGGACAAATATCTTAGTTCCACACCAGTGCCAGTTACAGACTGACTTCAAAATGATCCTCTGCATTCTAACCAATAATTCATCAAAGCTACAATCTGACCAGGAAAATATTCAACAAATATCAATTTCTACTATTAAATCATCCATATGAACACCATGAAGGACTTTAAAGATATTTCTGTTATTTGTTATCATATTTCTTTTTAAATGCATTAAAATATGCTATGTTTATTTTCAGATTGAACCTTTTTGTCTTGTGTTATTTATAGAAACTGTTGTGACTAAAGTCCTAAATAAATACTCCTGTCTGAAACGGCGCTTGACTGTTAATTCATAAAAGTTCCTTTTTTAAATCAAGTTGTGTGATGAAGACGAGGGGGGAGGGGGTGCTTGTACTGTAAATGTGTAAAAAATCAGTCCAGGTACAGTGAAAAATGAGAAGAGTCAGCAAACAAGGCTTTGCAGTGTTTGTTTTCTGGTGTCTCCGCCCTGTCGAGGATCCGGATACACAGTTCCGTTGGCCCGGCCGATGCTTCTGCACACCGCCAGAGGCTGTGTGAAATCTCTGGTGTGACTAGAGATAAAGCTTCATTCAAATAGGTACCTGGAACTCTACATGCAAATCTCTTGCCTGGCAGGTTTGTAAACTTCACTGCAGCTCAATGAACGGACCTTGTTGGCCAGAGCTTGACATAGAAAGGCGACGCAATGAAACACTTACAGTACATTTATGAATGAGATGATTCCCGAGATTAAACTTTGACCAACTTAGTCTTTTGATGGGCAAACAATCGAAAACTCAGAGATTTACAGACGTCTGCTTTTCAGGTCACTCCCATCAGTTGAGTTCAAGCTGTTTTGCCAAACAAATTCCTACTGACACAGCTTTACGCACACCGCCTCTCTCAAACAAAAGAGACAGTTAGAAAAATCCAATCAGTCACCACTGTGCACTGCGGCATAAAACACACATCACACACCTTTGACGATCGCAAAACACGAAGAGGAACTTGTGAAGCAAAAAGCTGAAGAAGTTGGTCAGAAATCTCATCACTTCCACTGTTGACCTGTTCCCCATCTGTGCCCTGCACACCTGCCGCCAAAAAAAAATTGTTAAGAACAGAAATCAGTGTCCACGTCAGGGTGGAAACAGTGACTCTCTAGTACAGTTGGTAAACAAATCTGTAGCGCCTATGCAAATGCTTCTGTTTATTACACCTCAACATGGGTCTGAGTCAGATGGAGGACAGTTACAGGCAGAACATCCTGGAACAAGACAGCAAATCACAATCCTGCTCAGGGAGTCAGATTTGCTTGACAGACAATGTATGAGCAAACAGGATTTTAGGACTAGGACAAGAGGGTGGGGTGGCGTTTGGGTTTGAAAAAAAAAGGGGAAATTAAGGGGCAAGTGCACACCTGAGTTCCACTTCCTCTTTTTCTGTTGCGTGTATTGATTTTGCATGATTTTGTAAATCAGAAAACTGTAGGCTCTTCATGCAACAGTGCACTAACAGTACTTTCTGATTATGAAAATCAAACCGGTTTTTGGAGCTGCTGCTGCAGTTTGATTATATCTAATGGCACACTGTTGTAGGCTATACTGTATAGTTTGAGTGACTGTGCTATAATGAATATTTTTATACTTTAACATAAATGTTCTTTATTTTAACACATATGTACTGTAATTTATTTTAAAGCTGCATCTTCAGCATTTTTACTTCAATTTTCAGAGTCACATGATCCTTCAGGATACATTCTAATATGCTGATTTGGTCCTCAATAACAAATGCTTAAATTATTAATGTTCAAGACAGTTGTGCATCTTTCGTCTTTTAAGGTTTGATTTGATTTCATCTTGTGTTTGATTAATAAAGCTTTTGATATGAAACAAAGCACTTGTAACATAAATGTCTTTACTGTCAATTTAACTGAAAAACAGTGCTGTGTTTGTTTTTGAGAGAACAATTTAATAGTAATATTTCTTGGCATTATTTTGCAATGCACTGTCATTATAGAAAGCTTACATAAGTAGAAATATGATGTTTGAAATCTGGTGTGGCAGATGAGATAAGCTGAAGCAAAATGCATCATTTACTCTACTTTTTAGACAAAAAAAAACATTGTAGATAGTGGATAAATCCTAAACTGTACCATGTTTGGCATATTATTTCTGTTTAAGTGGGCACTGTGAAAATGAAGGCTGTCAAAAACAATGACACATTTTGGTCATGTGATGCATATGGACGTTGGACTGCTGCTGCTTTGGCTGTTTTCCAGTTTTCCATTATTAATGTCAGTTTGGGGTCAGGCGAGGACCACTTGTGCTTTTTGGACCCACACTTTAACATTTACCTTATACTAAATAGAGGATAATTTCACATCATTTTCAACATCACTCACTCTGCAATTTCTAGAAGTAAGCAAAGTAATTGAATAATATAGCACCACAATTTTAGTTATATTCACTGTAAAGAAATGCTGGGTTCCACACAATTCAATCATGTTCTCCCAACATAAACTGATTAACTTAACTTAATTGTTTTTACAAATTTAAGTGGATTGAACATAAAACAATCAAGTTGTCCCCTCCCCCAAAAAAACTCAAGAATTTTGTTGATTCAGCGCATTTTAAATAAGCAGTTTGAACAAGACGCAATTGTTTTTGTTGTTTTAATGTTGCACATTTTTAACTTATCCACAGACAGGTGTGTGGTGGTTTATGCTAGTGTGCAGTGTTGCCATGTACACTTAATATAAATGTATATGGTTTGGGCTTGGGCCATAAATTCATCAAGTATTTTTTGAGTTATTAAGAGTGATTGGGTAGTGATATTTTGGTATTGTTACTAGAAATCATTTGGATTTTTATTTTTATTTGTTCAGTTTAAATTTGTATTTTTTTTCCACTAGATTTGGCAACACAAATAAGTTGTGGCTGATTTCTTACTATGTAAGAGACAGATTTCTGATGTGTGCTAAAATACATCACTAGTTATTAAGTCTGGCTTCGCACAAACTTCATCCATTTTTTGTACATAAAGCTTTCACTATTCCATTAATTCAACATTTCAGGGGGGACGGGCCCAGTCCTTTATACAGTGACAGAAATTTCTCTTTTAAGTGTTGTTCCCTAAAAAAAGATTCTTTGGGAAACTAAAAATGGTTCTTCCATAACATTGACATACAAAGAGAAACTATATAAAACTACAGACTTTTTCAGGCTCCATTGCAGTCCCCTAGGGGTCTTGGAGCCCAGTTTGAAATCTTCTGGTGTAGACGCTTCAGAAAAAATGGGTAGTAGATGGGTAAGATGGGTATAATACTATTAAACATAGCTAAATAGTATTTAGCAATATATATATATATTTCTGTACAGCTGAAATCAGAATTATTAGTCCCCCTGAATTATTAGACCCCCAGTTTATTTTTTCCCCTATTTCTGTTTAACGTAGAGAAGATTGAGAGTAACAGTAAATAATATTTTACTAGATATGTTTAAAGACATTTTATAGAGCCTAAAGTGATATTTAAAGGTTTTTGTATATAATTTGTTATTGTATAACAATAGTTTGTTCTGTAGACAGTTTAAAAAAAATAGCTTAAAGGGGCGAATAATTTTGACTTCAGAATGGTTAATAAAAAATTCAAATTGCTTTTATTCTAGCCGAAATAAAACAAATAAGACTTTTCCAAAAGAAAAATATTATCAGACATACGGTAAAAATTTCATTTGGGAAATAATTAAAATAAGAAAAAAAATTAAAAGGGGGGCTAATAATTCTGACTTTAACTGTATATAAGTATTTACTTATATACATATATATTTCAATATATATGGTTTCAAACAGGTCAGTTCCTTTAAAATAGCGCTAATTTGCCAAAGCAAATTTAATATGGATTATCTTGAGATGTTTAAGAACAGTTTTTACAGTGGTCATGTGTTGGCTTCTTTTCCTTCAATATCTACTACAACTTTTTTTGCATATTTTTGTCAGTTTTGTGAAGAAATTCTTGAGCTCAAATCATATGGCTACAAAACTGATTTTGTGTAGTTTTACAGTTTTAAATCAAATGGCTTTTAAGACCATGCTAAACACATTCAGTTATGCATGTCTAATGTTTGATTTTAATCTATTCCAACGACTTTAACGCACCATATGTTAAATTCACTCTGCTTTTGCAGCTGTTTTGTTTTTGTTGATTCAGAATGAATTGTCAGGAACAACAAAGAGATGTGCTCTCAGATATTGTGGACAGGACAACACTATTTCAAAGAAAAACCTTCAATGGGTCCATTGCCAAAAGCTGTTAAAGCCTGGAGGCAAAAAGAGAAATTTGACCTATAGTGTACATTTGTAAACACTGACAAAATACATCTGCACCGAGCCAAAGCATCATCAAAAACACTACAAATACTGAAATTCATCTTAGAAATGTACAGAAACAGTCACGAGGTGTCAGAACACCTTACAAGTTTACAAAAATTGCAGTGGTAGAGCAAAAGGGAGAAAACAGGGAGGGATGAAGAAAGAAAAGATAGAAGGAGGGAGATTTGCTTAACAAATGAGCAAATATGCAAAACACTGTGACTGCACACTGGCCTGAGGCAAAGCAGAAGGCGACTGTGCGAGCGAAAGCTGAAGCCTTATCACAGAAAGACTATTAAAAATGAAAATGATCACACTAGAAACTAAAGACTTGAGCTTTCTATTAAACTGGCTGATTGTGTGGCAGAGCATAAAGGAAAAATGGCCAAAAATATAACGCTCTGGCAAAAAAATAAAATAAAAATCTGTCATAAAGCCTGTAAAAGCACAACTAAACATTTAACAAGCAATGAATTCAGTTTAATAACTAAAAAATCAAATAAAACATTTTAGCATATACATAATACAGTTGATTAATTTATAAATATATTCCGGAATAATTTATTTTTGTATTTTTGCAAAAATAAATACATAAAAATTCCTAAAAATAATTTTTGAAGGGAGTCACAACTTTTTTTTGCCCATAAAAACGTCAAAATACTATAATCAAAACCCTAGTTTAGTAATAGTTTCATTGTTTATTTATTTATATACAGACTTGTGAATTCATTATATAAAGAGGATGAATGCATCACATGACATGTCTTTTTATTTTCATGAAAAAATCTAAATATATTTACATTAAAAATATTCATTTAGACAAATAAAATATTAGATAATTAATAGATATTATTTTTGGGGGGAAAACATACAACTTTCACAATTCTCTTTTTAAACGTTTTAATGTACAAATATTACAGTTGATTAATTCATAAGTATATTCAGAAAGTATTTATGTATTTTTGCAAAGATAAATACATACAAATTCATAAAAATTATATTTGGGGGAGTCACAGCACTTGACTTTTCTTTAAAAGCCTTTAAAAACGTAAAAATACCATGATTAACAACATTTAATAGTTAAATAAACAGCATTCATTTATGTTTATACAGACTTATTAATGACATTTCTTGCTTTGTCACGGAAAAATCTAAATAGGTAAAAATTTTTGTTCATTTAGACAAATAAAATATTAATTTTAATTTATTATAAATTATTAATTTATAATTAATAAATGTCATTTTTGTAAAAGGGCTGCAACAACGATTCGATTAAATCATTAAAAAACGATTACTGAAAGAGTTGGCAATGAATTTCTTAATCGATTAGTTGTGTTGTGCGACACTGGGGTGTTTGATTATAAAAAAAAAACACTTTAGTTCAGCACAGAGCAGAGTGAACACGGTCTGTCTCGTGCACCGATGCAGAGTTCAGCGCCTCAAAGACAGGGATGAGGAGGAAAGGAGTTCAACAGCAGGGTAAACTACAGAATCCTACTTTTGTTCCGTTTTAAAGTGAGAACTATAAAGTCCCTGGTGCTGGTGTTTACTTTTTATCGAGCTTGACAAGCATGACAAGTTAGCATTAGTTTGTTAACTCATAGGCAACTGAAAATTTCAAACTTTGGTGCATTGTCTGGCGTTGAGCCAGAGAAAGATGTGTCATTTTTTCACAGTTATGCAGTGGTTAACCACCTAATGCTTATTTTATGTTTTAGACATGTAAATACACACAAGTACTAGTAAAACAATACATTTAGAGTTTGTAAAACACACAAGACAGTTTATGGAAGTCTAACAATCCATTCAAATATAATTTGTCGATGCATTTTATACACATAATGAAAGTAACTATAAAGTTAAATCTATTCTTCTCTATGTTCATCAGTCACTTACTTGCATGTATTTTTGGAGAAATAGCATGTAAGTGCGGCTTAGTAAATGTGCTTTTCTTGTTTGTTTGTTTTTTTAATCCGATTCATTGATTAATCAAAAAATAATTGACAGATTAATCAATTATTAAAATCATCATTAGTTGCAGCCCTAAAATGATTGCTTTTTTATATTCGATTAATTAAAGAAGAAGAAAAAATAAAATAATGATTTTATTATTATTATAATAATAATTATTAAAATAATTGATAGTTGCAGCCGTAAAGCTTTGACAATTTTCTTGTATAATATTCTGAAGAAATTGAACACTCCCCAAATCCCCTTAGATTTAATGACTGCAAATGTACCAAACACAAATGCAAACGAATCATGTCGAAAATCATATTTACTTAAAAACATGTTTGGTTGCAACCTGCTACAGAAGCAAAAAAAAAACAATATTTATTTTAAAGTCTTCCAATATGGAAATCATGCGAGAGTCTATTTACAAGTGATGTTTTTGCTTGCATATGCGGTCATGCACACAGACTTTAACATGCACGTTTATTTCTTACGAGAGCTCAGTGAACATATTTAAAAGTGCTGCTGGCGCGTCTCAAACAAAGGGCCTGTCAGTGAGTTTTATGGCTTTGGAGATGAGGAGAAGATGCAGATAGACAGCTGAAACGTCACGCCAAGATGACATAGCAGAGGCCGAACCACACAGATTAGAGTGGCACACTAGATAATGGCCAATCATTATTTAAATCCACTCAGAGGATTATTATGTACGTGTCTGTAGCGTTTAGTCTCTGCAGATATATACTGGGAAGCAAATTAATGCTTGAGTTGCAGAACTGGTGGTAGTTGGTCCTTGTGCAATGCTGTTTCATCATTAAAATAAACATGATTTTGAGGGGATAGTGACTTTAAAAAGAAGCAGCTTTTTAAATTTTGTTTCCAGCAGCTTTGCCATGGTGCATTAATTGTTGTATTTATTTTATGTTTATACCAGAGATGCCCAAAGTAAGGCCCATGGGCCAAAGTTTGCCCATTGTAACCTTTGAATTGGCCCACCATACCATCTGAGAATGATGGAGAGGGTTGGGGAGAATGCCTTTAACAGAGATTGTCATTTCTAATTTGAAGTAACCTTTTTTGTGTGTTTGTTTTGTTGCTGAGCTAAAAAAAAAGCAAACTGAAATCAATTAAATGTAAATGAATTTGAGTTTTTAACACGTAAAACAAACAGACAAATAGAGGACTATGCAGGAGACATGGGTGAGCAAATCAAGGCAAAAAAACAGTGTAACTATTCTGTTTTAAATAAGATTGTTTTTGTTTTTACTGTAATAAGTTCCTTATCAAATGTAAAAAAATATATATATATATATATATATATTATACCATATTAATTAATATAAAGCAATGTTTTCTAGTTATTTTTAAATATTATTAAATAAATTCTGCCCACTAGCCTCAATAAAGTTTGACTTTTGGCCCTTCATAAGAAAAGGTTTGGGCACCCCTGGTTTATACGATTTCAGAATTTTTAAATACTATTTGCAAAAAAGCTTTCAGTTTGTTTAATGAAAATGTCATTAAAAACATTTCTATACTCTCACATATTTATTTGTACAAATATAGAAATGTATTCATTAATAATGATTTTTTTTATGGAAGAACCTTTCATGTCGTGTCATAAAAAGGTCAGGGGGGGGGGGGTCATTTACATTTCGTCATATAAAGATCATTCATTCATTTTCTTTTCCTTTTAGTCCCTTTATTAATCTGGGGAATCAAGAAATCATGCTTGTCACAGCAGAATGAATCGCCAACTTATTCAGCATTTGTTTACCGCAGCGGATGCCCTTCCAGCCGCAACCCATCTCTGGAAAACATCCATACACACTCATTCACACTCATACACTACGGACAATTTAGCTTACCCAATTCACCTGTACCATATGTCTTTGGACTGTGGGGGAAACCGGAGCATCCGGAGGAAACGCACGCGAATGCAGGGAGAACATGCAAACTCCACACAGAAACGAAATGAACCCCCAATTTATTTAGCATATGTTTTACACAGCGGATGCCCTTCCAGGTGCAAATCATCACTGGGAAACACCCAAACACTTCATTTACACACATACACTATGGCCAATTTATTTTATTCAATTCACCTGTACTGCATGTCTTTGGACTGGGGTGTAAACCGGATCACCCAGAGGAAACCCACACAAACATGGGGAGAACATGCAAACTTCACACAGAAATGCCAACTGACCCAGCTGGGACTCGAACCAGCGATCTTCTTGCTGTGAGGCGACAGTGTTAACCACTGAGCCACCGTGTCGCCCCATTTTATAAATAATAAAAAAATTATATTTTTGGGGGAGTCACACCACTTGACGTTTCTTGTTTGTCAGAAATATCTAAATATGTATTTTAGTATAACTAATTATTAATTTTTTATTTAAATATTTATTTATTTGAACGAATGAATTAACTCGTTTTAAAAGAGTTGCACCATATTATTTTTTCACAACCTGAACTGCCTTTGCCTTGTCAAAGAAAGTCAGAATATATCAATAAAATAAATAATACAATTAAAAGATAATAATTAATCATGTATAAGCAGGGCATTGCATTTTGAACACTACAACATTCATTCATTCATTTTCTTTTCGGCTTAGTCCCTATATTAATCCGGGGTTGCCACAGCGGAATGAACCACCAACTTATCCAGCACATGTTTCACGCAGCAAATGCCCTTCCAGCTGCAACCGATCACTGGGAAACATTCATACACACTCACTGACACACATACACTATGGACAACTTAGTCCATCCAATTCACCTATAGCGCATGTCTTTGGACTTGTGGGGGAAACCGAAGCACCCAGAGGAAACCCACACGAACACGGGAAGAACATGCAAACTCCACACAGGCAGCTGAGGCTCAAACCAGTGACCTACTTGCTGTGAGGCGAACATGCTACCCACTGCGCCACAGTGCAGCCAACACTACAACACTAATCCATAAACCATTTGCACATTAAAATCTGTCTTCTTTTTTAAACTGGGAGTTTACAACATTCAACTCAAAACAATTGTTGCCCTCATTAGATTATAAACAGTACACATCTGTCTAGCGGCCACATGAAACGTGTCAGGTCACATGCAGCAATGGCAAACCAGTGATACCAAATGATTGACAGATACCAGACATGAGACCTCCAAACAAATTATATGACCAGCCAAGAGCAAAACTGCCTTTGACACAACAACAAACACCAACAAAGCTGCAACAGAACAAGAAAACATCAGAGGCCAGCGAGCGTAAAAAAAGGGGAAGACATGGAAATGAAGCAGAACAAGAGTTGGTTAAATCTGAAGGGAACAGGCCTGTTGGAGCAGGCAGGGCCGTAATGGAAGCGGGATGGTCTTATCTGACCCTGTCCACACTGCAACGGTCACAGCTTTCATGGGCTCCTGAGGGCGGAGCAACAGCCGGAGGAGAAAGATAGAACTGTGGACATGAATAATCAGAGAAAAACAGATGATAGGACGCTTTCTTCCATAACAGCTCTGTGACAGGACATCAGACTGTATATTAACTCAATCCATACTTCCTGCGCCTCAAAGCTCAGTCTTATAGTATATGAACAGGAAACAGAGCTCCTTATCAGACAACTGGAGGACTGCACAAAAGCACTACTCAATATAATGCACCAAAAATAAATCTACTATACGCAGCTGTCATAGGAAGCAGCCATCTTTCCTCATGTCACCCCGATGACTTATTGATTTTAAATAAGCGTATAAAAACACTGAGTTGAATTGGGACATTGGTTGCACGACTGGGGAACAGTTTAAATAAAACCTGAGCATTTGACAGTGATAGTTCCTTATTTGTTTTCCTGGATTTGCAGTGTTATTGGATACAGTTCATAACCTCAGAATGTTGCTTTTGAGTAGTCATGTGATCTCAGTGTTTTTTTAATATAATCTACAATGGACAGATCGAGCCACTTTTCTACCTTGACCAAAAGTTCTACCTTCTACCAATAATTGACCATGGTTTAATTGTAGTAAATGTGAAGTTAAAAGTTTGTGTGCGTTGATTAGCCTACTATTTGCAATACCACAGTTATATACAAATAGCATGGTCAATCTATGGGTGGTGTATTTGTGGTAATAGGCCTATGGTTTACATTCAATTACCATTCTATCATTTACTTATTTGTAAAACCTGGTTTATTTTACTAGCATGCAAGTGAAAGAACATAACGCTATGACGTGGATGAAGTCTCTGAGGTAAGATGAGAAATGAGCAATACTGTTAAATAATGACGAGAAAGGGGACATGGAGGTGTCAATTTCTCAACGGTTTTACTTAAAAATTTAAATATAGACCAATCTGGATAAATATTTAACAACAAACGTTAATAGGCTATGTAAGCATTTTTCGCGCCACTTTTTTCCCACAGAGATCTCCTCAAAACATTTCCCATCCTCCACGTTTGATAAACGGGATTTGTGACATTTGGGATTTGTGACATTTGTGCCATAAATATCTCTCTCCCTCTCTCTCGCGCGCGCGCGCGCGTGTGTAAACTATGCAAAATTATTAGCCATACGCTAACAGTTAAATGAGTATTTAAGATGACCTCTGCCTATCGTCAGAATGTTAAATCTCATAAAAGACTATTTCAGCGATAACCCTGAAACATTTTCAAGCAGATTTTTTTTGCATCATAACGAAAAGTACGGTCTGCCATACGCCCTGCACTATAGCACATACATAGCAATACAAGGCTGTGCTGCCCTCACGTGGACATATATCTTTCTTTTGAGTAATACTTTACATAAATGAGCATAAAAAATTATTCGGTGAATACAATATAATAAAAAAAAAACACAAATGTACACTGTAAAACCCATAAATTAAGGTAACTCAAACTATTTGAGAAAACCGATGGCAACAAACCATTTAAGCTCAAAAACTAATCCTGATGAGTACTGTGAACTTAATCCATTTGAGTACACAAAGCAATTTGAGCACAGTAAAACTCAATAAATGAAGAGAATTCAAATCAAAATGTTAAGGCAACTCAAACCGTTTGAGGAAACCTATTGCTACAAACCATTTAAGTTCAAAAACTAATCTATAAGAGTACTGTGAACTTACTCCATTTAAGTTGAAGTAATGGGATATTTAAGTGATTAAGTTAGTGTTGATTAAGCATTAATAATGAACACCTGTATAGCTGATTCAGTCACAGCCCTAAAAGAAATAAAACACATTCAATTTCAACATTTCACAAACTCCACAAACAATATCAACAGCTTCACCTATTACTAACCTGCTTGACTTTAAACACTTTTAAACTTCAGCACTGTTTAAAACTCTTTTCAAATGAGTAGAATTAACTTCCAGTATATTTTGAGTTAACGACACTCATTTCATTTGATAAAGCTGACTATTGGGTTTTACAGTGTACGTTAAAACTAAAATATTACAATTACAAATGCATACGTTGCATGGAAACTACTTACAATAAAATAAAAAAATAACATTTTACAAAAAAAAAATAAAGAAGAAGCATGAGGTATTCATATACAGGAGGTTTTATTCAACATTTTGTGTATAAACATAGGCCGCAAATGCCTTCCAAACGTTTCAGTCGGCAGAATTCATTATCTATTTGCACAGTCCTATAACCAGAACATTAAGATATTAGCAAGAATAAATAATGACAAAAACCTTAAGAGGAAAAGGGGAGAGCATCCATAGCCTGTCCCAGTGGCTGTTCAGCAAGTCTTCATGTGTTTAAAGGTAAGATCTCAACATAAATCATCATAACATTACAAATGGATGACACAGACAAACTCTTGTAGTGCCAATCACTTCAAAACTGTTTATAAATCCCTCAAAGTTTTCAGAAAGTGTGATGAATCTGTTTGTAGACGTTGTCTCTCAGATTGTGTGAAACAATCGCATTACATATCTAAGAAATGTCATCACATTAGTCTTTAAACTATGTGCAGTGCAAAGAAATCGTTTCTCGGAGATCATGAACTGGAGCATATATCCAATATTCCTAACCCAGTAACATTCAAAAATCTAAATAAGCACATTAAGTAAGAAATTAACACAACAGGAATGCTTTGAATCACCTAATGCCTTCTGACAGCAATAGATCACAGTTTATGTCAAGAGTTACATAAAAGAAAAGCAGGGACATCTTTAGAAGAAGACGTAGAAACACACATGTGAGGCTGAATTCAGTTAAGACAGGTGCACAATACAGAAAATGTACATTGAATGTCAACAATCAGGACAGAAGAGATGAATATTTTTCGATAATGGGAACGCACAATGTTAAAAGAATTGACAGAAATTCCTTTTCAGTCGCTGCACCCCTTTTTTTGTTGTATATATATGTCTTTAAAAATCCTTCTACAGTAGCCACAATTTGTTTGCACGTAAAAACACACAAAGAACACTCATCAAACTTAAAAAACTTTAAAAAATAATAAAACATGCCTGCATGTTAAATTAATTAACTAAAGCACCTTTAACTGAAATAATAAAATTAAGAGCATTAATTTTTACTGCTATAGTTAACACAAATGCTATAAAGACAAAATACCTGTACTTTTCCTGTACTGCATCATTCTGGGTGTTCGTTATTAAACGTTCCTTCATGAAACCATCTGACAGGACAGTTTGTGCTATATACAGCGTTGTTTTCTTACCTTGATGTCTTACGATGAGACAGAGGCACTGCTGTATGCTTGTGAGCCAGACATAAACCACAGTGTGCTGTGAAACTAGAGAGAGAGCACTAATGTGATCGAATGCTAAAAAAAGCTCTCCGTTTGGTCATCTCTCAACACTAGATATACGGCAGGGAAAAAGCTAACATTGTGTGCTATCCTCTGAACATCTTCAAACGCTGAACGGAGTCAAAAAGACTGGAAAAATAAGAGGATATGTAAAAAATCTACAGTACTTCATAACACGGATAAGTCAGCAACAAATGTAGACGTTCTTTGAAAAAAGACACTGATGTTGATATTCGTAGCCAAATAAATAATCATAATTATTCTACGTGTGTTACTTAGCAAAAAATCAGAATAACAAAAAATATATTGACCCTTTTGGTTTGGAACGTTTGTCTCTCTTTTCAAACACGAGTGAAAAATATGATCTAAATATGAAGTATAATGTAAAATGAGTATAATGAAACATGTTTTTGATGAGTCCTATTGCTTGTTAGAGAGCCAAGAAAAGAGTGAGATTTGTACTTGATTGTTTCTTGATGTTAGAATCACATCAACACAGATGATAAATGAACCAAACACCATCGTTTGCACAGAAATCCTATTAAATTAAGTCCTTTAAATGATTGACAAACACTAAAAGAAGCTACCCATTCGACTTTTACAGAGTCTGCAATACAAACTATGTGAAACTGCAATGTAATTATCTATGGCATAAAAGGATCCAAAACCTGAAGTATGATACTGAATTGTAGCAGCGCAGCAAAGGCGTCGTTACCAGTGGGGACTGATGAAAAGACGACAAACATAAAAAAGCCAGAAGAGACTGTCACCAGCAGATATGAATAACCGTTACATGCTCAGAAACGAAGAGCAAAGGTGCTGTGATGTTCAGAGAAACATAGGCGGTTTATGTGGAGGGTTCAGTAATATTCAAGATGTGCTCCCAGTAGTAGAGTTCTTCAAGGATAAAAAGGACTGTGGTGCCCTCTAGTGGCGACAGCTAGAAAATGCGCAAAAAGGCGAAGCACTCCTGCTTTTGCCCAGTAGGAGTCGCTCTTGTGCATTCCAGTGTCTCTTATGCCCAGTAGATGGACATGCCCGCCCGCTCGCTTTCTCTCCCACTGGTGTGAGACTTACATTGGGAATCAGCACTCCTTTAGACCTCTGTGGAAAACAGGATACTCTGTCTCTTACTGTCTGGGGTCGGGATGGTCTCCAGCTGGAGGAAATACAGCAAAACTTGCACCTGCCCAATCAAAAAAGATAAAATTATATCTATATATATATATCTATATATATATCTATATCTATCTATCTATCTATCTATCTATCTATCTATCTATCTATCTATCTATCTATCTATCTATCTATCTATCTATCTATCTATGTATATATATATATATATATATATATATCTGAAAACATGTATTTGTATATGTTTTCTATAATTTTACCAACACAAGGGGGATAATTCATCCAAAAATGAAAATTCTGTCATAATGTTTGTTGAACACAAATTAAGATATTTTGAAGAATATTGAAAACCTGTAACCATTGACTTTCATAGCAAGTGTTTTTTTTTCTTCTATGGATGTCAATAGTTACAGGTTTACAACTATCTTCAAAATATATTATTTTGTGTTCAACAAAACAAACAAACAAACAAACTCAAACTGGTTCAGAACAAGTAAAGGGTGAATAATATTTTATTTTTGGGTGAAATATCCCTTTAAATTATTTTCTGTCGTCCAGAGTTTAAAGTCTAAATAGTAGGGTTGGATATCAATTAAGATGTCCTGATTCAGTTAGATTTTTCATTTGATTCTGAATTTTATTCAGTGAACCTTTAACACAAAAAAGTTTAAAGATTTAATACAAATGCTACTGAAATTTCTACAAATGATGAGAACCTCATCTCATAAAACCTCATAAAACAAGCAAGTATTTTCAGTCAAAGACAGTAGACCCCCTGTCCCGGACACTTTATGTAATCTGTGTTTATCTATAGCTGCATCCAAATTCGCACACTACTCATGTAGATACTACATTTGGATATGAATTTACTACACAAACATTAGAAAAGTACATTCTATAAACTAGCAATAGAATTTAGATGTACTACGTCACCCATTTACCATTATCACATGGCCCACATCGCTAAATACCCCCTCATGAATTCTCTCCTGTGTCATCATGGGATAGTGTAATGTTCATTGGATGCAAACTACAGAATCGCTCAGAAATAGTTAGTCATCCGGGTGCTTTTCATCTACTGTTTTTTTCAATACTATTTCGTAGGGAAGTATGCGATTTGGGATGCAGCAATAATGTGTGTGTGTGTCGATATATAGTGTATTAGGCTGTTGTTGCTTTAAGACCTTGTGCACAGGTAGAGTCTCAGATATGCTTTCACTTTAGACTTGACTGTTTACATGAACACTCGGTAAGATGGGCATTTAGACAAATAAGGGTGTATTCGACCGCACAAGTTCCAATAAGCCACATGCAGTTAATTCAGCTACTCTAATGTGTATATTCAGTATTGAGCTGTATGGATAATAAACTATATAGAAAATGTCTATAAAATGACGTTCACCTAGCCCTACTATGCTTCTTAAAAACACTTAGAAAACCCCTGGAATTGATCAGTTTAAAACCTTTTCCCCCCACCTACTAAAAATAGCCAATGAATGAAGTTTTTCTTTATGATTTGATTGTGTAATTAGATTAGAGCATACCTGTGACATGACTTCCAGAGACCAGCTGTCCCCCATTGTGATAGGCTGTGTGGGGTTGGTGGGGATCTTGCTGTCCTTCTCAGCAGGTCGTAACAGGGTCGGACCAAACACTGTGGCCAGATTGTGAAGAGACATCTTGTTTACACACTCCTTTTCCGCAATCCTAAATACAAAAATAGAAAGAGGATTAAGTATAAAGACAAAATTATCAATAGAAACAAAACATTGCAATGTCATGAATATGTTCAAGCCATTTTTCACCCAGAAAATATAATATTTCTATACATAAATAAATAAGGAAAGCTTTTTCTTTGATTTAATTTATTTCCCTTAAAACAAGCTCAATTATCTGCCTGTGGGGGAAGAAAAATAAACTTACTAACTAAAAAGATTAATTTACTTAGACCATTGGCACTTATTTAGCTTGTTTTGATGAAAAACCCACTTCATTTTGACTTATAACATCTAAAAAACAAAACAATATTTGTTTACTTGTCTAGAAAAGTCTTCTTGATTTAGGAATTTTAGGATATTTGGACTAGAAACAAGACAAAGACAACGTTTTTTTGCCGTGCTTAAAAAGTTTGACCCAGATGTGTTCATAGTGATCTTTACACAACTTTGAAACCCGTTGAAGCAGTAAAAAAAAACAAAGTCATCAGTATTTTGTCTACCTCTTGAGATGATCCAGCAGGAAGAGGAAGGTGACCAGGTTGGGTTCTGGTAGAGACAGCAGCAGATTGAGCATGCAGCTTTCTTTAGCTACACTGTCTGAAAGAGCTGCAGAAAAACATAAGCATAATCAATATAATCTACCCTCCAGAAGCCCAAAAAATGTGTCTTCTAAATAATAAAAATGATTGACGAACCAATGCCCCCTGCAAAGTTAGGGTAGAGCTCATCAGTGAACAGGGGCTCAGGAAGCTCTCTGAAGTACAGCTTCAACGTCCCGGCGATGGCGTTCACATCCATCTCACTCATCATTACCGACACATCTTTATTATCTGTTACAGAGAGAGATCAGCTGTTAAACTGGCTCAACGGATGTGTCTGTCATCGCTCTGGGAGTCTGACGGCCACTCACTGGTGTCAAAGGCAGTCTTGAGTGCCTGGATGTCTGTGGCCACTCCTGAAACACGGTAGATGCCCACCTCCTCCATTCCTCTTCTCTCGATCTCCTCTAGACACTGTCTGACGATGTAGGGCACTTTAGAGCGCTCTCGTCTGAGACAAAAATAATACCAGCGTCACTTTTTACAAATTAAAATAATTGCTTTCTGTTTGAACAAATTCACATTATTCACATTATTCGGCTCAGCATGCTCTGTCGGATGTGAAGAGACCAGTTTTATGAGTTTTGGACGAAGGGCTGAGAAGATATAAGCAAAAAAAGCTATTTTCTGTATCTCCGGACTGCAAGGGGGCAGCGCTCCGAAACGCTGCAGATAACCTCAGACTATGGTTGTCATAACACACACCAAGTTTGGTGTGAATACGTCAATGTGTTATGGAGATAACGCTTCAAGTGGATTTTTGCAAGCTCTACATTAGATTTGTTTGCAAGGTAAACAAAAATGGTTGGTCGAATTAACTTAAATTCCATAGCTTATGGTCAGCCTGGGACGAGTTTGATCACATAGGTTTTGCTAAAAATTCAAAATAGTGAAAAAATTTTCATGACGGAAAATGACATCATAGGGTGTGTTTGAATTGGCTTGAGCAAAGGATTCAGAGGAAAAAATAATTTAGACTGTAGCCCATTTGGTTCAAAGGTTATAATGATAAACATAAGTAAAACTTTGGACAAGTGGTGGCGCTAGAGAGTTTCAGTTAGAGACTTCAGGTTTGCTGTGGTTCATGTTGACATTGCCCTCTATCATTGTGCTAAATTATACAACTTTTTGTTATATGGGCTGCCATTCAAATCTGGCGAAAGAAGGAGGAATAATAATAATAATAATAATAGGAACACTAACGGAAGCAATAGGTGCCTTCGCAGCGTTGCTGCTTGGCCCCTAATAATAATAATAATCATTTGGATGCAGCAGCACTCTGTGGTAGGCCTAATGTTACTGTTGTGGGCGAGACGGAACATATCTGAGAAATGTTGGTTGTTTTTTGACAGGTTTCCTTAGCATTGTAAGTCAGAGTAAGCCAATATCCCAAACCTCAAACACATTGCCAGTAACAGGTCTTAACCACAATGCAAAATTAGATTTGTTTAACTAGTTTTCATTAAATTTGCTCTTCTTTACTGGGTCGGTTCGATTGCATTTTTTTATTACTTTGTTTAAAGTTTTTTTTCATATATATATATATATATATATATATATATATATATATATATATATATACACACACACAAAGAACAAGAACAAACATTGGCTCGTACTGTAGACATACAAAAGACAATATAAATAAAAACAAAAAAGAAAAGACAACAACAACGACAAAAAAACGCATCATAGTAACAAAGCATACAATCAAGACTAGAGAGGGTATTTAACTTGAGATATAGATTTGTTAGTTCAACTGCATTTTAAAGACTCTTGATACACAGATTTAAGACATTTTAAGGCCTTATTTATATACACTCTCAGAAATAAATGTACGCAAGCTGTCACTTAGGTGGTACCTTTTTTAAAAGGTACACATTTGTACTTAAAGTGTCCATATTGGTACCTCAAAAGTATATATTAGTACCTAAAAATTTTAAGAGAAACACTTTTGTACTTTTAAGGTACTAATATGCACCCTTGGAGGTAGTAATATGGACCTTTTAGGTACAAATTTGTACCTTTTGAAAAGCCAGAGACCTTTATTTATGAGAGTGTATTATGGAATTTAAGACTTTTTAAAACTTCTCAAAGATCTGCGCACACCCTGTTAATAGAAAATTTATTTGAGATTTTGCAACTTAAGATAAAAGACTATTTATTTGTCTTTATTATAATTATAATATAATGTTTTTTTTCCTGAAATTTTTAATGCATAAACTCCAAATCAAAATATAAATTTCTTACAAAAAAACTTTGAACAATGTTCTATATGTATGCCTTTTCTCACATACAGCTTCAGAAAAATTGGTTCTGTATATTTTTTTTATGGAGATGTACAGGCTATATTCACCTTTTTATGTGAAATATGAGGTAATTACCAGAATAATGCCTTTTTATTTCAGCTGTACCAGTATCCAGCTTTGTACTGACTAAATGGATGACTAAATGTCAACACTTTCATATATTTTACATCGAAAGACATGTTATGTACATGTTAGGGTTTAGACATCTGCACTGGTGTTGTCGTGTTGTCTTTATAGCATTAATTGGTTCTGCCCTTAAACGCATTGTGAAGCTCATTAAAAGCAATCCTCATTACTGTCAATCAAATCCGTCCACAAACAATGCACAAAAAGGGCAAGGTTCAATGAAGCATATAATATCCGACATATTGAAATATTCAAAAATGAATGCCCATAATCATGTCCAAATAAATTACAACATCAAAATGTTTGTGCTTTAAGCCTATGTTTGTGAGAAGCACCAAATAATTAGCAAGTTTATGTCTATCTTCATGTCAAATGTGTGTTTACTCACTTTGTTACAGTGGAGATATTTACTCCAAACACACCCATGGGTTTCCGAGAGGGCATCCTCTTTAAGCTGAACTCCCGACTAGTAAACTTCATAGATATCTTCACCTCAATCTTCAAAAAAAAGATGTATATTCAGTAAATACAGTGCTGGACAGGATATTAGCAGAGCAATAGATGTAAATACACTCACCCCGTTCATAGGGATAACTGTTCTCTGCCAGTCTTTGCCCTGGAGCATCTGAGGATCCAGCTGAAATCATCAAAAACAACAATGAATACAATGGGCTTTTAATCACAGACACAGGACATTGGTTTTGCTGAGATCCTAATTGGCCTCATCCATGTATTACCACTGATTTTACGAATGTTATTCCCAATGTAAGTTCTCCTTATACAGCAGTTTTACAATTCACGGGCCACTTTCTATGACCCCTCTAAGCAAACGTGAGACCATCTGGAGTGAGCCAAGTTCAGCGTGTTCCTTTCCCTCATCCTGGCCTAATCTCCATATGGTCTCGTGTAAGGCCTGATCCTGCTCTGCTATCTAATCTCATCATCTCAGTCATTACAACCTGTCTGTCAACGGGGCAGAGAGAGAGAGAGAAAGAGTGAGAACTGGGGCCTTGCCCGGCCACAAAGCAGTGCCAACTAAGGCTCTCAGAGCTTTACTGCCATACAAAGACAAATCCACACACACACACACACACACACACACACACACACACACACACACACACACACACACACACACACACAGCTAAATAATGATTTATTACTATTATTATACAATTTGTATTTGAAGTAAAATGCTGACAGAGGTGCCTATATTTAATAGCTGTGGTATAACCTCAAATACAGTTATACAGTCAAATATAAATACATATACCTTAAAAGAATAGTATAAGAATAATATTTTTTATTACTATAAATGCTTAAATTTATTTGTGCATGTTATGACTTCAAAATAATTGTTTTTGAATTGTTATCGCAATTATTTAGGAAACAGTTTAGACAGTAGTAAAATATCCAGTGACTGATATTCTCACTTCCAAGATAACCACATTTTATTCGATTTTAATAAATAAAATTAGATTTTATTTTAAATAATTGAATAGATCAATGAAATAATAATAATAATTATAAATGAATCAATAAATTAAATTTCAGATAGATATAAGATAGATAGATATAAAAAAAAAGTTTGGAAATGTTGATAAAGTACAACATGCCAACCTGCTGATAATTTCCAAGATAACCAAAATAAATTATATTTAAAATAAACAAACAAACAAACAAATAAATAAATAAAGTAATTAACTAATAATTTTTTATATAGATATAAAAAGCGTTAAGACATTTACAATATTCTTTGGAAATGTTAAACTATTTTTGATAAAACACAACATGGCAACCTGCTGGTTATTTCCAGGATGAGCAAAATAAACTTTATTTTAAATAAATTAACAAACAAACAAACAAATAAATACAATTTTAGAGAGATATAAGATAGATATAAAAAAAAAGTTTGAAAATGTTAAAATATTTTTTCATAAAGTACAACATGCCAACCTGCTGGTCATTTCCAAGTTAACCAAAATAAACTATATTTAAAATAAATAAATAAATAAATAAAATCTCATATAGATAAAAAAAAAGAGATATATACAACATTCTTTGGAAATGATAAACATTTTTGGTAAAGTACAACATGGCAACATTTCCAGGATAAGCAAAAAATTTACTTTATTTTAGATAAATTAACAAACAAACAAACAAACAAACAATCAAACAAACAAACAAACAAACAAACAAATAATAACAATGTTTAGTTGCATATTATTTAGATCAATTATAGTATGGCACCTTGCTGTCAATGGTTAAATAATTACTCATACAATACCCTTTTAACATAAACAACAATCTCATGTCCTTTTTCCGATAACTTTACCTTTCGTCTGTACAAGACATTTTGCACACGGCCCCACAACCTTGTTCCTTTGCCTGCCGGTGTATTAAGTAAGGAATTGTGAATCTCCACATCCTTCACCAGTCCCACATCACAGTGCACATTAGGTGGAGAACAGTTCTTGCACACCACACCCAGCTCTAGTACTTCATCTTCGCTCATCTTCTTTCTCTCTACAACTCTGCAAAAACTGACCACAGATCTTCAGCTGAAACTAGAAATTCTTTGGGATTGTGATGTGATATGAATCTTATACATCCTTGAGTTACCGTACTCTACCATATATTCTCAAAATTATCCAAAAATCAGATGCTGTCCTCAATTCGATTAATCAGAAGATCCTCAACACCAAATCTTCTACATCAAGCAGCTCTTTTAACAATAACAAATCCAAAGTCCATGGCACGTGTTGATTTCCAGAGATCCAATTATGCAGTGCAATGCAAATGCTGTCATTAATGATCCACCCAGATCATCAAAACAACTTTTATAAGGAAAGATTTGTTTTTGTTTTTCCTCCTATTGCACTGTTTGCAATCTGTACACTGATTCTTTGTGTAAATCTGCAGAACTTTCTCTCTCTCTGTACCTCCAGGTTGTAATAGATGATCCCTTGATTTACCTTAGTCTGAGTAAGCTGCTCTGCCCCGACCCATAAACTCCATCCAGAGCCACTAACATTCAGTGCACCAATCAGAACATGTCTTAAAGCTTTTTATTTTGAGCAAAGATAACTAAGTAAAAATAAATAAATGAATAAACAAACAAACAAACTATATTTTAAATAATAAAATATATGTTATAAATAAATAAATAAATAAATAAAAGAAGCATGCATTATTCTGAGTAACTAAGCATAAATAAATAAATAAAATATTAGTAAGAAAGAAAGAAAGAAAAAAGAAAGAAAGAAAGAAAGAAAGAAAGAAAGAAAGAAAGAAAGAAA
>CAIGQZ010032312.1:11519066-11577563 GCA_903798205.1 Danio tinwini
GTATTAATTCATTTATGTATGTATTCATTCATTCATTTTATTATTTTTTATTCATTCATTTATTTATGTATTCATTCATTTACTTACAGTATGTATTAATTCATTAATTTAACGAATGATTTATGTATTTATTCATACATTCATTTATGCGTTCATTCATTCATTCATTCATTCATTCATTCATTCATTCATTCATTCAGTTAGTTAGTTAGTAATATGTAAATGCATTTGTTTATAAAAAATCCGGGTTGTTCCACCAAATATTGCTTTCTTAACTTTTCAGAAGTTGGTAATGTATTGTCTAAAAATGAACAGAAACATGTCTGAAAACACATGACCTTTTTCTTCTTTCGACTAACTCATTTTATGCTGTAAATTTAGAAGTAATGTCATTAGAACTTTGCAAAACAATAACTATTTTTTTGCATAGCTGTGTAAATTATAGGCGACGCAATGGCGCAGTACGTAGTGCTGTCGCCTCACAGCAAGAAGGTCGCTGGGTCGCAGGTTCGAGCCTTGGCTGGGTCAGTTGGCATTTCTGTGTGGAGTTTGCATGTTCTCCCTGCGTTTGTGTGGGTTTCCTCCAGGTGCTCTGGTTTCCCCCACAGTCCAAAGACATACGGTACAGGTAAATTGGGTAGACTAAATTGTAGTGTAGTATAGTGTAGTAATAATCTGGCAGTAGACTAAACCGTAGTGTATGAGTGTGAATGTTTCCCAGAGATGTGTTGCGGCTGGAAGGGCATACGCTGCGTAAAACACATGCTGGATAAGTTGGCGGTTCATTCCACTGTGGTGACCCCAGATTAATAAAGGGACTAAGCTGAAAAGAAAATGAATGAATGAATGAATGTAAATTATAAAAAAAAATATTGTATCTGTTTTTTTCTTTGTTCTTTTAAATAGAAATACTTGCATTTCTTAAATAAATAAATATTATAACATTTATATCCCTGTATATCATTATTATTTTATTATTATGATTATTGGTGGTTCATTCTGCTGTGCCGACCTCTGAAATAGAGGCTATGTCGAAGGAAAATGAATGAATGTTATGGTTATTATAAAATAATTTATTTTGAACAATGTATTCTAAAATAATGCACACTAAAGCCTGTAGCATTTATTAAAAGTGTAAAGTGTAAAAAAGTGACCCTTACCCTCTTTATTGACAGTGAGGGGCAACTGATGAACCGTCTGGAGTTTGACACAAGAGTTGGTAAGCATCTGAAGCTCCATGGACGACAAGTTGAATGTCTTAAAGCCTGAAAAATGAGTATGACGATTTCAGTGACAATCCCCTGGATCTACTGCTGATTTCAGTGACAAAACCACTCACATTTCTTCTGCTGTTCTCGGATCACTTCCTTCCACTCTGCACGCTCGTAGTCCGATGAGATCAGAAATACGTAGCTCTGAAATGCATAAGCGACACGGACTGTGAGCATGAGCAGGAACGCTAAGAAGAGCGTGGATGGAAATCAGATAGGACAGAAAGGCTATGAATCACCGGCTCTTACCTTCCCGTTTCGGTTGTGGACTCTGAGGGGCATGTTGGGAGAGTTCAGTAGAAACAAAGATTCCTGTTCTGACAGCTTCTTTTTCAGCCTCTCCATTACTTTTGACCCTTTGTTGGCTCTCTGTTGAGGTTGAAAGCAAAAAGAAGGTGTAAAACCAAGTGAGAGCTCTCATAAATGTTTAAATGGAAATATACAGTGCCTAAAAATGTCTAAATCGGTATGTTCAGTGCTAGTATCAGTGCCAGTTTTGAATCAGTGCTATATTTTATGTGCTTAAAAATATCCTCTTAATTTATCATCCTCCTCATTTATTTGTAAGATAAAAATACTGAGAAATATTAATTTTTTGCATTTTTAACTATTTATTCATGTGATGAAAAAGTGAAAAGGGTCACATTGTCAAATGAAATCATTCTAATGTGATTTAATCTTAAAGAAATGAAATATTTTTACCATCAGTGAAAAAACATCATCCTTAGTTTGTAAGACTTTTTAAAATTTGAAATAAAACTAATTTGACATTTTAAGAATGTTTAATGTCTCTTACTGTAGATCAATTTAGTGCATCCTTGAGAAATGTTAATATTAAAATTAATATTAAAACTGTGTTATTTAATCAATATCACTTTCTAATCTAAATTTCTATATACACTGAAAAACATTATACTTTGAACCAACTTAAAAATTACTGTAATTTGTTACAGCAAAATAAATAATAATCCTTAAAGTAAAATTTAACTTCAAACTTTAACTGTTCAAACTTTAACATTTTATTTAACCTAAATCAAAAATATTTATTGTGATAATGAAAACGCATTCACACATACATAGATTTTTATTATGGAAAAACTATATATTTTTTTACCCTTAGATTAAAGTATAATTTTGCTTTAACTAAAAATTACTGTAACTTGTTACAGTTTAATTTATGAATTTCCCTCAAACTATAGTTTTGACTTTATTTAATTTCGAGAAAATCACGTGCTTATGACTGAACACAGCTGGTCATGCATTAGCCAATTCATGATTCACCAATCAGATGATTCCTAAGTCACTATAAATAGTGACTTATCACAGCCATCTTCGTTTTCCACCCCTACTCCTCCTTTTCTAGATGGGTGGCATGGTGGCCCAGTGGTTAGCACTGTTGCCTCACTTGTTCTAGACCTTACCAAGCAAGCCAACATTTCTGTGCAGAGTTTACACATTCTCCCCATGCTCACACGGGTTTTCCTCGGGTCCCCCGGTTTCCTCCCACCGTCCAAAAACATGCAACTTAAGTTAATTGACTAATCCAAATCGGCACCATAGACATGCTCCTAGTAAGTAGTTATCTTATAAGAGCAATCACTATCTGTTCATTAGCTACTAAAGCAGAGGAGTTTCGAGATCTACCTGAGCTCAAACTCCCCTCTCGCCCTGCAACGGGAGGGAGCCCTGGGCTCGAGGATCTTATGAGCTCAGGGCTCTCTCCCGAAACAGCATGCCAAACACGCTTTATAATCAATTATCGGTTAATTATCGGCTAATCAATTATCGGCTAATCGAACTCTTAAAATATTATATTATTTAAAATGTTTATTCCTTTGAGAAAAAGTAATGCTTTTAATTTTCCTATGGGGTTAGTTTTTTATTTTAAGGCAAATTGAATTAATCACTAATCGTTTTCACTTAATCTAATATAAAAGTTTACCTTAAATAAAAAAAGAATAGTTTAACTTTTTTCAGTGTAGGTAGAAAAGAAAGTAGGGAGAAATTTTTCACAGTATTTTCTATAATATTTTTTTTAATATTTGTTTTATTTCGGCTAGAATAATTAAATAATAAAACAATTTTAAGGTCAATATTATTAGCCCCCTTAAGCAATATTTTTATTTGATTGTGTAAAGAACAAACCATTGTTATGCAATGACTTAATTAGCCTAACTTGTCTAATTAACCCAATTAACTTAGCCTTTAAAGTGCACTTTAGGCTGAATACTATTATCTTGAAAAATAAAAGAAATCAGCTATTATAAATGAGTTATTAAAACTATTATGTTTACAAATTTGTTGAAAAAATCTTTACGTTAAACAGAAATTGTGGAAAAATATACAGGGGGAAAATAATTCAGAAGGGCTAATAATTCTGACTTCAACTGTATATACACACATTCCTTTCATTTCTATTCATTCCATGACAGCTAGATTAAAAATCTGGCTACAATCTGATGTACCCTCTCTCTCTGGATCTCGCTCCTCAGGGAAGAGATCTTGATTTTAATGGCATCCAGTTCTTCATCAGGGGCTTGTGGGATTGGCAGGGGCTCGGAGTCCTCCGCCGTTTGGAAAGTGAGGTCCGAGAGAGGAATGTACCACTTGGAATCGTATTGCTGGCTCTTCCTGTAGACACACAGACAGCCGCGAGCAATAATTTAATATCCAGGCAAAAATACATCCTAAAATCTGATTATTGAGCATTGATGTTGGTGCAGACTGAACATACAGCTCTGAAGAGTCAGGATGTTAAACTTGATATTTGAAAATAATACAAGCATGTCTGATTCATTGAACACCTAAGTGCTCCATTGTTTAAAAATAAGATGAAGACATTAGACAAAATGAGGGGAAGATGTTAAATGGTGAAGACTAGAGACAGCAAAAATGAGGAGATTTTTCCATACCCTCCGATCTGTTTCTTCAGTTTGGCACAGAGCAGGAGGTCAGTGAAGAGAAAAACATGGCGTAGTTTTCGAGCTCCTTCCACGAGTTCCACCATAAAGCCATCCTTCAACAGCTGACGGTTCTGTCATACAAAACACAATGTAGGGTTATTGCAGTTTACTTAAACTGAATGCCACAAAAAAAAAATTTGTATTATTTAAAACAAAAAAGTGCAAAATTCTTATAAATACAGATTCTGCCAGTTAGTTGCCAAGAATTTTTGCCACAAACTCTGTATTTTGCAGCAGCAATAAAAAAATAAAATAATAATAATAATAACGTTTTTATTGTGTAATTATTATTATTATAGTTGTTATACTGTAATGTGAAGTTGACACTGAAGGGAGGTGAGAATCCAAATGCAGGGTTTATTATGCAGAGAATGGTCAGGCAAACAACAGTCAACACAGGAGCAAACAGATGTATACGGGCAATCCCAGAGTCATGGTCATATAACAGGTGGATGGTCAAAAGGCAGGAAGCATACAACAAAAACAAACAAAGCGAGGGTCAAAACTGGCAAGGCAAGGAAAACGCTTCGTATTGTTCACAATTCAGTATAACAAGACTCAGCCAAGAGGTGTGCATGTGTGCTGTGTATATAGTCCATGTAAACAGTTCATGAGTAGCTCCCAGTCGTGAGTGTGTGAAATCAATGGAATGAGGAACAGGATGTGTATCACATATACTGGCGGATTTGCCGTTCTTTTGTAGTTCTGCAGCCGTTAGATCGCTGGTGATCATAACATATTCATTCATTTATTTTCTTTTTGGCTTAGGAATGAACCGCCAACTTATCCAGAATATGTTTTACGTAGTGAATGCCCTTCCAGCCACAATTGTTGTTATATCATCTACAAAAATTAAATATTATAAAATAATTACATAAATTAAATAAAATTATTATATTTTACATAGGGCTGGGCGGTTCATCGAAAAGTAATCAAAATCAACATTCAGAACTAATAATCTATTTAATTTTTCCAGGTCAACTTTTCAATTACTTTCCCTACCGCGTGTAAAGTCCCGTGACCCTGCTCTGTTACTTTCTTCCATTAACATGTCGAGGATGGACAAATTAAACTGAGACAACTGAGCAACAAGAGCAGCTTAAACCAAAGAAAAATGCATGTTTACTGCACAAAAATTGTCAGCAATAAATAAATAAATAAAATAATTGTTCATTAATCAGAATCGAGTAAAATGTCCAATTAATCGAGATTTAGATTTTAGGCCAAATCGCTTAGCCCTAATTTTATATAATTTAAATATAAAATGTACAAAGATAAGACAATTTACAACAGAAATCAAAAAAATATATAACAGTATCTCAATTTTAAAATAACATTGAAACGGTGTAGGCAAATGCCACATAAAACAAATTATAATATTAATATATTTGTTTATATATCTTTTAAACTAGCATCTTTCTAATGGTCTCTCAGGCGGCATTTTATTTCAAACAAAACTGCCGTAAAACCGAGTGGAAATTTATGTCACTTCCACACAATTTTTTTTTAATGGTTAGCTGAAATGGTTTCTGCCCTCAAGTTGGAAAGGTTACGTTTCTCTAAATTTGGCAAACTGAAGATGTATGATAAATTAAGTGTGATCTTTTCTTCATTTTTACGTGCCTTTACATTTTGTTTCATATTCCTTTTGTCTGGCTGAGATTCATTTGGTGCTGCATAATTGAAAAACTGTATTGTTTGAAAATGGTTTTGGTCCATGTTCTAGTTGGGGAAATTGGGATGGGGTAATAATACTGATAACATTTTGTAAACAAATATGCATGTTGTACACTATTAAGTGTTGTGTTTTCACAAAAAGTTCTATAAATAAAGTGAAAACAAATGCAGTAAAACCTGGTTTAACATTTTTCTTGTCTTGTGATGGCAAAGCTAAAATTTCTGTGTTCGAAAATTTTCATTTATTCATTCATTCATTTTCTTTTCGGCTTAGTCCCTTTATTAATTAGGGGTCGCCACAGCGGAATCAACTTATCCAGCATATGTTTTATGCAGCGGATGCCCTTACAGCTGCAACCCATCACTGGGAAAGAAATTATTTTAATACATTAATTTGTCATTCAAGAAAAAAAATGTCTAGTTATTAGTGTGTTGGAACATAATGCAATGCTAATGCTGTTCAATACAACCCAACAATTTTGTCTTGTTTTCTTAAGTCGTGCCACTAGGAGGCAGCCTCATCCTGCTTCCAAAAACCAAAGCATAAACTCTTAAAAAAAAGAGCAGCGAGGTTGGTGTTGATGAGTCTTTGTGTTTATGAATTAAGAAAATTGGGACAACATTATAAAAACGGTCCCTTCTGTCCACAGATCATATGCTAAGTGATCGTCCCGTGAACATAATCAGTAGTTAATGTGTAAAAAAGCCACACATATAAGCAATACACAGACCCCCGGCCACATGTCACGCATCAGTGCTCTCACAGCAACACGTCATCTCTGCAGTGGCGAAACAAAAGATGATATCACAAGCTTCTCGTCCAATGAGACGCTCAAACCTGGCTCTGCTCACCTTCACATTCAGAGACTCATTTTGATGCAATATCCCTTCTGTTGAGTCACACAAATTTGTACCACTGGACGCTTGAGTGCATTTCCCAGAACTGTGTGTGTGGGGGTGGGAGTACTTGTTTTTATATCCCAGTGGGGACTTAAACCTAAATGCCCACAGACTCATGGGGACTTGTGTCACCGCGGGAAGCAAAATTGAGGTACTTATGGGTAAACATCCTTATAAATCACAGAGAAGGAAGTAATTTGAAAATGTAAAAGTGTAGATTGTTTCCTGTGAGGGTTGGATTTAGGGGGTAGGGGGATAAAATATCTGGTTTGTATAGTGGAAACATCAGCACGTCTATGAGAGTCCCCACCGGGATATAGGAACAAGTGTGTGTGTGTGTGTGTGTGTGTGTGTGTGTGTGTGTGTGTATGTGCGTGTATGATGTAGTGTTTGTCATTATATTGGGATTTTTAACTATACCTAAAACATATTGATCCTTAATAAATTATAAAATGTTGCCACAGCACTGATTAAAATATCAATATTCATTTTTAATTCAGGGGTAGCACGTTCGCCTCACAGCAAGAAGTTCGCTGGTTCGAGCCTCGGTTGGGTCAGTTGGCGTTGCTGTGTGGAGTTTGCATGTTCTCCCCGTATTCGCTTGGGTTTCCTCCGGGTGCTCCAGTCTCCCCCACAGTCCAAAAACATGTGCTATAGGTGAATTGGGTAAGCTAAATTGTCCGTAGTATATGTGTGTGAATGAGTGTGTATGGATGTTTCCCAGTGTTGGGTTGCAGCTGGAAGGGCATCCACTGCGTAAAACATATGCTGGATAAGTTGGCGGTTCATTCCGCTGTGGCGACCACAAATAAATAACAAGACTAAGCCGAAAAGAAAATGAATGAATGATGAATGTTTAATTCAGTTTTTTCGTCTTCTAGTGTAAAAAACCACAAGTATGGTGTAATATTTAGGATTTTTACCACTTGTCCAAACAGGAATGTTGTTCATTTTGTCACTTGACCTGCCAAACTCAGTTCCTCAGTTTCATTCAGCTTAGTTCCTGATTAATCAGTGGTCGCCACAGCGGAATGAACCACCATTTACTCTGGCATATATTTTATGCAGCAGATGCCCTTCTAGCTACAACCCAGCACTGAGAGCACACCAAGTCATGAACCCCCAATGCTGGGAAACACCCACACATTCTCCCATTCATACACATACTCACGCTACAGCCAATTCACTTTGTAAACACCCATGTAAAAAACAAAATAAGCACAAACAGAGTACAAGTATTCAGTTTTCTACCACATTTTGGGCCCTATAATACACCCAGAGCAATAAGGCGCAAGACCTATTTACTACGACGTGTTGCAATTTTCAGACCAGCACAACCGTAATTTTCCTGTTTTGCGCCAAGTTGTTTAAATAGCAAATCCATTTGCGCCACTTTGTGGACTCATGGATGTGTCGGTCTAAAAAGGGGGTGGGTTAGGGCACTTTGTTGGCATGTTGCTATTTTGGGGAACTAAAATAGACTGTGCAATGAACCAACTGAAAGCAGGTCTAAAGTTTAGCACAGTTAGTTGTGCGCCTTAAATGCTTACACATTGCTTAATACACACAGGATGTACAGCAATACACAAATATCTTTACATATGAAAAATAATTAAAGGAATAAAATATTGTAAAAATTACTTTTCTACATAAATATAAAAACCACTGCCTCCATGCCTTCATCTCGGGGGACTTTTTTTGTTTATTCATGTCAACTTGCTTTTGTTTAATGTTATTATTATTATTATTAGTATTATTTATTATATGCAGATGTATATTTGTTTTATTAAAAACAAGCTTAGATTTGTCCACCTGTCGGCTTTTGGACTATATGGGGCATAGGACATGTGTTTGGATATAACTCAGTTTTTTACCATATTTTTCTTATTATTGTTCGTTTATTCATTTGCTGGAAATTAGAACTGAATTTAAAAATGGTTTTGAGAACAAATCTTTGCGCTTAACAAACAAAATAAAATATGTAGGCTAATGGATGTCTTCAGTGGAGTGCATACAACACCGTTTTCTCATCTACGAGGATGAGGAGGTATAGAGGCCGAATGGAAAAGGCTCGTTCTTTATCCTCCTTATGTTCAAAACACACCCATAACTCATTAGGAGAATAAGCACAACCCTGTTAGACCATACACCGTGGCACAAAGCGTATCTTTCCGTCCTTAAAATAGCAAAAGTGGATTTGGACATGCCCCTAATGCTTTTGCGCCATGCAATTTAGACTTTGTGCCTAGGTTGTTAACATAGAGCCCTTTAAGGTTGATCTTTAGAATCAAAATCAGAAAGAGCTTTATTGTCAGGTATGTTCACACATACGAGGAATTTGTTTTCGTGACAGAGCTTCTACAGTGCAACAGAATTACAGAGGTAGGACAAAAAAAAAAAAAAAACAAGTAATAAATATATTTTAAAAGTAGTAAATGCAAATATACAAATTGACAAGTGTATGTACAGGTATATTACTATATACAACATTATATGTGCAGCTGTTATGTGCAAATTGGCATGTAATGTGTGTTTAAACAGGAATCTAATATGTACATGAAATTTCTAGTAACTCTGGATAAATGAAAAGTAAAACTGTGTTGGGACAGACTAGACTACACTTTCAGAAATAAAGATACAAAATCTGTCACTGGGACCGTACCCTTTAAAAAACACACTTTTGTACATAAAGAGTACAAGTGCCGAAAGGATCCATATTAATACATTAAAGTTATATGTTATTACTTAAAGGGGCCTATAATGTACCTTAAATGTATATATTAGTACCTAAAATGTACCTTTTGATAGGGTACCACCTATGTGACAACCTTTGTACTTTTATTTCTGAGTGTATGGTGGGCTTTAACACCACAACAAGTTGCTTTAACCAGCCAGAATAAAAGTGTGTCTAAGTGACTGACAAGAGGCTCAGAGAGGAAGGATTGAATTTCAGATATTTCACTATCTATATTTATGGAAATATTAAGCGTTTCGACACTAATGTAATGGACTGTTTGCAGCTGGAGACACAGAAGTGATGAAAGAGTCAACTTACACTTGTGCCAAAAACTCCCAGAATGCCAGTTATGTTGCGCGTCATTACATTTCCAGAAGGAAGTGTAATGACTTGATTTTAGCTCGTGTCAACTGCCAAAAATGAGGTTCCCATTCCAAATGACTCCATATTCAGCATGCAGATCTGGAATGGTTAAGAAAAGACAGCCTTTTCTCCACATCTCTTCCAACAGGAAGATCAATTATGTCGTTTAGTCAATGCAAACAGTTCAATCAGCGGTTAACGGCTGCTCTTTTTTCCTCTGCTCAGCCGTTTTGGCAGTAATTAATGTGCGGGGTCTTGTGTAAGTAGATGGTTACCATCTTAAAATAGGATAAATGAATCCAGTGGTGAGAGCAGAGACTCAATGGGCTGTTTGTGTCCAAAAGCTCACACTCAGCAGTATTGAAATGGGATCCTGGGAAACACAGTGTTCTCAAAATGCTCCCACACCATTAAGATTACGCTGGTACTTTTTCAAAGGGGAATCAAGCAGGAAGGGCAAAGCAGCTAGAAAGAAGGCAGGTGAAATATGTGTTGCAGTTTTCTTTAAAGAATAGAGGGAGAGTAAAGGAAGGCCATGTGCATTTATGGAAACAAAAGTCTGGTGACATCACTGTGAGTGAGGGACTTTGCCACAAGCCTTTAATTAAAAGTGAGGATGAAGCCCAACATATTTATTTAAATTTATACAGTACATATTTATGATTACTGTCCCAATGGTAATGCAAGCCAGCCTTCTAAGGGTTGTGAAAAAGGAGAAAGCAAACTATAAGTAATCACTGACTGGTTATTTTGCAGCTAAGATAAAATAAAATTAAATAAAATAAAGAAAGAAAAATAAAAATAAAGAAAAAAGAAAAGAAAGAAAGAAAATAGCATAAAATAAATATAATAAAACAAACAAAATATAATTAAATAAAATAAAAAATAAAAAATAAAGAAAAAATGTATAACATAAAATAAATCTAATAAAAAACATTAAATATAATAATAATAATAATAATAATAATAATAATAATAAAATTAAGAAAAAATAAAATAAAATAAAACAAAGAAAAAATGTAATAAAATAAAATAAAGTAAAAAAAGAAAATAAAAATAAAGAAAAAAGAAAATAAAGTAAAGAAAAAGATAAAGAAAAATTTAAATAAAATAAAGAAAAAATATATTAAAATAAAATACAATATAAAGTAAAATAAAATAGAAAAGAAAAAGAAAAAATAAAATAAAGAAAAAATTAAGAAAATTTTAAATAAAATTAAGAAAAAATCAATTAAAATAAAATTATATATATATATATATATATAAAATAAAGTAAACATTAAATATTTTTAATATAAAATGATACCATAATAATATATTATAAAGTATTAACTAATAATACTTTCAAAGAGTACTATATATCAATATTTGCATGACTGGCATTTCTGTGACAATTTTACAAAATGCACACATGCTGGTTCTGATATCCTACTTCAATTTCTTCTGCAGTCTCTTGTTCTGCGCTGTGCACTGTTTGCAAATCTAAACCAGTCTCTTCTAAAATGAACATGATGTGCTTTCTTCCTCTGTATAAAGGAGGAGATGCTCAAATGAGCTGTCTCAGAACATCAGATGACATTTTCCAGCAGTTTGCCTCTAGTAGAAACATGACAATGGCAATATCTCATAATCACCGTCTGCAAACGGACTGAAACCACTGAAAATTAAACACACACACAGCCACTCAGAACACTCACACACAAATACTGAGCGCTTGTAGAACTTCAACAGTGTTTGTTTGTGTGTTTAAGACAGAATTCCCTTAGGGTTGTATGGTTTTAGCCTTTGTAACATAACATGCTTTAAATAATTTTAATAAGGATGTTTCTGTTTGTTAGTAGGTGGATCATTCCACTGTGGTGAGCCAAGATAAAATAAGAGAGTAAGCAGAAGAAAAGTGAGTATTTCAGTTATTTAGGCAAGATGCAGGTGAATAGCGTGGTAAAAAAACATAATAAACATAATAAAAACTATATTTATCACTATATTTCCCTAATTGATTGATTACATTGAGAATTGCAAAAAAAATGTATCACACATTTTCTAAAATGTTTTTAAATATGCAAATGAGGCATTGTTTAATAAAAAAGGCTCTTATGTGCATACATTTCTAGCACAAAAACAAATGGATGAAGTCAGGTCCAAATTCTTGTTCTAAATGTTTATAGGACTTTGAGTATCTCTTTTTTTATCACACCACAATACTGCGAACAGACAGAAAAACACATGTGGCATGTACATTTAGGACATTTAAGACAGACATTTTAAAACCCCTTTAAGACCATTATGAATTAAATTTTAGACTTATAAAGGGCTAAAAACTAATAATTTTTTTCTAATGGACTGGTTACTTCTTTAAACAGTTTATGTAATAACGGAAGATCATGTTAAGGGATGTTTTGCTTAAAATCTCCCAATTTAAGGAATTTATTTGGAGAAATTGCTGTAAAAATGTCTAACAGATGTTGGGAATTGTAACTCTTTGCAATACCAACCTAAATATATATATAAAAAAAGCTTGGTGGATGATGGATTATGGATTGGGTGTCAGGCAATTGGGTAGCTTTACTTGAACATAGAAACATTAAGACCTTTTTAAAATGATTTAAGACATACAACACAATATTTCAGTGTATTTAAGACTTTTTAAGGCCTAACATTTTGTTTTTGAAATTTAAGACAATTTAAGACTTTTTAAGACCCCACTGACACCCTCATATACAGTACATTCATTCCTTCATTTTCTTTTTGGCTTCGTCCCTTTATTAATTTGGGGTCACCACAGCGGAATAAACCGCCAACTATTCCAGTCTATGTTTTACACAATGCCCTTCCAGCTGCAACCCATCATTGGGAAACATCCATACACACTCATTCACACACATACACTATGGACAATTTAGCTTACCCAATTCACCTATAGCACATGTCTTTGGACTGTGGGGGAAACTAGAGCTCCCGGCACAAATTATACAAATTTATACAAATTTTGTATATACAAATCCATTCTTAAAAAATAACATTTTCAGAATATAGATATGAATAAAACTGTAAAAAATTCCAACTTAAAGGTGTAATATGTAAGTTTGGCACCCAGTGGTTGAACTAGGTATTGCACACCTGGTTAAAAAACACACAAGCTGAACAACAGAAAACTGACAATGATCACCTCATGTGCTTTATTCAGTGTTAAATGCTTATAATGTGAGTTTGAATACCATTGCACATGACATTTATTGCCACACTACTGAAAGCAGCAGCAGATCTTGAAAATAAAATAAACTGTTTGAAATAGAACTTCAACACATATACGTGATTCAGCATGTACATATAATATTGTTAAAGATGCTTAATATGTATTAATTAGACAATAAAACTTACTATTTCGTTGGAGTGCAGTAAGTGCACTATTCTGTATTTGCCGTGTTTCGTCTGGTGCAAACAGCCCAATTGCTTATCACTGCATATCTAGTCACGTAGCGTGTTGTTAGGACACAGGGTTACAATGTAACCTGCTCACCTAATGTTTACGTTTGTAATACCTATATTATTTGCTAATTAATAACCACCTCATGTGGTACTCTGAATCTGAGTCTCATTTCGGAGTCTGCTACTGTCCATCGGAGGTCGTATTTCAGTCGCGGACGCACACTTTTTAGAGACCTCCTGACTGAATGAATCAAATACACTGTTTTTCACCAAGGCAACCCAGGGTGTTAAAATGTAATTAGCTAAACTGGCAATGGCCGGGTTAAAGGGACCAAAACAAAGACAGACGTTCCAGCATGTAACTCACATTTTTAAAGCAGAATATCTGACTTTAGCATTGTTTTCAAAAGCAAGAATGTTCACTTAGCATGTTTCTTAAATATCTGCAAACACATTATACTATTTTTATACTTTAGAAGAGTCAATAACTTACATACAGCCTCAGGTTTAAGTATGCCCTGCTGAAGTGGCAATAATAGTAATGGGAAAAACATTAATTTGAGAAAAATATTTCATATATAAATACTTAAAAACAGACACAAATTAACAAGTGCAACTAAAAAAACTGTGTAAAGTGTATTTTGGATGTAAAAAACAATACTTGTAAAAGAAATTAACAGTTGAATAAAAAACAGTGTTTTGCCTGCAGTGTCTCGTTTTAAAATGAAGAGCCCATCATTAATAATGCCACTTTGATTATAAGGAATAAATCTCCACACTTAGGCATTTAAATCACCTCTAACAGATTGTGCCCTGAAGGTAAGAATCAAAACGTTGATCAGACGAGTCAGTGTGTGGTAGGTTGTCATGTTTACATTTGTCATGCTCTTTTAAACAGAGCAGGTGGCTTTGAAGAGCCAGAGGTCATTTGGTTGTTTGTATGGTTTGTGTTTATGTATGTGGATTATGCCGACATGCATATTTACATAGTGACTGTCACATGTGCATCTACACACGAAGCCTATCACACATGTGTGCGCTTATATTGCAGACACTGAAAATGCTGCTTTCTGAAATGGGTAGGTTCATTTGCATTTTAATTAAGTGGCTTTGGCCCAGCTATTGCTGGCCTCTGGGGCCACCCTGAATCTCTTTTCTCTCTGTCTCACAAGCATAACTCCAGTTTCCAGCACGGGTAACACTAGAAGCCCTGGCTAATCAACACAAGCATGACCTGAACAATCATGCTAATGCTTCTAGCTGCCCACTGATATCAGTTCTGAAGTTACTCTTAAATAATGAGATCATTGTTCGTTGGCATCAAGCACAGAAGTTAGCTTAGGGCACCATGCTGAAGCTCTCTGCTGGAGCTGGATACATCTCTAAAATAATCTAATCAACAAAAAAAATTGACGATAAACTGATATTAAAATTATGGTAAGCCCATATGTCCAATAAATAAATGAATAAAAATGTTAACACTTAAAATCAGTTGTTTTAAATGCGTGCAGCATGATGGCTCAATGGATAGCACTGTTGCCTAACAGCAAAAAGGTCGCTAGTTCGAGTCCCAGCTAGGTCAGTTGGCATTTATGTGTGGCATTTGAATGTTTCCTCTGGGTGTTCCCATGTCCCCCACAGTCCAAACACATGTGCTATAAGTGAATTGGATGAACTAAAAATTGACCGTAGTGTATGAGTGTGTGTGTGTGTGTGTGTGTGTGTGTGTGTGTGTGTGTGTGTGTGAATAAGTGTGCATGGGTGTTTCCTAGCACTGGGTTTTGGCTAGAAGGGCATCCGTTGCGTAAAACATATGCTGGAATAGTTGCTGGTTCATTCCGCTGTGGCAACCCCTAATAAATAAGGGACTAAGCCGAAGGTAAATGAATAAATGAATGAATGAATGAATGAATGAATGTTTTAAATGCTACAAGCAAATGTAGAAATAATTACATTGCGATATATAGGAAGAAAAAATGATATAAAATTTTAGATTTACTAACATTACATTATAATCAGTAAGCTCTTAAGCCATTATTATAATTAAATATATAAATATATATTTATGTTATGACAGGAAACGAATACATGTCAAATAAATAAAGTAATAAAATGTTGATAATTAAAATCAGTTGTTTTAAATGCTACAAGCAAATGTAGGAATTATTACATTGCAATATATGTGAGGAAAAATGGATATAACATTTTAGATTTGGTTTTATAGCATTTAGCAGTGTTGCTTAATGATTTGTTCAGAATATATTTTTTTGTCTACATTGGAGGTTTTCAAATTATAAACCATGAACCCTGAGGGGTTGCAAATGTTTGAAACAACAACAACAACATTAATTAATTAATGATCATATTTGGGGATCAGTGGCATCTGTGGAAGTTGTGACTTAAAAGGACTGCACCACTGAACTTAGTTTAAACGTAGCTCTACTTTCCAACTACCTATTTACCGTAGCATCCCCGCCATGTATAATGGTAGAAAAGAGATGCCAGCGAGATTAGTTTACTTTGATAAGCTTACGATAATAATGAAGAATGGTCTTCCTTTACTCACAGTCTTAATTTTCTCCCACATAAAAGTCTTATTTTTTTATGTTGGCTAGAATAAAAGCAGTTTTTAATTTTTTTAAACACATTTTAAGGTCAAAATTATTAGCCCTTTTAAGCTATATATTTTTTCGATAGTCTACATAACAAACCATCGGTATACAATAACTTGCCTAATTCCCCTATCCTGCCTAGTTAACCTAATTAACCTAGTTAAGCATTTAAATGTCACTTTAAGCTGTATAGATGTGTCTTGAAAAATATCTAGTAAAATTTTATTTCCTGTCATCATAGCAAAGATAAAATAAATTACTTATTAAAGCTATTATGTTTAGAAATGTGTTGAAAAAAATCTTCTCTCTGTTAAACAAAAATTTAACAGGGGGGCTAATAATTCAGGGGGTTTAATAATTCAGACTTTAACTGTAGATGCAGTCGTTGCAGAATTCTAAAGGAGTTTAACTATTGAAATGCTTTTATTTGATATTACGTCATTCAATGCGACTACGCATGACTTTACAGAGAGCTTACGTCCTACTAACTACGATTTGCCTTAAGAACATGTGGTGAAAACAAATTTAGACCCTAGTGTGGACTTTGTGTTCCAGTTTAAGAAAAAACTTACGATCAGCTGGTGCAACCCTACCCTGGTCCTTGATATAAAAAAGGGCAGACGAATAACCAATATTAGCTCATTTATTTACAATATTGAATGACAATCAATGGAAAAAATATTTAATATTGGAGCAAAGACTAGCACATTGCATATCCTACTTGGTAACAAACAATTAACAAGAAATATTAGTAATTTTGTAATTTTAGAAAATGCTTCTTATTGTTATTGTAAAATGTAGGTGGTTTCTACTTTAGGTTATCATTAAGTTATGTTATTGATGTCAGTTGCACAAACCAGAGCTTCATGCCAAAAGCATTTTAAAAAATATTAATATTGCTAGCATTAGCTACCACAAAGCTAGAAGTCATAAAACCTTGGTTATCCAGCAAACAAAAGAAAGGCAAACTAAGGCTTGTGTGTTTTTTTAGACTGGACTGAAAGACAATAAGCTCCTCAACACATTGATTTCCATGAGTTCTTTTCATGCACACACTATCAATATTTAATCAGTTGCTCCGTCCGTGCGCCCGAGGGAGGAAGGCGAGAGCAAACTCCTCCTGAACGTTTACTCAAAGTAGGTGGAGCCTGTTCCACACAAGATGGCCTTTTATGAATAATCAATGAGTTTGCGAGTCAGAGTGCAGTGGGCTCATTAAGGCAAATTACACGCAAGCACTGCACGCCATCAATCACGCAGCAACAATTCATCTGCCACTCTCCTGAGGCCACATTGCTGGAATGAAGGGGGTGGCACAGAGACTCTCCAGGGCTGTTTACACCTGGCCACATGTGTTTTTACTGGATTGGATAGCTATCTGATCTGGAAAAGGACAGGTGTAATAGGGCTTTGAAACACATTTGAGATCTGATCATTCAAATCACATCAGGAGGTGGTCTAGGGCACATTCCTGATGAAACTTGACAGGTGCATCTGGTTGTTGAAACCTCATATGTAAATTTTACTTCTCCCAAAATGTAATAAAATAAACGATAATACTTTAGTTTAGGTCACAAGTTACGGTATTAACAAACAATTAACTAACACTACTAGCTTAATAGGCTACTTTTTGGCTGCTTATTAATAGTTAGTAAGGCAATTTGGATTTAGGTTTTGGGTAGGATTAGGGATGCAGAATAAGATCATATTTTATAACTACTAATTGACAGATAATATCATAATAATAGGCAGGTATTAAGCCAGTAATTACTAGCATGAATTGTGACCTAAACTAAAGTGCTACTAAATAAACATGTTACTGTTTTTTTGGCTATATGACAGTACAATATAATGCAACACAATGCCACAAGACAGTTAAGGATGTTTGTTTTGTTTATTTAATTAAATTTTTCATTTCATTCTATTTTTGACTAGTCGTTAATCTTTAAATGATAAAATTAAAATGTTAAATTAATATAAAATGGCAGCATTAAAAACAGAGATACATCATGCTATAGTTAAATCTCATTAATAGACAGGTATTCTAAAATTACAGAGAAAATGTACTGCTTCATTTAATCTAGGAAGGCGCAGTTTTGTGTTTTGGAGAGTAAGTTATACACAAATTAATGAGTACCCTTAAGCAATTTTAAATAAACATTGTGCATCTCTGTACAACAAAAATAGATGCGTAAGCCTGTAGCCTGTAAAGACAGTCGCAGAGCCAGCCTCGTACACTTGTAATGGTGTTTGGAATACAAGTGAAGCATAAAACTAGCTGTAGCCTTCATATAGAATCATTTGTTAATTCATTTATTCATTCGGCTTAGTCCCTTTATTAATCTGGGGTCGCCACAGTGGAATGAACCACCAACTTATCCAGCATATGTTTTACACAGCGGATGCCCTTCCAGCTGCAACCCATCACTGGGAAACATACATACACACTCATTCACACACATATACTACGGTCTATTTCAGCATACTCATTTCACCTATACCACGTCTTTGGACTTGTGGAGGAACCAGAGCACCCGGAGGAAACCCACGCGAACACGGGGAGAACATGCAAACTCCACACAGAAATGCCAACTGACCCAGCCGAGGCTCAAACCAGCGACCTTCTTCCTGTGAGGCAACAGTGCTACCCACTGCGCCACTGCATCACCCATATAAAATAATTGTTATGCTAAACAAGATATATAGTGTATGCTTTTGTAAAATGAAATACTATTTAAATAAAATACAGCGTATCTCAACCTAGGCTGATTCAGAAAATGTACCGCTATATAAAATACGTCCCAGGATGTACATTTTTTTTTGCAGTTTTTGTTTTCGCAAATTCACCAGATTCTGTTTTTGTCTTATCCGCTTTCTGGAACCGTTTTTCATCTGACTCGAGCCCTGTCGTCGTGGTCAACCCCTGCATCTCAAGTCCACCGATGTACATGGCAACTACTGAACAAACTGGTAATAGCGGGAAATTCGTCCATACGGAGGTAAGCAGTCAGCTGGTAAGCGCGAAAAGAAACAACATCATACCACCCCATAGCATTCATTTTAAAGACGAAATGCAGCCATATGCACTTTTGGTTACATATTTCGCGATCTCCAGGAATGTATATAGGGCTACGTTTTGAGAATGAGCCTATGTTGATGTATCTGATGTTTTAGTTGATGTAACCTAGTTAAATTTACATATAGCGCAAGACTTGAAGAAATATCCATTTAGCGGAGATACATTTATGTGGCCAAATATAAATAAAACCTTTTTCACAAATCAGACAGCTAAACGATAAGAGAAAACACAAAACGTGACCAGGTGTAAACTAAATGCAAACATATCTTACATTTCAAAGATCTCTTTAATGGTGATCTTCTCTGCCAGGGACAACAAGGGTTTCTTACCGCCAGTAACTAATGACATCATCATGACTCAAGAGCATTAGTAGGCAGATACCAAAGAAATGATTAAAGAAAAATCCCAGTAGATCTGAGCACAAACAGCTAAAATGCAGCAAAGATGTGAGTAACAAAAAAAAGGATATTTTATTTATAAGCATAAAGCCTCGGTGGAGATGAAGAGTATATGTTAGTGTGAATTAGTGTCGCCCAAGGATAGGTTGTGCGGAGAACAGAGGGCGGTTTGGTTCTGAGATGGATGTATATGACTGGCTGTATATCCTGATGGGAGCTCATTGGCTGGAGAGCTTCGGGGCACCTGCGCTATGTGCGACCTGGAGTTTTGACATTTCTGTGCCCTTTAAAAATGTTTTTGACAAATACTCTCCAGCGTAAACAAGAAGGAGGGTGTATGAGAGCGAGGGAGAGGGGTAAGATGGTTTCTGCACTCACCTCTCCTTTCTTCACGGTCATGGACTGGCGGCGAGGCGTGCTCTCTTCGTTAATGCTCGACAGGAAGTTCTGTGAGATACGGAGGGCATCCTGCAGAAGTGGGTAATCTGGGTGACTGGAGGGTGTGTGTTTTAAAAGATCCTGTAGGTAATCAATAGAAAATTAAAGAGATATTACATTTTTATTTGATCACACAAAAAAAATACTGTACAAGATGGTGAACCCAGACGGTGAATTACTATGAATAGGAGATGCTGCAATATCATTAATCTACACTCAAAAAATATTATGCTTGCTGTTTGTTCAAATTAAACTACTTATTTAAAATCAGCTGAAACAACACAATTCTTGAGTTTTCTTGGGGTCAACTTAATTGTTTTATATTTAATCTACTTTAGACCTTAATTCCTTCACATTGTCCCAACACAAATCAATTGTGTGGAACCCAGCACAGTGTAGGGAGCATTAGTTACTGCCTTCTAAATAAAAGAACCAGTTGCCAGTAGGTTAATTCATTACGACACTGGAGTTGCACTTAAAAGCTCTGAATTCTGGGCTTAAAGGCTACAGCTGAATACAGAATTCAGAAACCATTAAGTAAATTGCAGCCAGAAATGCTTTGTGATTGCATTTGTGTGCAACTAACAAAAAATTTAAATTCTTTCACCTTTTACCACAAAGGAGGATATACTGAAGAAGGTTGGCAAAAACATTCATTAACTCCCATAGTACACTGTAAAAAATGCTGGCTTTCACACAATTGCTTCATGTTGTCACAACAATCGATTAAGTTAACTTAATCATTTTTACAACTTCAAGTTGATTGAATATAAAACAATTAGGTTGTCCCAAAAAAGCCTTATGAATTGTGTTGTTTCAACTCATTTTAAATAAGTAGTTTGAACAAGCAGCAAAAGTCATTTTTTGACTGTATATGCTGTTTCCTCAAAGGCTGTTAGAGTCAATGGCTAAATCAACATTCTTCAGAATATCTTGTTTTGTGCTTAACAGAAGAAGGAAATTCATAAACCACCTTAGAACCGCTTGAGTGTGACGTTGTGTGATTCAATGCTCTGATATACTCAATGCAAAGTTGTATTAATTGTTTGATTACATTTAAATAGATTTTGGAAATATCGTTCTAATATACTGATGAAAAACATCCAGGCACAGACCACATGGATAAGAGTGTTATTTAGATATATAAATATAAATAAATAACTATGTGCTTTCTTCTGAATAACAAAGGAAACACCACAAAAATGCCAGTATTTAGGAAAGTATCTGATCACAGTCATGTGGATTTGCTTGCACAAGCTCTACAATTCATCAGCATCACATTATCAACAGATTAGGTCATTTAAATGACACTGTTATGATAGTTTGAAATCAAAGTATATTTGTAAATATAGATTACATAGTTCTGACTACAGTTTGAATTAATCTCTTTTCTTTGGATGACTCTTTTAGCATAATCTTACTTACTGTATAAACATTCATTTTATAGTGATAGAACAGGCGGGGGAGGCAATTTGGGATGTAAACCAGTGTGCGAATTATACATTGACGATCAGGGGAGTCAACTGTTTTGGTTTGTCTAATACATGCTTCAGTCATTTATGTATTTATTTTAATGACATCTAGCTTATTAATTAAACATATTTAAGTTTTCAGCTTTTTGCGGGATATTTAGTGTATTGTTTATGTTACTGTAGGTTTTCTAGATCTGCCGCTTTCAGACTTTTTTCTCGTATAGACTGAACAGTTATAGGGGTGGTCAAATGTATATTTATATTATCTAATGTTTTAATTATTAACTTTATTATTTAAAATACAGATCAGAGTAAAATATTTCTCAGTATTAAAGAACTGACCCCCTATGCATCTTGTTTTGACCTTCTTTAGGGGGATCAAGCACTAATCAAGCACCCCTCTGTAATTCACACCCTGATGTAAATGTCACATCAGTTTAATTTTCCCCATAAAATGCTCCACATAAAAATCAAAAGTCATGCCAAAGCTGTTTAAATATTGGCAATGGCAAAGTAATTAATACACGGAAATGATTACATATACATTACCCCATAGACCAACCTAAAATATGCACTATTTATAAAATCTAATTTAAGAAGGCCCAATACCTTGGAAAGTCAACTTCACAAGGCACTGGCATTTGGAGTGTATATATGAGTAATAGTAAAAATGATAAGTAATGCCTAAAGAATATATTATAATAAACTAAGGTTGACTCACATGCAAAACAAGCGTGCTCCGGGTCACTCTGTCCACTGGTTTATAGAGCAGAGCTGGCAGAGACAAGACAGAAGAGAACACACACACACACACACACACACACACACACACACACATATGGTGGGCGATTATTCACAAGAGCCACTTTCATAGTGCAGGCTCAAATGCCGATGTTTGAAACCTTATCTAATCCACCCACTCAATGGGTTTTTATGCAACTGAATTAAAAAGAAGGAAATACATGACACGCTGAGAGCAAAATGTGCAACACATAAGCTCAATGAAAATACTACAGATAATATAATGACCATATAATACATGAAAACAAATAAAGGCCATCTTATGGTTTCTTACTTTCCAGTGAGTATTTGGCTGTCAGGTCCTTGCACTCCTTGGTGCTCCTGACCTTGAGACTCTGCAGAGACACCAGAGACAAACCCAGGATCAATAAACCTGTGAAGTGCACACTATCTTGCAGTGCTGGTAACTCTAATCGCATAAAGAACATCAGATTACGATTACAGAACAACTATTTTTGCCATATTACAGCAGGTATTCTCTTAACAAATGATATTTATTGGCTTTCGGCTGCTACGGTAGATGCAAACATTACATAAAACAAAATCTAAGCTGTAGTTCTGTTCTTACATATATTCCACTTCACATCCTTCTTTTTCTGTATACTCCTTTAGAGAATCTAAATGAATGAATTACCCTGTCATTTGATCTACATATGCATTACGCAAACGTTTTCTATGGCAAGCTTCTAACACTGACAGCAACGCACTCTAGAACCCACCAGTGCGAGCAAACAATTATCCTAATGTTTGCCTTTGGTTGTGTTAGAAGTGACGAATATCCAAAGTGTAAAGGCAAGTAGAAGTTGGCATGACAACAGCTGGTAGGGGGGAATAAAGTGGGACGAGGTGAGCATCATCATGTAGATTTTATTGCAGACAACCTCTCTCTTTATAACATTTAGTAAGGCATAAAATCTCCAGCAAAACTCTAAAGAGGACTGAGAGCCACTTTTAGATCTGGTATGCTGGATGGTAATGTTCTCTTTGAGTAATCAGTTACACCGGGTGACCCCATGGAGGAGTGTGGCAGGTAAAGCCCAGCATAAAAACTGGATTTTACAGGTTCTTTGATGGTAGGATGCATCAAGGATTCAGTAGATCTGATTGGAAGATGCTAAGGCTACACTTAAAAAAATATTCATTTTAATGAATGATTTTCTCTATTTTTTAAGGTAAGTGGTTGCAAACAATTTATATGGGCTGAATTGAAACAAACCAATTAAATTTTGTAATGTTCAACTTTGTTTGGCGGCATAGTTGCAAACTGCTGTTACACCTAAAAACACAATCTTAATCCCTTATTAATCCCTTATAATAAAAAGAAATATCAGCATATCTGTGTTTTCTAGCATCCCCTGATGATAAAAAACTCTTTCACTGGGGACTGAGATGGCTGGTGTGGAGAGGAAAGCCTTTCCTAAACCAGAGAGCAGTGTGTACAGACATGGTCAATAGAACCTCTGCTCCAGGGGACTGGCCACTGGCATAAAAAAACTGATAACAAAATTACTAACAACAGTATATAATAGGACAGAGTAAGGAGTTGAACCTGATTATGAAGGTGAATAATTAATATTACTTGTATAATGAATTAGTATAAGTATCAGTGTGATACACTTAAGAATAAATAATCTTAAACATTTAAAAATATTAAATAATTAATAATAAGCACATTTTTAAAATAATGCATATTTTGAAAAAGAGAGGGTAAAAATGATCTAATACCTGCATCTGCAACAGAACAACTTCAGTCTAAAAAACATCTTCGCACTTTCACTATGAATACACTGATGCATCGTATGATCTCTGTAGCACTCATCAGAGCAAGCAGAACTGCAAATCACCTGGACCGAATGGTTTGGCTTATTAATAGTTTTTTGCATATAGACGACGGTTTTTCACTGTGCTGACAGTTTATGTGCATCATATTCGTTCTTCTGTTAGTGTAAGTAAACATCTTTTCGCAATATTTGCACACAGTTTGTATTTTTTGGCGCACTTCACCGCTGTCATTTTGCTCTGCCGTCCCACCTCTTGCTTGCCGCTTATGTGCAGGTAAAGCGAGCTTGCGCCTGTAAGCACATCGCCCCCTCTGTTAAAAAAATGTGTGGCGATTCATTCAACATTTCTATCGATTTAAATCGTCACATGTTTGAATCGGTTTTCAACCGGCCCATGGTGAATCGTTACATCCCTAGTAGTTAATAAAAACCTTTTGAGTGGAAAATAACAAAACGTGAAAGACTGGTACTAAAGTGAATAGACTGGTACTGATATCAACAATTATTTTCAATACCCTGGACTATATCATGGTTCCCAACCAATGACAGGCTTGTATTTGTTGGGGACTTGGGGGCAAAGGTATCTGTTTCTGTATCAGAATAACAAGACCTTCAGCACTCCAGTAGACATTACCTCAGAGATCTCCGCAAACTGTGTGTTCGCCTGACAGCACTTCTCTGCGGTCTCCACGGCGAGTTCGTAATTATCCACAAAGGCTCTGTACACTCCAAGCTGACTAGCCTGCGGGAAGAGAAAACAAAGTGAGCCATTTCCACTTGTGCATCTTTTTGTATTTGTTGCCCATGTATGCTGGACTTTAAAACAGTAGGATGGAAACTGTTGAGCTTTATAAGTACATCCAGGATGGCAGTTCTCGCTCCTGGCTAACAGCGACACTCTAAGTAATGCGTGACATCAACGCATGGATCTGCCGTGCTGACATGGGGTGGACAGACGGGACAGTGTCATCACCGCAGGAGCAGCTGGGCCATTGCCGTGCACGGCCATGGAGCCTACAGCGGTTGCCATGGCAGCAGAGGCCAACTCTACAGTGAGCAATTAATGTGTGCGGCTGGCGCTTGTAAAAAGCACATTTGGAAATCTGATTAAGCCCATCCAAACTCAATAGCCTTCCTGTCAGTGCTTGAAACCTCTCTCTCCAAACAACTCAATCAATCTCTCCAAACACAAATATACATTAGATGATAAAAAGTTTGTGTGGGTGTACATGCGTGATGATAAACAAGCTGGAACAGAGCCAACTAAATAAATGTTGTCTGTACTGATCATGTGGATTTGGCAGGTTAAATGTAAATACTCCACAATTAAATTTTCAAACATGATTTTAGCTCTTATGAAGCTAAATGCTTTTGCTACTCTACATTTAAAAGAAAATTCCAACAATTTACTCGCACTGTTCGTTACGCTTGTCACGATCACCAGCGTCTAACCGTCATAGATCGCTAGAGAACATTCACACGGATTACAATTCTGTCTCCATATGAACTACAAGTCCTGTCATGCACTACACACACACACCTGCTCCAAGTCTCACTTGATTACACTCACACAGCTTAAGCTGCTTATGTACTGATTACACTCAAATATGTATGGTTCACTTTGACACACTCATTGCTGAGTCTTGTTAGGTTAACACCCTGTAACATTACAAAGCGTTCCCTGGTATAGTTTTTACGTGTCTTGACACTTGCTTTGTTTTATCATTTACCCTGTCTGCCGCCTGTACTGACCATCTGCCTGTTACCTGACAACACCTCCGGATTTCCTTGTTTGTATCCGTTTGCGCCTGTTTTTGATCATTGCCTGTCTGACCACGATTCTTAAAAAAACCTGCAAAAGGATTCTCACTTCGTTGTCACTCAACTCCCTTGTGCTCATGTCATTGCATACCTTTCTTTTTTCTTGAAGCGCAAGAAATGTTATTTTAACAAATGTCTGTGGACAAAGTTATGACTATTAAGCTCATATGCATGGATCAACAGGAAGAGAAAGCATAGATCAAAACCTTTAGTGCACACAGAAGAAAGGTTTGGAATGATATAGGGAAGCATTTATAAACAGGTTTAAATAGTCACTGATGTGGAATCACATTTACTGCTTTACAAAACACTGTGGATGAGAGCCAAACTCATTCCAGAGAGAATTTGCAAACAAAAAATTTAAGTTTAGTTAATAAAGCCATAAAAAACCTTGGTTTGAAGGTGATATTTTTGTGTGATGTTCTTCATATTGGTTTTGCTCCTGACTGAGATTCGTAAATGCATTCAAACCTTAACAATGATTGACAATTGATTGACAATTCTGCACAACAATTGATTTTCGATGACAAAAAACCGAACACAATACAATGACTATTGGATGAATGACATTACTGCTTCACTGTTTCATTGAATCACTGTTTTAACACATTGACATTTTTCATCAATCTCATCACACACACCAAGCAACCCCTTTGGTAAACGTTCAGGTTTGGTGGTAAGTCCAGGGATAAATCTTTTATTTCGCACAGGCCAAAGAGTCCATAAGTGAAGTAATTTTCTCAGTGTGTGCAATCCTCTCCATGCTGAGCAGAAACAGCCGCCCCGGGCCAGAATCTATCTGCAGCGTGGAGGACGGGAATTTACTCTGCGACAACCTCATTACAGTGTGGAGAGGGATGATGACCGTAATAAAGCAGCAACAACACATGCCGGGCCGAGTCAAACCGTGGCTGAGCACTGTGAGGGGATGCGTTAAGCTGATACAAGAATCTGGAGATTTAGCAATATAAACTAAAGTGATGGAACAACTCCAATCAAGCTTGTTTCAAACATGCATAAACAACTAATTTAAGTGACCTCATTCAGAGAAGTTAAATAAGGTTTGTCAGTGTTTATGGATGGATGGATAAATGGATGGATGGACGGACGAGCAGACGGACGGATGGATGGATAAGACGAATGGATGGATGGATGGATGGATGAGGCAGTTGAACAGATAGAAGGGTGGAAGGATGACTAAATGAATGGATGGACCATTGGAGGGATGGATAGATGGAAAAATAAAAAAATGGATGGACTGATAGGATAGATGCATGGTTGGATTAATAATTTTATAGATGAAATAATAATTTAATTGGGTGAATAGAAGTATTTATGAATAGATGGAAAAATGAATGAAAAGATAAATGAATGGATGGTTTTATGGATGGGTGGATTGATGGATGAATGGATAGATAGATGGGTGAAAAGATAAATAAATGGTTGGACCGATACATGGAAGGACAAAGAGATAGATAGATGGAGTAATTGATGGTTGATTGAAGGGATGGGTGGAGCTACAGAAAACAGGTTTGGATGGCTTGATAGTTGAATGAATGGATAGATAGACTGATATTGTGTTAATATTACACACATAATAATTTCGGAAATAATCCACCACCAGAAACCAGAGAGTTCATAACAACTGCAGAAACTGACATAAAAAACACACATCTGGGCTAAGCTCCTCCTCCAAAAATCGGCCATTGTGATCAATAATTTGCTAAAAGGTGGGGTTTCACTAGAATGGCTATATTGAGCATTACACTTTTCCCCATTCAACACTAAACAAGTGACGTGTATTCTACAGTCCATTCCGCAACCCAGCAGCAAAGAGAGTACACCTCAATCTACAACTTAAACAAAACACACTGGTCTGTCTACTCTGTAAATATTGTTGCAGACACAGTGTTGACAGGTCGATATTCCTCACTCAGATAACATGTAAGCATTGAGATGTTGTCTGCCACGGCTGTTTTGAGAAGGTTGAGATGCATCTAAATACAACACGCAAACTAAAAAGTCGATACGTCAGCTGGTTCGGACAGCTTGACAGAGACTTCAGCACAGCAGTGTTCACATCCTCTCAGGCTCGACACACTTCCTCATGATGACATGACCATATGCCAGACCCAGCTGAAGATGAAAGTATGTTCCTCTGCTCTGTGCACTTAACGATGTTTAAGTAGGTCACAGATCTGCATAGAAAAAGATGGGAATGTCAGAATCTCTCTCTATTCGGAGAAGAGTCTGCAGAGAATTTACATTTGAGCGTCGGTGACAGGCGTAAAAACATTTAGTGTGAGCGAGCGAGAGTATTAGCATCTTCCTCATAGCTGAGTGGAACAACGAACATCTCCTTTGACATACTTGCTAGATAACGACATACTTAGTGATTTGCATTGCGTTTTCTTACTCAACCTGAGCTGTCGTGAAGGAACAAACAACGCAAACAGCAGGAGACATTTCTGTCAGTGACTGTGACTATATCTATCTCGTTCATTCATTTTGTTCTCTCTCCCGCTGCGTGCGACTGTCTTTTTTAGAGAGTCTGCCTCCTCGGGAGCTGCCTTGGATTGTCATTAATGGACATGGGGGAGAATGAGGGGATCAGTGACAAATAGCCCCTGGTCAAAATGACTGTCTGAGAAAAACCCAGCACCTTCTAGGAGAAAACACTACTTGGCGACTCCGACTTTTGTTTGTTAAACACGGGAGGGGATAATGAAGGAGAAAATGGAAAGATAAATAAATGTGGAATATGACTCCCACGCAGGCTATCTGAACAGAATGGGGATTTATCTGCCCTCTAATAGTCAGCAGAGTCACGTGAGGACAAAACTTAATGGAAAAGAGGGGGGGGGGGGGGGGGGGGGGGGGGGGGTTAGGGGCAGAGATAGAGAACACAATCTTCAAATGGCACTATTAATAGCCTGCTCCTCGAGACACAAAGCACACATACTGTAGTATCTGCCCAAGTGACTGGGTGAAAAAAAGACAGCATTGAGATCTGATTTTCAACGTTACACAGGCTCCTGCAGTCCAAACATTGTGTGACTGCTGTGTCGTTTTAGGGGCATGAATGATTCATTTAGGATTCGTTGCTTTAGAGCTAAATGTTAATTCTTGTTCAGCCTCACGGTGCACTAAAGAGACTGTTGACAGCTGAAGCGAATCCACTATGATCAGAATTAAATACTTGACTTTCAATCAAATTCTTGATTCTAAAACCAACCATGACATCATACGAAGAATAGAGGATTGTGATTATATATTAAAAAAATCTACTGTATGTGAAATGCTGTTTGATGACTTCTGAGTGAAACAGGATGTATTCTAGAAAAAATAAGTACATGATTTAATCCATCAAGAATTAAGTGGGTCATTAAAGGTCTGTTTTGTAAAATACCAAAATTGATTCAAGTGATTTGATGGTAAGTGTTTAAAAAGTAAGAATGTGCTCATTTTATGTTTAAACAAGAATACTCTAAAGTAACTAAATAGAAAGAAGGTCGCTGGTTTGGGCCCCGGCTGGGTGAGTTGGCATTTCTGTGTAGAGTTTGCATGTTCTCCCCGTGTTCACGTGGGCTTCCTTCGGATGCTTCGGTTTCCCCCACAGTCCAAAGACATGCACTATAGGTGAAGCTAAATTGTCTGTAGTATATGTGTGCGCGAATGAGTGTGTATGGGTGTTTCCCAGAACTGGGTTGCAGCTGGAAGGGCATCCACTGCATTAAACATATGCTGGATAAGTTGGCGGTTCATTTTGCTGTGGTGACCCCTGATAAATAAAGAGACTAAGCCAAAGGAAAATGAATGAATGAATAAATGAATAATTAAAAAGGTGCTATTCAGAAAATGACTCACTTGTTTTTGGAAAAGGTCTCCCACACGCTGGTGGTGACTCCACTGCTGCACTCGGGGTAAAAGGCTATCGTAGAATTCTTTGTGGATCTCGTAGAGCTCAGGCACTTTAAAGAAGATGGTTTCGATCTGTTGAACAGTGAGGACAGGCTGGGAGGTGGTGGCTGCTGCTTTCAGGGGCTTCATGGGCTGACATAGGATCGAGAACAGAAAAGGTATGAACATTTACTGAAAGAACTGACGAGTTTCAGACAATTTAATTAAGTGTAAGTGTATGTATGTTCAAAAGTTTGGGGTAAGATTTCTGAAGGCCTTTTGTTTGTTTGGTTTTTCTTTTTAATGTATTTTACAGCGTGTCGTGGAAAAGCTGAATACCCAATGTCCAAAAATCTTTCAGAAACAAGAAATTCAAATGAAAAGATTTGATATGAAACTGAAGTCTTTCGTAAAACGTCTTTTAAACTCTCTTTTGTTCAATTTAATGTGCACTTGCTGAGTAAGAGCATTAACATGGCTAAAATTAGCCCTATTATTGTACAGCGTCACATACCTGTACATTTAAATGTATGACAGTCCTGTTGCAGATGATGGATTGGCCCATTTGTGATGTATTTCAAAGGAATAGTTCAGCCAAAAAGGAAAATTATGTCATTATGAACTCAACCTTCACTTGCTACAAACCTGTTTGAGTTTCTTTCTTCTGTTGATCGCCAAAGAAGATATTATGAAAAATGCTGAAAACATGTAACCATTGTCACGGTTCATATATCCGTGTTCTCCTTTTGGTGTTATGTCTGTCACATGGATGTGTTTGTTTACTATTCCTTGACAGCGCATGTTCCAGTCAGCTGACTAATCAGTGGGGCCACCTGCAACCTATTAATGCGATATACTTAAGGACTCTTACCTTTCGCCATTCAGTCATTCACATGTTTGTTCCTGTGTTTCAGGTCTTGTTCTGCTGTCCTCCAGGATTTGTGAGTTACCTTTGGCTCGTTTCCACTGAGTGGTACAGTACGGTACGGTTCGGGTCGGTACGGGTCACCTTTATCAAGCTTGCGTTTCCATTACAAAGGGTACCCTTTTGGTGGGCGTGGTATACTACAGAGAGTTTCAGTCGACGTCATTCTCGCTCGAATAAATGTCTACAGTAAAGCTGTACAGGTCATTCACATTATATGAGAAGCTCTTCTAACAAAACAGATGCTTTAAACATATTAATACTTGTTTATAAATGTTTATTAATAACATTTTCTATGAACATGATTTGATTATAACTGCAGATCAATGACAGTGTTACAGCCTACTGTAACGTCTGCAATTATATAAAATAAATAAATAAATGCAACATATATGAACACATACAACCCCTTACAGTCTCCGATATGTTACCAATTACAGATAAACGACACACAGCATACATTAAGTCCTTATTTGAGTTCAAAAACAACAGTCAACATATACAGTAGCCCACAGTCAGAGCTAACCTCTCATCTGTGTCTGTAATCTTCACCAGCACATGTAGCCTCTGTTAGAGAGTAATTCTATCATTCCGATTTCATAATAGTCCAAAAGGCGATGATAAACATGGCAGTTTGTTCATGATTCAGGTTGCTGAAACTATTTGCTCCTGTCGGGAATCCTAGTAATCCTTTTGGGCTTCTCCTTTTTTTTTGCGCTTCACTCTTGCGTTTGTCCTTTTCTTTCTGAATGGATCAGATGTCGAAGACGCTTCATTAATTACACACACACGTTATTATTATCAGCTCAAGAAGTTCGTTATATCAAATCTAGACGCGAACGCAGGCTCCCTGGAGAAAGCGAAAAACCGCTCGCACTTTTAGACGGCCTCATAAAACAACAACAGGACATGGCAGATTCTTGGCTTTGTGGTTGTTCATCAAGACAACGACAAGGTTTGTTTTGAGCCCAGGTCATCCATGTATCGTTATTATATGCATATAGTTGTCTTGGCTGTGCATTTAAAAACATGGCGGCTCCATTGTTTTGATTCTGGCTAGCTCCACGAGATCGTGACGTATCTCTGTAAACCAAACAGCGTTCAGCTGCGCGTGTAGCTCCACCTTTGGGTACCCTTTCTCGTCTTTGGTACCCTTTCGAAAGGGTGCCGAAAAAGTGGTACGGTACGGATCGGTTCGTTACGCTTTTGACAGTGGAAACGGCCATAAAAGCGTACCAACCCGTACCGTACCACTCAGTGGAAACGGGCCTCTTGTGTCCCATGCTACCAGAGTTGCCGTAAGCCTTTGTTTCTTGTTTATTGCACCAAACATCTCATCCTTGTGACAACCATTGACTTCTATTTTATTAGTTTTTCCTATTATGGTGACCAATGGTTATAGGTTTCAAACATTTTTCAAAATAACTTATTTTGTGTTCAACATAAAAAGGTTAGAAACCACTTGAGGGTGAACAAATAGTGAGTAAATTAAAACTTTTGGCTGAACTATCTCTTTCAGTGGCAACAGATTCAAACTTCAGGCTTTCTCACCAGTAACAGCGCCTCCAAATGGCTGAGGTAGGTCTCTTCACTGGCCAGAATTCCAGACAACACCCTTTTCCTCATCTCCAATCCCTTCTCCAGGTCCAATTCCGCCTGTGTGAACAGAGAAAGACTCACACACTTCTGAACGACACAATCCCACAGTCACATGACTTTAAAATTACATACTTGCAGTGCTGGAATGGGCTATAAAAGAGCAACTTGGCACTGGTTCAATGGAGCTGCTCTCTGGATGTACAATAACTGTCTTGGCTACACGAGAATGATGGGATATACATAATTGCTTTGAACTGAATAAAGCCTTTATGTAGTACACTGTCCACAAAGCTCTTAGGACATTATCTAAGAATCCATCCAAAAGTGAGACATGTTGTTTTAGTGTTGTGTAGTGTATGTTACTGAGTGCTGATGATGGCTAAATGTGCATGGAATGTTCGTTTCCATGACCACAGCTCAGGTAGTGGAAATCACAGATGTTCGTGATAGCCTCATGAGACTTCCATAGTCCAGATTTCAGGATAAAACATCCGCCTGCTTTATGACTGTTATCATTGTGGACTGCACTGGCCTGTATTGATGTTTAAAGCTGAACTGATAGTAAAATAGTATACAATGATACAATGATATTAAATGTGGAACCCTGCCTGGTGATGTAGTAAATCCAATCATTGAAACCTGCAGCAGGGGGAAGGTGGACATCAAGGTTTTATTCATGAACTCTTGGGCGCTAGACGTCTCACCCCAAGGGGCAACCCTGTATCTCTGGACCACCATCTTTTATTCATCCACATATTTATTAATCATAGGATGTCAACGTAGCAGCCCATCAGAATGAGTAGAGATCAACTCTGCCCCTCAAACAATAATTGTCACCTACTGAAAATGTGAGGATAAAAAAACAAATTTCAAATGGAAATTTCTAACAGGATTTTTAACAAGAATTAAATTTAACAAGATTAAAACAGTACAAAACTGTTTAACAATTTAACATTGATGATGACATTTTGATCTTAATATGTTTTATATATTAAAAAAGAAAACTGTCCACATTTGGATGTTCATGTGTCTTAAACTGTAATTCAAAATGTAACAAATAAAAAACTGAACTGTTTTTTTAAGACAAACAACAAAAAAGAACAAACTGTTAAATGTAAAAATGTTTAAGCCAGTACAACAAAACATAATCCTTTAGCTTTTTCTTGTTCACTCAAGTTTTGAAAACATCAGCTGCAATTACCTAACATTATTTGTCAGTAATATAAAAACATTTAGTTGGGTTAACAACTAAATGGTATTAGTTAACAACTGGTATTAGTTTTCTGGAGAGGTGAAATACTCTGAAACAAAACTTTTTAAGTTGTGCTAACTGAATTTTTTGATCTGCAAAACTGGAATGCCTAAAGTTGTGTGAACAAAAAAAACATAAACCTTATTTCCTTTAGTTTTTCTCGTGTACCCAACATTTTTTCACCTTTAATTGATAGGACAGTAAAGAGTGTAGACAGGAAAAACTTTAAGGCGGAATTCTAACTCAGGTCGCCGTGAACACCGGAGTGCCATGTGTCAACACACAATCTTATGTTAACCCAACTTAATTTTTTTTTATTACTGACAAATAATTTTAGGTCAGGGCAGCTGACGTTTTCAAAAATTGAGTGAACAAGAAAAAGCAAAGGAAATAAGGATTAAACCTAAAATAGAATTAAACCTAAAATAAGTAAAAAAAATTTGTACTGACTTTTTTACAGTGTACAAAAAAGTCACATTTTCAATTAAAAAACGTCAGTTATTTCATGAGTAATTGTCTTTTTGGTTCAATAAAAACACACAGCATTTTTTAGTTATTATCAAATAACTTTGAATAAAGTGGCCATGTGTAGCAACCCATCGTTCAAATGCAACTCCAATATCTCCACAACAAACTGACGTCTAAAACTCTTTAATAACCCAGCATTAAGTTGGTCACGATAACTGCTAATCATTGTAGTTGCAAACACAATGGATTTCTTCTTTCATACACTCTAAAGCTGGATTTATAGTTTTGCCTGGCACCACATCACGCACCTCCGCTGACTGCGCGCACACCTCGCGAAATGAACAAGGCTTTTATACTTGCTACATTTGCCGTTTTCTTTAAAACAAAAGATTACTGTCTGACTAGTTTCTGTCCTATACTTATGCTAAAAAGGCAATAATGGTCCAACATTCCTGACCATTATCACCAATAAAGCCTAGAAAAACAGGCCATCAGTAAAGCGATAGGATCAAATATTTCTTTCCAGTTATCAGAGAAATAATTTGTTCCTTGATTTTAGTTGTGTAACTATTGAATTGTTTTACATTTAAAATTGTAAAATATACATCAGTGTAAAACATATGAATGGTGGAAAAACATATTCTGTAATTGTGTACCTGGGTATCCACTTTTGCCATGGCCTCTTTTGGCTTTAACAAACTTATCCCTCAGGTTTTTCCAAACCTTTTGACAAAAACTTTCCTCCTTTCCCTCTGCTGTTGCAATTTCTAGCCAATTATTAATCATCTGGTTATTTCTATGATCACAGATCATAAAGATGTGTGCAGGCGTACCTGTTTCAGACAAAATCTCTTCAAAGTGTTTTATCAACCAAACGCAGCGCCACGCACGCTGTTCCAGCTGAAATCATGTCGCGCGCACACAAATCGAACCTCCGCAAACTCAGTGATGATGTCACATTCACCGCGCGCACTCAATCGAACTAGCGGACGCGTCGAGTATAAACCAGGCTTAAGGGGGTTTGTGGTCATGAAACATCTCAGAAATTCTGTACTGTTCTGTTTCCAATTTTTGTGTGCTATATGCATTAACCATTCAACCAGCTGTCTGTGGGTATGACATCTAAGGATGACACTACAGCATGAAGCAACTTTTCTTAAATGCGCAGACACTAAAAAAAATTACACTCATTAAAATCTTATCTGATTTCTTGTTTGAGGCTAAACAAGAGGAAACTGTGGCTGAAAATGGTGACCATCTCTTTGTAATGTAAACTGCAGGTTTATTTGCAGCTCAATTTAATTTGTTTACATAGCAAATCCCTCTTTGAATCTGTGCGTATTTCAAATCCCTGGCTGTGTGTATGTTGGGTAAACACATGTAGCTGGGGAAGGGTGTGCAGGTGAGCATCCATCTCATATTGACTCAAACCCATGTGGGAGTTAAACTAGGGCCTGAATAACCTGCTTGCCTCTGGGCATTATATTGGCAGGGAGAAATATCAATCAGTCTGACAGTCAATAGCTGTGTCAGTGAAGCAAGAAAGCTTCTTTTTACAGTGAGTCATTTAATTTAATGGCATAGCCACTATGCAAGATTAAGACCTGAGGATCTAATATGAAATATATGATCATTTAAATCATGGCTGAGAACAGTAATATCTAAAAACTACTTCAGATCATGCATGACTGCATTCAACGAGTGATTTTTTTCCCTGCACAGTGCAGAGCAATATAATTTAAACTGCAATAATAAGCAATAAACGTTCAATTAGAATTGTACAATGCAGACTCAGCACTTCAAAATCTGCAAGCTTTGAAAACTGCCAAATCTTATAGCTCAGTGGCTTTGTTGTGTACCATTACCACTGAGGCAATGTGGGTTGCTGGTACAATTATTTATAATGGACTGCTTCACAGATGGCATATATGGGGTGGATCATGTATCCATTCATGCATAAATTCATTTCTAATACATGCTCTTTACCTAAATATTCCAAAAAGCAAGTATCCATCTCCCTGCTTTCAACAAATTTATTAGCTACTGAATTGTTAATACACAGGTCTCATTATTGCATTGTTTGCATATGGCAAACAATTTCAATTAAACTGCACTGATTAGATTTTGTCAATTTTTTTCTCACGTTAAAATAAAACAAACAATAAAATATATTTTATATTGCATACTTTTAAATAAAATGTTTTAATTAATTTAAAAAAGAAATGCATTTAAAAATTAATTATTTCTAAAATAAAAAAAAATAAAATGTAAGAGTTGTTAATGTCTGGAGCATACAGGGGGATTACTTACAGACTTGGAGGATTCGATTGAGCCAGAAGAAAGGGTGTCTCGACTGCTGCGGCTCTTGGAGCTGAGGTGAGGGGAAGAGGAGGGGGAGTCGTCGATGTAGGGCAAAATGTCATGGTGTCTGCGCTGCTCCTCAGCTCGGTCTGCATCGTAACCGTAGGTGGGAGGAGTGCCTGTAAACGGACCATCTGCGACAAACCAGAAAGAAAACAATACACAGTTGAAAAATCCAAGCAGAAAAAACAGCATCTTATTATTTATGAAATGAAAAACACACAGAACTCTGTGCTTACTAGAAAAAAACAGCTAATGATTGAGTTGATGCCCCATCTTATAATGTCATCAGCCAAGAGAGTCAGTTTTAGATGTTCAGTGTTCAACTGACTCAGCTTAAGTGGCAGTCTAACATTAGAGCTCTTAAATAGCAATTTGATTATATCTGTAATGAGTTCTAAGTCCTTGCATTAATGCGGACAGGCCAGAACCTTCTGTAAACATTAACACCACACACATATTTCCTCACATAAAAAGTTTCCTCAACGGTAGTAAGAGATAAAAAGGAAGACAAATCCTCTCAGTGCTGTAGAACAGCAGCCTAAGTTCCTTCTTCCGGACTGGTTTGGCCGTTAAGCTTCTGGCAGCCACGCCACAGTATGTTATATTTATTCAACACAAGCTCTCAGTTAAAACTTTCACCCTCATATAAGATAAGCACCTCTGCTAAGCCCTGAGGGTAAGATTCAGCACATGTTCTTCAGAAAGGTGACACCAGAAATGCCTGGACAGGAACACAGTGAAACAATCAATTCAATGGTGTCATTAATGAAACTTTCCCTGGTTTTGAGAGTTTTCTGTTTGGCAGGTGGGGAAAATCCAGCAGTTCTCAAACCAGTGAAGAAGCCATTTTAATGTAGCTATTTTTTCAACACACGAACTGAACATGGGCAATGTGAGTGCTCATATAGGCTATTCATTCACTGACCACCAACTGACCTTAAACCTGTTGGAAAAGCTAACGTTTTTGCAGCCATTATTATGAAAACTGTGATACACTTTTTAAAGATTCTTTGATAAATAATTTGTGAACAATGGACCTTAAACCATATAATGTGTCATTGTTGACTAAAAGTATTAATTTCCCTCCAAAAACATAATCAACTCAATGAGTATGTTTACATTCCAACATTACCAACATACCAACACTCAGATGTTAATACAATTAAGACATTACTCAGATTAAGAGACTACCATGTAAACAGTGATTTTTGATTAACTTAATCCAACCTAAATCATAATCGAACTATACAGAAATCGATTTAAGACGTGGAGTTTTCCTATTTTAGTTTTCGCTACATTGTGCAACAGGACGCACACACGGCAATTGTCAGGCATTTGTCAACAAACAAATGAGAATGGCTTCAAGCAAGAGAGCACATTTTGGTGCGTGTGGGAAAAGACAACAATGCTGATAATTCTGAAAGAAATGGACATTATGAAGTGCCTTGACTTTGACGTGATTTGGTAGAGGGGGCATGAATGAAAAGTTAGTAAATTAAATGGCAGAGGTGGCCTGTAGCTTAAGAACTTGCATCTGCCGTCATCTGTTTACAGGCATAGTGTGAGAAATGAACTGCAGTTGAGCTAAATTAAAAACAAAAAGCCCAAAATCACATATGGTGCCATGACGAACACCAACTGTTTTTGCATGGAATGCCGGAGGAAACTGGCGTCGAATGCTGACGTAATGACGTTAATCGAACTATGTACTATAACATGTAAAATGTGAACATTCAAACAGCAACTCATGTAAACACCTTAATCATATTATTGTCTTATTTAGGTTTCCGCAAATAATGAGATTACTGATGTCCATGTAAATGTAGTCAATGTTTTAAGGGCACCAGAATGTTTGCACACATTACATGCCGATTCTAAATCCTAGTTCCAAGGTGTTTGTGCATGAAGCCAAATGATTTGAAACATCTCTAGCGAACTGAGTCATGTTGCCTTGTCATTGCTTCAGCATTCATCCTCCCACTCCTGCCTCTGTCATTCTCTCTCTCTCTCTCTCTCTTTCTCTCTCTCTCTCAGTTTTTTCTCTTATCCTTTCCTCCAGCTTCCCACAGATGTCTGCTGCTCTTTGGCTGAAGGAGCAGCATGCCATGCACATCTGGAAACATGATCATCATTATAAACAATTCCAAAAATCAGACTGCACTTCCAACCTCTTTGTGAAGCCTAGATAGATGCTTGCACAGTAAAAACCAACAAAATGTTCACATAAATGGTGGGCAATTCCATACAAAATTAGCAGATGCATTTCAGCATTGATTTAGGGAGGATTGGTATAGTTTTATTTTTTCCACTTTAATTTTTATTGCTTTTTTAATACATAAAAACTAATTACAATCAAATGCTATTTTCCAAATGAAAGAAAAGGCAAATTCAAGTCAGATATGAAAAGCCATTTTAATAACAAGCAAATAACTAGAACAAACAAAACTAAAACAACAAAACAAAAATAAATAAATAAAATATAAATGAAAATAAAATAGAAACCAAGCCTGTGTTGAGAATACTGTAAAAAATACATAAATTGAAACATGGTGTATACAAAAAAGGAAGACAATTGGTTACATAAAATATGCACGAATATGCCTTAAACTTTGGCTAGTACAGTCTAAAAGCCAGTGCACTTATGATTTGTCAAAGTAAAGTATCCATTTTTGCCATCTTTTGGCATACAAGTCCACCTTTAAACGTAGCATACCAGTCATATGTTCCAACGTCCTTATTTCCTGGATTACATCAAACCATTGTTGTTGTTTAGGTGAATCAGGCTTATACCAGATTCTAGTTATGGTTTTCCTTGCTGCTTTAAGGAGTATTTTTACCAGGTATTGGTCCTCCTGAAGTGGATTGGTATGGTTTTAAACATGTCAAAATGTATAAACACGGTTAAAAATACTCCATTGACCACCTAACAAAAGCCTAACAAAAAATATCAAACTGAATTCTGCATAAATCTGTGTGCCTGTTCATGGGGATTTAGTCCCAGGATCTCTCTCTTGGCCTCCTATATACCAAGTGTTAGCATATTGAAACCTACAGCATGTCATTACTCAGCGGCCTATGGGTTTATGGGATATGGGGAAGCCTGGGAGATGAACTACTGCAAACCTGCCAAAATCTCATCAGCATGTGTGCCAAAGGGCTAAAGACAATCCTTTCATTTTGGTCCGAAAGAAAAAAGAAAGAATTTGTGGGAGGAATTGGGCTACTAATGTTACTGTGAGTGCTGACATGTCCTTCAGTGCTCTTTGGACGGAGAGTTTAGGGTTGTGATGAGGGCTGAGATGTCACAGAGGTCTGCATCTGCCAGATGAATTAAAGACACCTCCCATGCGTCACTCGTTCTAATAAAGTCTGAAAATAAAAAAAGAAGTGTGCGGAAGAACATGTATCTGTGGTACCCACGAGTGCCTGACCTCTAGGGAGGGCAGAAAAAAATAGGAAAAAAAAAAGATGGAAAATGACACATCTGCCCATTTTCTTCTCCACAGTCGGTTTCCCTAAATATCCCATTTCTGGGCAATTTATTACCACCCACCCCTAATCACCATACACACAGAAAAGAAATGACGATGAAGAACATAAAAGGGGAGGTGAAAATTAAACAGAAATGAATAAAGTGCCGCCTCGGGCCATGACTGAATCAAACGGGGATTGCACAGAAAAGTTAATTTGACAAGAGCTGTCTTTAAGGGCATAAAAAAAGAATAGTCTCTGTTAGCTGGTATTGCATTTCTAGAGTTTTCTTGTTCATGTACAAAGAATAAAAATATATATGTGTATAGTTATTGGTGTATATAGTGGTTAGAACAGTCGCCTCACAGCAAGAAGGTCACTGGTTCGAGTCCCGGCTGGGCCAGTTGGCATTTCTGAGTGGAGTTTGCATGTTCTCCCCATGTTCGCGTGGTTTTCCTCTGGCTCCGGTTTCCCCCACAGTCCAAAGACATGCAGTATAGGTGAATTGAATAAACTAAATTGGCCGTAGTGTATGTGTGTGAATGAGTGTGTATGGATGTTTCCCAGTACTGGGTTGGAGCTGGAAGGGCATCCGCTGTGTAAAATATATGCTGGATAAGTTGCCGAAGAAAAATAAATGAATGAATGAATGAATGAATAACAAAAAAGAAAATATACCAAACAATACAATCAGGTGCACATTAGGGTTACTAAAACATACATTTAAAACCAAAATTTGTTGCTCGATACTAAAAATATACTTTATTTTTTTTACATTATCTCAGTGTAGTGAGAAAAGTTACATTTTTAAAAAAAATATGATAGGGCTGCACAATCAATTGAAAAATTATCATTATGGCGATAAATCACAATACTTAAAAATTACTTTTTTAGGGTTCAATTGAACTGAAAATTCTGGGTCTAAGCTGAAAATCTTTTTACCCACCAACCCAGTAGATGCTGTTCTGCTATTGGTTAGATAGAAGGTGAATCTAACCTAAAATAAACACTAATAACAGGAGTCAAAACATGAGAAAAATTCCAACAGGCAATAATTATCGTACATTCACAATGTCAATCACATATGAAATTTTTTCCCAGTATCGTGCAGGATCATTATAAAGGGAAAAAGTTTCGGTATCACTTTATTTTGATGGTCTCTTTAACACATTTTGTGAAATTTAAGTTACATTGCAATTACATGCCAACTAATTCTCAATAGATATAAGTAGATTGTTAGGTTGGAGGCGCGGTTAGGATAAGTGTAAGTTGACATGTACTTCTAAGTTTCTTATAGTCAGTTAAATGTCTGTTAAAGAAGCACAATCAGTAAATGTTAAGCAGACAGTCAACTAACACATGAAATAGAGAATAAATTGGCATGTAGTTGCAGTTCAACTTTTAGACAATAAAATGTGCAATAGGGCCCATTAAAATAAAGTCTTAGCAAAGCAGATTTAAATAAATTTAACGTATTTTAGCAATTATTAAAATCCTCTGTAAAGAGCAACCTTACAGAAAGGGTTTTAGCATGCTCATAGTTGGTTTCTTAATTTGTCCCATCCATTCCACAACGACCATCTAAGCACTGTTTTTACAACATAATTCACTGCGTTGAACAACAAATTAAAACAAAATTACTGTCAAACTAATCCTAACCCCTAAATTTGAAGGTCTAGATGTCCAATAAAGCCCAAAATAGATTTTACCAAATAGGTGCCTTGAGTTAAAAAGGGGTTAATTAGATTTTTGTTTTAATTTTTTTTTGGTATGTGTGGTTATCTCTTATCTAAGTGGCATGTTTATCTGCAAAGAAATAAACACAAGGAAAGATTAAATCCAGGAAAACAGCCAAATGTTGCACAGGGAAGCCCCCTAGTGTGAGTAAATCAGCCTTTGTCTCAGCAAGAGGAAGAATGAATCACAACACACCAACACACAGAGCCACCCTGCAATCAATACCAGCGCCAAGCTGCCCTCCTCTCCCAACTGTTCAGTTTGTTTGACCAAAAGCAGACTTGGATTAAAATGTGCCCATGATATATGGTATTTCCCACAAATTCTCCCCTGAAATTCCTACTCTGCCACAGGTTTATGTCAATGATTTAAATGAGGATTTGTCACACTCTCTCTCAATGTGTATATTACACTCACCTACTCTTACTTCAGCTGATTCCCTTCTTTATTAGGGGTTGCGACATGTATATAGTTGAAGTCAGAATTTTTATTATTTTTCTTTTTCAAATATTCCCCAATGATGTTTAACAGAGCAAAGACATTTTCACAGTATGTCTGATAATATTTTTTTCTTTTGAAGAAAGTCTTATTTGTTTTATTTCGGCTAGAATAAAAGCAGTTTTTCATTTCTTAAATTTGTTTTTCTTCTTTATTTTTATGCCATGTACAGATGTTATTGGTTTTTTGTTGTTGTTTTTAGGGCTTTTCACCTTTATTGACAGGACAGTGGAGATTAACAGACAGGAAAGTATGGGGAGCAGAGAGAGGGGAAGGATCTGCAAAGGACCTCGAGCTGGGAATCGAACTCGGGTCGCCCAAGCTCCTCAGTGCTTTAACCACTAGGCTATTGGTGCAAACACAGATGTTATTGTTTATACAGAGATTGCTTTTTATAAACCTACTTTAACAAACTCTAAATAGACTGCCTAATATATTGACAGTAATAATAATAAAATAGTAAAGACACACACACACAAAATAATAATAGAAAAAAACAGCAAAATTGTATAAAATAAAACAGTAAAAAATATAAAATAATATATAAATAAATGAATGAATAAGTAAATAAATAAATAAATAAATAGACAACAATAAAGGGTGTTACAATCAGTAATAGTGCTGTGCTATATTACAATAGTAGACTAGCATAGATTAAGCATAGAGGTCTGGGCAGAGAAAGAAAAGACAAAAGGGAAATTACAGTTACATACAAGATAAGTCACATTAGTCCCCAGGACGTACATTTATAGCGGAAAAATATGATAGGAATTTTTTTTAAATATTTTTAATAAGGTCAATATTATTTGCCCTCTTAAGCAATAATTATTTCAACTGTCTACAAAACAAACTACTGTTATGCAATGACTTTCCTAATACCCTAACTTGCCTAGTTAACCTAGTTAAGCCATTAATTGTCACTTTAAGCCTAATACTAGTATCCTGAAAAATATCTAGTCACATATTATGTACTGTCATCATAGCAAAGAAAAAAGAAATTAGTTTTTAGAAATTAGTTATTAAAACCATAATGTTTAGAAATGTGTTGAAAAAAACTGATAAAAAATGAGGAAAAAAATACACAGGGGTGCAAATAATTCAGGAGGGCTAATAATTCTGACTTCAACTGTAAGTATAGACATAAGTAAATTGTTTCTTGCAAGCTAAAGTAACGCTATGCCATTTATTAAACATACAAAATTGATTGGAAAAATATAGAATTAAATGGGCAAAAAATTAACGGCTGCTTAGCTGACCCGAAGTCTATATTGCTGCCAAATTGTAGCAACTTTGTCAGTCCTGTTATGTAAACAAAGAGAGATGTGTGTTGTGTTCTCTGGAGGAGGAAGGTGGGTGAAGTCATCAGAAATAGTACGCCTTTGATTGAATCATGACTAATTCAGTTAAGTCAGAGGAAATTCCCAGATGCGTCTAGAAAAACAAACGCAACAGAAATTGTCTTATTTAGCACCCTTCCCAGTGGTTATTCTGGTTACCAATCTGCTTTCATGACAACACGTCCAAAATAAAAAGAAACAAAAAGAGAAAGTGCTAACCATGGAAAATGAGCATCCGTTTCGAGAAGATGGCTGGCTCGGTAGGGAACCTGGACGACAACAACTGCGATTATGTCACAATTGATTTCAGCTTTACACAATTTGCACAATGTCAGACGTACCAACTCCACATGGTTTATATTCCCCTAGAACCGCACGAAAGACGAAGGGCGGCCCAATGAGGGGACTTCCTGCCAAATGTTTGATTAGCATAGACGCAGGAGCTTACTTCTCTCAGCAGACTCTTCTAATGACTCCATTACTTAACAAGTCCTGTCATCTGTATGACTTTGATATTTTGTAAGTCGCTACGAATTCGACAACCATCAAAATCGTTACGATAAGTGGGCAATTATGCAGTCAGGACTAATTGAAGACCAGTGATGGGTCATTGTTACCAAATTATCATATAAAATATCTGTTTTGAAAAATCAGGTGCATCTCTGATTCAATTAAAAAAATTATTTTGTCAGGTAATCAGGTAATATTGATTATACTGTATAGTATGGATTGTCTGTAAAGAGATGACCTGTTGCACTGTAGGTTTTTAATTCAATAAGAATGAAAGCCATTTGTTTGTGAATTGGATTAGCCTGGTCAATCATGTAGATTACTGACTCAAAAGATCCAAGTCACTCAAGAGTAATTTCTCCTGAATGAGATGATTACAATGGTTGTGCTGTAAGTTTTGATTCAATATAAAGAACCAGGTGATAGAGAGTCATTTGTCTGTTAATTAGGTTATATTGATCACACAGAGTTTCCTAAGAATTTACTTAATAAAAACTGGTTTGTAAGTAGGGCTGAAAGATTTAGGAAAAATCTAGCACTGCATATTTTTTATTTTGTGATCTATATTGTGCTATATATACAATTTCACCATATGACTTAATATCTCTTTATGGAAAGAGTTTATAATGTTATATAAACTAGGATGATTCTGCCGTGGGATTTTATCTCCATAAAATCTAATAAACAAACTATACAATTTTGGGGTCCCCCAACACATTTTCATTGTTGTCTGTGTTGCTTCCAGTGCGTTTCTGTAATTTTATGTGATGTAAGTATTTTCATGCACTTGTTTAATCAGAGGGCAGCACGGTGGTGCAGTGGGTAGCACAATCGCCTCACAGCAAGAAGGTCGCTGGTTTGAACCCCGGCTGAGTCAGTTGGCAATTCTGTGTGGAGTTTGCGTGGGTTTCCTCCGGGTGCTCCGGTTTCCCCCACAGTCCAAAGACATGCAGTACAGGTGAAATGAATAAGATAAATTGGTCGTAGTGTATGTGAGTGTGTGCAAGATTGTGTTGGCGCTTCCCAGTGTTGGGTTGCAGCTGGAAGGGCATCCGTTGCGTAAGACATGTGCTGGATAAGTTGCTGGTTCATTCTGCTGTGGCAACCTCAGATTAATAAAGGGACTAAGCCAAAAAGAAAATGAATGAATGTTTACTATTTGCATTTCCATAAAATCTAATAAACAATCTGTAAACTTTTTGAGCTCCCCCAACACGTTTTTGTTGTGGTCTATTTGCAGTGCATTTCTGTATTTGCATGTGTTGAGTATTCTCACACATAACAATCTATAATTACAATCAAGAAAAAGATACCATTGAAATAAAGTGTTTTATCATTTCCCGAGTCTAACAGTATTCAAGTACAGTAAGTGAATGATAAAAATAATTCAATAAAATTAATCCAAAGTTAAGGTCACAAACGGTACAATATCTTATACCTGGATGTTTTAAAATTATAATAATAAATAAAAATTATAAATTGTAATACAAACTCAACATTGCATATCCTGCGATGTGACTATTGTGAAAGATCACATTGCTATATATCGATGCTGAAGCAATATACTGTGCAGCCCTGTTTGTAATAATCACATTTTTGTGAATTTCTCATGAATCAAATGCTTGTGCTGTATGTTTACAATTCACACACTCAAAAAAGTTTTATAACAAGTGTCATAACACTATGGCTGACTTTAAGTTTTTAGTTGCCTTAAATGAAATTTTCAAGTCATCTCAACTTACTTTAATCAAACTGACTGAAATATAAAGTTTTGGCAAAAGCCAATAGATCCAGAACCCCTTATTGCAGTTCTAGGCATTACTGATTTTGAGATAGCTAAAACAGTACAGAACAAAATATAGTTTGATTTGTCAGTCTACTAACACAAAGGTTAATATTTTCAAACTGGAAACAGAAAGTGGCTCCTACATATATATGTCTAATGAGGGATGCAATAAAAAATTTGGAAGAGGAGAAAATCAAATTGTCCCTAAAAAAATTCTGTAAAATCTGGCAACCTTTCATAGATACTATTAAAGACGTCAATTCTGCAGGAAATATTTAAATTGATGAGGATTGGACAAATTTAGGGTGGTGCGGTGGCACAGTGGGTAGCGATGGTGCCTCACAGCAAGAAGGTTACTGATTAGAGCCTTGGCTGGATCAGTTGGCATTTCTGTGTGGAGTTTGCATGTTCTCCCAGTGTTCACGTGGGTTCCCTCCGGGTGCACCGGTTTCCCGCACAAGTCCAAAGACATGAGATAGGTGAATTGGGTAAGCTAAATTGTCCGTAGTGTATGTGTGTGAATGAGAGTGTATGGGTGTTTCCCAGTGATGGGTTGCAGCTGGAAAGGCATCCGCTGCTTAAAACATATGCTGGATAAGTTGGCGGTTCATTCCACAGTGGCGACCCCTAAATAAAGGGACTAAGCCAAAAAGAAAAGGAATAAATGAATGGACGAATTTAGATTAAAGCTGAAAGTCTGTATTTTTTTTGGTAATTTTATTATTATTATTTTATTATTATTATTTATTTTATTGATTGTATTTATCTATTATTATTTTACCTCTGTGAGTATTGTTTGTATATTGTATCTTGTATTGTCAATTGTTGTGTATATGTTTGTCGGGGACCACATTAGTAAGTCATTGTGGTTGAATGTTTCAAAAACAATAAAGTAAGTTAAAAAAGTAACATAAAATAAACTTAAAATATAATAACTTAAACTTTAATAACTTAAAATAAAATAAAAATAAAGTAACATAAAAATATTTGTTGTCATTTTTGTCATTTCATTTTTTTACACACACAATTTATTTATTCTAATTGTTCGTCAACTAGTTTGGGCATGTTTGTTTTTGACTTTACAGTGGTCCCTTGCTTTAATGCGATTCGCCTTTTGCTGCCTCGCAGTTTCGCTGATTTTTTTTTTACAAAATAGACATGTTTTTGTTTTTATTACTTATTTTTTTTACAGAGCATTGTGTTCTGCATCCTGATTGGCTGTAGACCATTGTCAATCAATCTCCTCTGTGTCTCCTGTACAGTACAGAGTGCGTTCAGCTTGCCAAATTAACAAAAATCATTGATCACTAGCAGTGTGAGTTCCAACAAGAATGCAAAAAGGGTTGTAACTGTCCGCAGCAAGACCATCATAAAGGGGGGTCACACACCAGATGCGCAGCGCTACGCAGCCCCATGAATTTTAGTATTGCAAACATAGGTTTATATCAGGGTACACACATCGGTGCTGCGAGACTCAGGACATTCATATTTCACTGGCGCATCCGGTGTGAAACCCCCTTAAGGATGGAGTCTGCTTTAGTTTTTTTTTTATGTAACTCCCACAACTTAAAACAAAACCTTTATCTTCATGATTATGTTTTTAATTTACTAAAAGCAATGTTATCTGTTTTTGTTAGCTTAACCAATAAAATCTGAAACCAACTAGCAGAACCGTGAATTTCCCAGGAGGCTTTGCGATCCAGGTTGTCGTTGCAGGCTGAGATCACTCTAAAGCTCTAAATCTTTGGGATGCTCTTAAACACAACCGCTTCCCCCTAATGCACCATCAGTACTCCTGAACCCAGTACAGGATTCATTTATCTAAATGATTTGGCGTTTCACAGTCCTCATCAAGTTTTCATGAGATCTTCTTTTCTCATCTGAGGAAATATATAGAAATCTGTTTTAATCATGGGTAAAATGTGCTAATTAAAACATAATAAATCATAGCTCAGTGACTATTATGATGTAAAACTATTCTAAGGCTTCACAGTTTCTTTCATCCACCACTTGTGCCACCAAACAAGTGGGTCTCAAAAATAGCTTCTTAAAAGGATTGTACAGGAGTGTGTTTGGGGTCACCGGTAGGGAGAAAGGTTAAAGGTAGCCTGTTGTGTGCTCATGTATATCAGGTTTCAAACGGCATATGGCTCTCGGTGCAGGTCACCAAGGAGGTGACTGAAAAAAGCTGAGTCAGTCCTGAACATTAGCACTAGTAAACCACACACTCTTTTCCGCCTCAGTGCTCTGTGTAATGTATCATTTCAGCATCGATATTGCAATGTGCGAATCTGCAATAGCCACATTGTAGGATTGGCAATGTCAAGTTGGGATTATGATCAACCAGGAACCACAGTTTAGAGCACGCACTGTAAAAAATGCTGAGTTCCACACAATTCTTTTATTTTTCTCCTAACACAAATCAATTAAGTTAACTCAGTCGTTTTTACATACTGAAGTTGATTAAACATAAAATAATTAATTGTTGGCCAAAAAAACATATGAATTGTGTCGGATCAACTCATATTAAATCAGTAGTTTGAACAAGCAGCAAAAGCATTGTTTAAATGTGTTTTCTTAAGGCCTGTGACTGTAAGATTTCAGGTTCATTTAATCCATTTGGGCATTATAAAGAAATTATAAAGTTTGCTAATTTAACAAAGATTAATTGGGTTTAAATATTGCTTAATACAATAAAGAATATGCAATGTTATTTTTCATTTGATCATTGAATTTCTATACCTCAATCAATGAGAGACTTCACCAAAAAAAAGAAAGTGTTTATTTCATTTTTATCTTTGCCCTGTTGTTCTCATCTGTGCTTTTATTGATTTTAATTTGTATAATCATGTACATTTTACGCAGATGCATTCCCCTACAAATCTTTTCAAATAGTCATTTTGTGAATATTCATATCACAACATACGGTTGAAGTCAGATTTATTAGCCCTCCTGAATTATTAGCTCTCCTGAATATTTTTTCCCAATTTTATTTAACGGAAAGAAGACTATTTCAACACATTTTCACACATAAGTTTTAATAACTCATTTCTAATAACTAATTTATTTGATCTTTGCCATGACAGTAAATAATATTTTACTAGATATTTTTCAAGATACTAGTATTTAGCTTAAAGTGACATTTAAAGGCTTAACTAGGATAATTAGGCAAAACACTGTATAATAATGTTTTGTTTTGTGGACAATGGAAAAAAAATAGCTTACGGGGGCTAATAATATTGACCTTAAATGTGTTTTTTTTTTTATTATTAAAACTGCTTTTATTCTAGCCAATATAAAACAAATGAGACTTTTTCCAGAAGAAAAAAAATATTATCAGAAATACCGTGAAAAATGTCTTGCTCTGTTAATCATAATTTGGGAAATATTTAAAAAAGAAAAAAAAAGGCTAATAAGTCTGACTTCAACTGAATATCGCAGGAAAAAAATGTCGCAATGTCAGTTTTTTCCAATATGGTGCAGCCCTAGCTCTGTGTATATCAATGTACTATATCTCTTTTCTTTTTGTAGTAGAACAGTAGCAGCATCATAAATCCATCATGTCAACCACAAGCCATTTATCTTACCTACAATTAGGCTAGCTTGTTTGAAATAACAATAGACCCAGTCTCCAGCTGATATCCCATAACGGATTTTCGATAACATATCCATGCCACATGAAACCAGCCATTATAACTGATACAGCCTCTCTGAGCAAACAAAAATGTCTACAAAGGGAGACCTATACTGTACTCGTCTACACGTTTGATTTCTTTCTTAGCTTGACTAAGTCCAAATACACATACATTCTAAGTCAAACAGGAGCAAATGTGGCAGTGACATGCAGAACAGTAGCTGCAGAGTTCTGTTTCTTATCATTAGCAAACAGGAGCCTCTGACAAAGGGGCCAATCTTGCTTAATCTGCTGTTAAACAGATGCACAATATCACACCCTTGCCACTGCAGCATTACCGCTGAAAGATTTGCTACCTTAAGTAAAATGGTCTAAGTAATGAATGCAAACTCTCTCTGTTAAAAGGCAGACATATGCATACAAAAATGGTGGAATCTTGCATTTGGCAAGGTTTTTTTTGTCTGTAAAACTGCAAATGAAACCATGCTTCTATCTATGTTGGCTTCTGACTAGAGCTGCACAATAAATGGTTTCAAAATCGCAAAGACATGCAATGTGGAGTCTAAATTATAGTTGACCAGAAACTACAGAATTGTATTTAATTACTGAATTTATATGGAATTTGTATGATTTATGAAAAAAAAATTGTTTATCTTAGAATTGTTGTCCTGTTATTAGTCCAAATATCTACATTTCAAAGCAAAAACAAGCCTTAATTTTTACATTTTTTTTTCTGACGGTAAAAACTAAACAATATTTTTACTTGCTCTAAGAATGTAGACATTAGGCATTGTTTGACTAAAAACAAGACAAAATAAAGAAAAATTTTTTTGCATTAAGATTATTCAATTTCTGTACAAGAATACTGTTAGACTCCCCAAAAAACCATCAAATAGAGCTATTCAAACTATCTTGTGAAGCTGCATTCATATAGCAATATTTATCGCAGAAAAATAAAGAATATCAGAAATATCCTATATCGTGCAGCCCTGCTTCTGATCAGCCCTTACACTGCAAAAACAATTTGTTGACTTTATGTGAGTAAAGCCATTGGCTTTAAAGTAATTAGTTGACTTTACTTAAAAAGGAAAAAACTGGTTGCCTTAAAATTGAGTTAATTGTATAATTATATAATATACAATTCCTTCATGTTGTCCTAACACATATCGATTAAGTTAACTTAACATAAAACAATTAAGTTGTCCCAAAAAAATCCCAAGAACTGTGTTGATTCAGCTAATCTTAAATAAGTAGTTTGAAAAAGCACCAAAACTCTTTTTTAATGTTTTAATGTTTGCAACTGGTTTACTCACTTTTAAAATAAAATTACTACTTCTGAATTTTTTTATTTATTCTCATTATTATTCTTACTTTCTTTTTATTATTATTATTATTACCATCATGGATAATGCTTTCTACTGTAGTTATGCATTTTGTACCTGAGCAATTCCATGCAAAATCAACATTGCCATCAAAAATTTTTTTTTCACAAAAATAGCGAAACACTTTTTACATGCTATGTTTTAGTGTAGGCCTGTACAGTACTATAAAAATACTCAAAATTGTCTATGTCAGTGTTTTCAAACAATTATATTTGATTTACCAAAATCACACAAGTGGCAATTTCACATCCGTCACATCCATAACCAAAAAGTGTCACAACAAAGCTTTTTCTTCATGAATGCAAGTATGTCAAATAAAAAAAAATCAATCTTTTTTTCCATAGTGAGTCAACTCTAATGCTTTTGATTACCATTACTTCACATTTTGGGTTGTGCAAATTAATTCACAGAATTTCTACAAAGTATGTTGTAGACTGTAAACTCGCAGACTTTTTTTATCACATCCATAACGTATGTTTATTTTGCCATATATTTCTTTTGTAATTGATTTGTCTCCCATAATTTGTATGATTGCATAAAACAGGAAAGTAACGAATCACTTTTTAAACTGTACAAACATATATCGACATATTTTGGTATTGTTTTAATAATAAATTAATTGAATTTATTTTGTTTTTTCCTGGCCTTGTTCTTGTTTACTGTTTTTATAGCAAAATCTGGCAACACAAATGATTCTGTAAATAGCAAACTGTAGTAATAACTTACAATATTACTGATCTGAAATAAATGCAAAGCACAAATAACAATTTTTTTTAAATCTTAATAACCTCAAACAGTCCTTTAATGATGGGTTCAAGCAACAAAATATACCAGTAGACGACAACAAAATCCACACATTTACTTATAAACCATGCCTTTAGCCTCCATCCCTCTGAAAATTCCTGCTTAGTTTTTTTTTTTTTTTTTTCAAAACACCACCTGGTTCATTCATCCTCCATCACTCATGTCACATCAATATAGTTCTCCACTTTGTCAAAACAACAGAGCACAGAGAGATCTGAAAATACGTCCCACTGTAACACACATCATTATATCCTCCAGCTGCTCTGAAGACAAGATCTTCCCTTTCTCTGCTCCGGAGAGAACTTAATGTATTCAATTTGGGTTAAAAAGAGTATGTTTAAAATGAAAACTCTGAGCCGGCCTGCGAGTCAACAATGGGGATGGATGGATTAATGCAGCACTCTGTGTTTCACTCTAAGCTATAATTGAGAGATTCAGACTCCTAGACGAAAATGGACGCCTTAAAATTGCATATTCCATAAAAACCCTGCAATAAAACAAAGATCTAACCTCAATTAACCTTTCTCCATCTCTCTTCTTGGCTTTTTACACTTTCTCTCCAACACAAGTCACACAGTCCTTAAGGGATAGAGCCAAAAAAAAAGAAAATCCTGACTCTCATTTAAATCTAAATCTGTAATACTTTAATCTTCACTACTCCTGTTCATAAAATGTAATTGATTGGTGACAAGAGCTGTCAAACTTCAAAAAAAAACAAAAAGCACATAAAAAACATTATAGTTCTGTTTCATGAATATCATATTGGTTTGGAATGAATTTGCTATAAACGTGTGTATGTTTGTATGTGTGTTTAAAAGAGCAGCCTCTTCCACACCAGAAATAGAAAAAGAGTAAAAATCCTTGAAACAGATGCATTGAAGACAGCTCGGAGACGGCCTCCACTGTGAGACTCCAGCAGATCTGAGCCAGACTCTGAAGCATCAGGCTGCAAACATCTAGAGAATTGTCAAGGCGAATACCAGGTTACACTGAATATAAATAAATAAATCTTGGAACAATTTCCACTTCATTTGCAATGTTTCCAAATTCCATTGTTAGTAATTTTTCTTACCAATTCTTTTTGTTTTATCTATTATTTTCTGGAAAGCTGCTTCTGATCATGACATGTCCACACTAAATGGTAAGACTTGTTTAAGGGATTATATGCAACATCCTTAATTTATTGTCTTAGGTAAGGAGAAAACGCAACTTAAGTATCATACTTTAGAGAAAAAAGGTGCTTTATGCAATGGCACAGTTATATCAAGTTTAAACACACACACAAGAAAAAAATATTTATTGGATTTACAAAATTTAAGTTAAATGGTTGTAAACAATTGATATGGGCTAAATTTAAACAAATGAAGGTAAACAATATTCAATTTAATTTGTTTAAATTCTGCCCATATAAATGGCTTGCATCCACTTACCTTAAAATTTAGCAAATCCAATGAATAATTTTATTTCAGTGCATCACTACCACACTCTCAGAAAAAAAGTACACGGTGGTACAAATAATGTTCCTTAAGGAACAGTTTTGTATACCTTTATAAAAGTAGTTTCTTATATGGTACAGAAAAGACCTCTTAGGATACTGTTCTGTACCTTTTATGGTACAATTGAAATAAAGGTACAAAATTGTTCTCATATAAAAGGTACATAAGTGTTGGACAACTCCTTTATTACAATATCTATTAAAATAAATATTACTGGAAAGGCAAAGTGATTTCATGAATAAATTCCATATTAAAACATTAATCATCATTTAAAAGCATATGTTTAAAGAAACTCATAAACATTAATTATTATGTTCTATAATACAAAACAACTGGTAAAACATAAAGTTATTGTAAACTAAACATTTAAGTCATTTTAATAAACATTTGGTAAGCATTTTCTGATAAATACATTTGTTATGCTTTCAATTTGCTTTTCAAATCATTTGTCATGCAATACAAATACAGGCTTTCCACTACGCACATGAGCTGCATGACAAAAGTCCTGCATATGCAAAGTGTTCATGCAGATATTTTAGTATTGTAAAATTAATCAAACATAGTGCATATCTTGTTACAATACTTTTGCATAATTCTATTGCTGTTTTAAAAATAAGTCAATTAAATGAAATTAAGTTATTACAAAGATATTGTGTGAAAATTGAAAAAAACTAATGTTTTATATTGTACATGGGAGAATATATTTCTCTAACATTTTTGTAAAAAGTGTGAAATGTTTAGCAAAATAATAGATCATTTGAATTATGTTAAAGTAGTTTTTATACTTTATTGTAAATAGAAAAGGTGCATTTACACAAAAATAATTTTTTTTAAACAAAGAAACTTTTTTGTTTTATATTACTGAAAATATTTTGACACATTTTGGATAAAGCAAAATGCCTTTAAATAGTTCTTGAAGCAACACATTTGACACTGTTAAGGTACAAAGTGTCTTGTTACTGTACTGGTACCTTCATGGATCAGATTTGTACCTTTGATGAAGGTACAATATTGTATCTGCAGGTTTTAAAAACCAAAGTACATTTTGGTTTCCCATGGTACAAATCATGTTCTTAAAGGTGCAAACTGCAATGCTACAAATTTGTTACTTTGTCTTAATGTACAATTCTGTTCCATAAAAAGGTACTGCGACAGTGACAAGGGTTTGTACCTTCTTTGGTACAACATTGTACCATTTTTTCTGAGAGTGCATGTACACGCTTTTCACTACTGACTTCCATTTATACTGGATTTGATTGCTTTAAATACTTTTGCTAATTATGCCTTTTGTTAATAAATGATTTCTCTTTTCAATTTACCTGGTCCGCATTATCTCTCTTATGTTACAATTTTGAGCCGATTGTAAGATAAATGCATTCTATTCATTTAGGTTTTTCCTGTGCTTATTCTTGTTTACTGCTTTGTTTAGTGCTTGTTTAATATGGCAATACAAATGATTCTGTAAATAGCAAACTGTATTAATAACTCACAATATTACTGATCTGAAATAAATGCAGAGCACAAGTAACATTTTAAAAATCTTATTAACCCCAAAAACTACTTTAATTATGGGTTCAAGCCACAAAATAGTACCAGACTCGTTACTCAGTATCAATCAAAACAAAAAGGTATCAGTACTTGATATTGGCTGCACAAATCCTGATCGGAGCATCCCTAATAATTACAATAGCATTACAAATTTGTGTACAGAAAAGGCAGGAATTAAATCATGAATAAATCATACTTTCCACAATAAACATACAAAACATAGATCTAATATATATTATTCTGAAAAATTCTGAAGGATTAAAGAATGAATTAATTATTATAATTAAAAATATGTTTTACATGATGAAAAGCTGGCTTTACCAATATTTTTGGTTTAGTAATAAAGGAATTCATTCATTCATTCATTTTCTTTTCGGCTTAGTCCCTTTATTAATCTGGGGTCACCACAGGGGAATGAACCGCCAACTTATCCAGCACATGTTTTACGCAGCAGATGCCCTTCCAGCCGCAACCCATCACCAGGAAACATCCACACTCACCCATTCACACACATACACTACGAACAATTTAGCCTACCCAATTCACCTGTATTGCATGTTTTTGGACTTGTGGGGGAAACCGGAGCACCCGAAGAAAACCCACGCGAACACGGGGAGAATATGCAAACTCTACAAAGAAATGCCAACTGACCCGGCCCAGGCTCGAAACAGTGACCTTCTTGCTGTGAGGCGATTGTGCTACCCACTGCACCACCGTGCAGCCCAATAAAGGAGTTAATTACAATTTAAAATATGTTTAAACTATTATTTTATAGTACAATTTATTTCACAATAAAATTGTTTTCTGCCATATAAAGCAATAGTTCACCCTTTAAGAAAATGTATTTCTTCTGTTAAACACAAAAGAAGACATTTTGAAAATTGTTAAAAACCTGCAATCACTGACTTGCAACCATAGTATTTGTTTTTCCTACTATGTAAGGCCCTGTTTACACATACATTTTCATTTGAAAATGGCCATACTGGCGTTTCACCTAGCTTTTTAAAAAAGATCTCTGTCCACACTGTACCACTAAAAACGCAGCTTATGCGCACATCTGAGCTCCAGGAACTTAGCAGATGCTTTGAGCACACCTCCCCAGGTGAGAGAAGTGCACTTCGGACAGTTCATCAAGGATCAACCGCTTGTCACATCCCCCTGCTCACCCAATCATAGATCACCCCCTCAAACCAGTCCCAACCAATATCGTGTCTCTTTATAATAAAAGATATAAAGGATATAAAGATATAAACATAAACCAAGTCAAAGAGATCCTTGACTCCCGGCGGCGGAACGGCCAGCTCCAGTACCTTATAGACTGGGAGGGCTTCGGCCCTGAGGAGAGATCCTGGACACCTCGTGATGACATCTTAGATCCATCTCTCCTCGAAGAATTCAACCAGAGTCATCCCGATCCCCCAGCTCCACGAGGTAATTTATTAACTTATGTAAGCACGTAAACTGATTCTGTACAATGAGTGATTGCTTGCCTTTATTTCCTATATATTTATTGCTTTTTGTACTATTAATGGCCATTATTGTTTATTAAAAACTGTTATTCAGCGAAAGAGATGGTATGTTTCATTTTTTTATAAAAATGAAAGGTGGCAGGTATGTTACAGGCTTCATTTTGTTATAAATATGCATACAGTGAAGATGACGGTAATTATAATATGCAGCTACACAAACATTTTTGGTGTCTGGTAATATTGTTAATATCAAAAAGAAAGCAGGCAGTTCCTTATATCATGTTTTCATTTGATTGTTGTTATTATAGTGAAACAATGTAGCCAGGGTGAATGACGTTATAAAGTACACTCACTGTAAAAATTCACTTTTTTGAGTGCTGTTCCCTTTTAAGATTTACCCGACGTGTTCTCAGGAGTTTTTTTTTCCATATCAAACTTGCAAAGTCTGAACTTAAAAGGAAAGGATGCTAGACTGCACTTTGTGTACTTAATATTGAGAAAAAGCCCCAATCAGATGTTTGCAGCCACGCCTCTGTTTTCAGATGTCTCCGTTTTCCCCCATCCACACTGACATGAGGCAGTAGCGTTTTAAAAGCAAAATGGCCTCTTCAGCATTTCCAAAACGCTCCGTTTTCAGGGTGCGGAAAAATTATGCATAGCAAAATGTATGCTTTTTGAATCTAAAATGTATTAGTGTAAACAGGATCTCAGGTTTCTAAAAAATATCGTCTAATGTTAAACAGAAGAAAGAAACTTTAAATTAAGCAGTGTTAAAACAAATCCTAATAACGTCCTTCTTATAAAAATTACATTCTTACAAAATTACTCTCATGAATTTTCATTTTTGTAACTAAACTCCAGACTTTATCTTATAACCACCAATTAAAAAAACAACCTATTCTGCCAAACACTGTACATGCCATACGCTTCCCCTCATCCACCTGCTAGTGAAAGCTTTCTTAGAGATTTAATGTCTTCCCATCAAAACGAGGAGTACGCCTCCGTCAACGGAGCCAGGCCTCTTTTAAACAAAGGAGATTTCCCTGTGGACCACGTGTCCTAAAATGATGTGGAAAAGACCTCCGTGTACATGCAGGGGGGGGTCTAGGACTGAGATTGAAAAGCATGTTGGGGGGAGGGGCAAAAAAGAGAAAGGGGTAATGGAGAGGAGGTGCTAGAAAACCTCTGCAGTGCTGCAACACCATCACACTACACCTACCAGATGTGCACATGGCAGCCACACACACACACACACACGCACACGCACACACACACACACACACACACACACACACACACACAATACAACATATCAAGGGCACTGGAAGTGTGTACGCATGCAACAACATCATAATACACACCAAGGTCAAAGTGATGGATGTCAAAGTCGCATGGCTAATAATGGCAGCAAGAGAGATATATTCTAGCCAGACCGATATGTAAATCCAGATCACCAAAATTCTTGAAGAATAAGAATAAGAAGAGATGTACTAAGGATGGGCAAAATGCAACATGCGTCATCTTTAAAAAAAAAAAACAACAACACTGCATTCGGTCATCATTGTGACATGAGACACTGAGAAAAATCAATAGATTTGGGGTGGATTCACAGAAGCTGCCATTCAATAGCACAAATTGAATGTGGTCGAATCCCACGAGGCTTCAAAACAACCCTCAGGCCATGACTGGCTCTTGCACACACAAACATTTGAGCTAGACCACAATCAAAACCCAACCACTTTTAGATATATATCATAGATGACTGAAATATTACAAAAAAAAAGACTCAAAATTTATCCTTAAAAGCACTGGTCACATTGCGCAAAGATTCCATTTTGAGAGTAAAGCAACCCTAGGGTGAAGGACAAGCTAACACACAATGGTATCTACTATAGGAAAACCACTGTGAACAACTCATTCATGATGTTTCCACAGACAGATGGTTTTCAAGCAGTCATTGAGGACGGATGTGTCACTAGAATGGCTATCATGCTGTCAATACTTCACACAACTAATAATATTTTTTCCAGGCAGCCATGCAGTTTTCTTTCTCATGATAGGTCTATAAAAGGGATTGATGCATCGAATTGTTCTTTATCTGTCTATAACTTTAAACAGAAAAAGACTAAAGCAGTGGATTAGACTGGTCTGGGAAGCTTAGTCTGTCCAGTCATCCAGGAATCCAGTCACAAAAATGGAATTTACTGTATAATGTAATTGGGCAAATATCGGGTGAATAAATCAAAAGCATGACAGTACACCTAATCAAATCAAATAAACATGCGAATGTTATTTGCAAAGCTGAGCCACATCACAAGCATTTTTAAATTTGATCTAAATACTGTTATGACATATTCGTACAAACGGAAAACTCAAGTGTCTGCATGAAAACATGTTTAAATCCTAAAAAAATACATTTGTAAAGCAACATTCTCAACGTAAGGTTTTTGTTCTGTTTCAAGTTTTACAGGAATGAAACTGCATAAATGATTCCTAAAAATGTAATTAACTGTACAAATGCCCAAAAATCAGTTACGTGATAAACAGTATGTTTCCTTTATATATATATATATAT
>CAIGQZ010032312.1:11586758-11597517 GCA_903798205.1 Danio tinwini
AGAGAGAGAGAGAGAGAGAGAGAGAGGGAGAGAGAGAGAGAGACAGGAAAGGCTCCAGCAGTCTGACCCCTGCAGAGAGAGTGTCTCCCCGTCATCTTCGTCTACATCTTTGTTACTCCCTCTTTATAGCTCATAGCAATGAAGTTTTAGACATTTTTTGACCTCTACACACACACACACACACACACACACACAAACAAAAGTGTGCAGTCGTTAAGATGTTTTAAATATTTTAAAGTCCCAGCTCAGCACTGCATTAATTTAATTACACAAAAAATATAGTGAAATATTATAACAATTTAAAATGAGTGTTTATGTTTTAATTAGTGCTGAGCAAAAATTAATCGTGATTAATCACATTCAATCACAAAAGTTTGTTTTGACAATATATTTGTGTGTGTTATATATATTTATTATGTATGTGTGTGTATCACATAAATATACACTCACTCTTTATTAGGTACACCTTACTAGTACCGGGTTGAACTGCCTTAATCCTCCGTGGCATAGATTTAACAAGGTACTGGAAAATTCCTCAGAGACTTTGGTCTATATTGAACAATTTGGTTAACATCAATAGCTGACACAGATCAACAAACAGATGAACAAACATAAAATTAACAGTAAACAATAAAATTAATATTATTTCATCTGACACCACCATCCGAATGTCGCAGCAGAAATAGAGACTCATCAGACCAGGCAACGTTTTTCCAATCTTCTATTGTCCAATTTTGGTGATCCTGTAGAAATTGAAGCCTCAGTTACCTGTTCTTAGCTGACAGGAGTCGTAACCAGTGTGATCTTCTGCTGCTGTAGCCCGTCTGCCTCAAGGTTTGACATGTTGTGCGTTCAGAGATGCTTTTCTGCATACCTCGGTTGTAACGTGTGGTTATTTGAGTTACTGTTGCCTTTCTATCAGCTTGAACCAGTCTGGCCATTCTCCTCTGACCTCTAGCATCAACAAGGCATTTGCGCCTACAGAGCTGCCGCTCACTGGATATTTTCTCTTTTTCGGACCATTCTCTTTAAACCCTTTTGTGCATGAAAAAGATCGTCTTGACCATATCTACATGCCTAAATGCATTGAGTTGCTGCCATGTGATTTGCTGATTAGAAATTTTGGTTAACAAGCAGTTGGACAGGTGTACCTAATAAAGTGTCCGTTGTATACATAATACATATACACAGTACACACATATATGGCATGTCAAAACAAAATTTTATTTTGGATGCAATTAATCATTATTAATTTTAGCCTAGCACTAATTTCTTAATAATTTATTTTATTAAAACATATGTGTCGGACTCTACAAGCCTTTTTTTAATCAATTTCTCAAACATTCTTATCACTGCTAAAATAAGTTGTGCTTATTAGTTGTGCAGTTTAAGATAAAAAACGTTTATGACATAATGATCTTTACTTATTTATTACCTTTATTCAGTTTAATGCATCTTTAATTAAATGCATATTCATTTCTTTCGAAAAAAAAAAAACTACTATACACTAAATGGCCATATGATTCTTAACTTAATAGTTTAAAATTATTAACTCCTATTTACCACCAACAAAGTATGGTCTTAAAATGACGGAAATGTAACTAATGTCTGTTAGAAAAGTGCAATTGTTTTCTTATTTTTATATTCCTTGTAAGTACAAAATGGAGTCCTTTTCAGCTCATTTTCTCCAACCAAAGATGTTAATAAAAGGCTGCATGCATCAAAAATACAGTTAATGGGCTATCGACAGCTCATGTGTCTGGATATGGATACAAAAACCTCAATGTCAATATCAGTTCAGTGAGCTACACAAAAAGCTATGACTGTGTTTCCATGAGCAATAACTCAATAAAGAAACGTTTAAAATCCAATTGTGAAAATAAAAATATACCTGCAATGATAATTGTGGTTCAATGTTTGAGAGCGAATGACAGTACAAGGACATCTGAGATCATAAAAAAAAAATTGCAGCACAAAGTAAAAAAAGAAGTGCATAAGCCGTGACTTCAAATCTCTTGTAAAGTTCCTCCAGAGTTATTTTCATAAGCCCTTAAATATCTTATCCTTTTAAAGAGACTGGTAGAGCTATTTAAAACTCACTAAGTGCATGGAAAGTGTCTTGATGTATCTAGACCTAAGTGAGGAGGACATTTCTTATTTGGGATTTTAATTGAGCATTTTGATTGAAGTTACATCTGTCCCAAGCTGTTACGATTCTTTACTAAACCTCAATGGAGATTCATTTATAAATTGGCGTTTAGGAAAAAATGGACAGGTCAGGAGCACACATATCTAGAACAGGGCTCGAGCTAATCAATATCTACAAATGTACAATTATGTGACAAGCATGGTAATCTATCATAAACACTATTGTTTGTTTAGTCATTTTTGTCCATTAAAGTCGTGGAAACACAATGTTTGACAGACGTAATGACGCATGGTAAAGCAATGGAAAATTCAACATGACCTTAACGTGACCTGTTCAAAAACGCACTCTAAAAAGGCTAAACTAAATAAAAAAACAACTAAAACCAAACAAACTAAAACTATTAATAAAAACTATTAATAAAAAGGCTTGGAATATGGTCATATTTTTCACCAAAATTGTTTTATCCTGATTAGTAACAAAAAGCAAACCTTACTGACCCCAAACTTTGGAACAGTTGTATAGAATACAACTGAAGTATACACAAACAGTAAGTAGCATTTTAGGATGTGTTCTTGTAGTTTAGTTCTTTGGTCTGGATTAAAACAAAAGAAAATGACACGTTTGGTCTTGATTTGCAATGGAACTTAACATCAAAAACAATGCTATGTTCCAGATTAAACATGCTTATTGTATCTGTGTAGAAGTAATTGTATAATTAAAATCTGTATAACATAAAATGTGTAAAGGAGTCCAAAACGTACCAGTAATTCTTCATCCAGAGACAAAGATGACCTAAATAACCTATAGCTGTAGTGAGTAGGGATGGGTATCATTAAGGTTTTAACGGTATTACTACTTTTATCGATACTGCTTATCGGTTCGGTACTTTAACGGTTCTCTTATCGATACTTATTGTACTGTTTTTTAACGAAAAAACTAATTGAACAGAACTAACAACACTGTTGTATTATTACGCTTTTAATGTAAAATATAACAAAACCAATAATTGTAAAACAAATGAATAATTTATTTTCTGTAAAAGAATGTAAAGAAAAATCAACATGTTTGCCTTTTCTGGCAAAAGTCGAGATCTTTCTTGGTTTATTGTGCTCCCTGCAGTTGAAATACCCTCTTTGAGTTGCAAAATGCAGTTAAATGAGATAATGTTTATGATTTTTCATTAACACATTTACATGAATGAGTTATCGGTGTTTTGGGATTTAACTGTGATTTTAATACAGTTTTGGAGCATCTAGCAATGTAAAAATAAGCAGTTTTTTTATAGTTTCTTAATAAGCATAGTTTATTATTAGGCTATTCATAGGCTATACTTGTAAATGCAGCTGATGTAAAAGCATTTTTTATGTTAAAGCTTTATTTAGGCTACTGATGAAAAAAATACTGTATTCATTCTTGTTTTACTAATTTAGGTGATTGACTGCTGGCATAACAATGTGGATGATGTAACGTTACCGTTAGTAGCTAGGCAGTCAAAAACTTTTCATTTGTCTTTCTGCAGTTAATGCACTTTTAAAAGATACTTTCACTTAGCCAGATAGCTTGTGTTTCTGCTTATACAAGAAAACAACTTGTTGCATTGTTGCAACGAGCATTATCAATGCTCAATGCAAATACAACCCGTTTAGTTCACTCTGCAAGCTTACAAGCTGCGTGAGTCTGTCACGAGCTATGTGTGTGCGCTTAGTGCGAGCCTCCACTGAGTGCGTGCGCACAGAAGAGAAATGTGAAGGCTTTTACACGACGTGCTCACCAGAAACATGAGCATTTGTCATGTGAGATTGCCAACTGTGCAGACGAATATCAAATATTGTAGATTAGAAAAGGTTTGTCAGTTAAATTAAGCTACTGTAAGTACAGTTTATTTAGCAATATTTCTCCAGTACCGATAGCAGAACCGTTAACGTCAGAGCTTATCGATACTTCTGTCTTTTATAATGTAGCCCCGATACCGATAAAGTACCGAGTTGCGGTACCCAACCTAGTAGTGGGCAAGAATGTAACTATGATAAGTCTGTCCTTTTATGGTCCAATCTTGTGAATTATATCCTAATTTTGCTTCATTTGGTATGTTTGAACTATGCTGCATTCATACCGTGTTTTGGTTGAAAGCAAACTGAAAGTTCAGTGCGCATCACCCTAGAATTACACTAGCGTTCATTTAAATTAAACCAAATCTACCAAGTCTGAACATCCCCTGAAAGTGTCAAAGTCACACACAAAACATCTTCGATCAGTGACAACAGCCCTGGGTTAGTGTGTTGACAAATTACACTACAGTGTTCACGGCGACCCGAGTTAAATTCCTTGCTCAAGATCCTTTGCCGATCCTTCCCTTCCCACTCTGCTCCCCATGCATTCCTGTTAATACTCTTTCCTATCCGAACCAATTAAAAGTGAAATCCCAACCCCAGCCAAAAAACTACATAAATTATTATTTTTATCTCTAACCGGGTCCCATAGTGAATAAATCTCCAAAAGACACCCTAGCATTTTCGTATGAATAGCCAATCCTTCTATTTTGTGAATTGATTATGTCATCAGCCCACGTTTTACCCTTAGTCAAGGTATTCCACAATTTGTGCCTTAGTCAGGCACTGCCACATCATGTAACAGCGACAACAATAGCAGACTACATGCTTGTGTTTGTGCTGCAGAAGCATTACCATGTTTGTCTTGTGTCTGGTTAGTATACAGCATAAAGGAGTATGTGCATACTCCAAGTCTTCTTTTTTATGTATCTTTGTGGGGAAATTACAGTGTGACACACTGGCCTGGCATGTATACTACATAGTTTTAGTTGGTTTTAGTGGTTTCGTGTGTACAAAGATTTTTTTAAGACAAGGCAAGTAGGGATAGGGAAAGCTCTGGATTCCTGTGGACACAATACAATCCTGGGATGCTCTTGAAAACAATTAATTCAAGATTATAAACAAATATGTTTCATATAGTGCCAACCAGTATCAACAAAAGCAATTCAATCTAATCAGAAACAACTCATTTTAAAATCCAGTTTAACATTGCTAATAGCAAACTCTACAAGAATCTTGTTTCACAAACTTATTTTCCATGTTTAGCATTTCAAATCCCTTATGAGGTACCACTATTTCACTTATTCTGCCTAAAAAGGCAGTTGCCTACGTATGCAGTAGAAAGTAAGGCAAATTTTACTGTAGAGAATCATTCTTCTAACATGTAACCGAGTACCACAATCACGTCAAAATGGTGTCTGATGACCCAAAATTAGCACCAATAATTAGAGCTCTCTTGGGTCAGTAATCTGCCTTATAATTAGGAAGTTTAAATAGCTCTGGGTGGCCACATTGGCACACGGTAAGTGCTGGAGTGTGTGTTGCTGTGTGTGTGTAAGATGGGGGGGGACACGTCCTGGTAATTGCTCCAATCTGGAGCCAAAGCACACATAAAACCCTAAGATTTGTGATGCTAAAGTGTGGGCAGGGTAGAATGAAGAGATAAATGTAAAATAGGTCTCCCATTCAGGCTTTGTGCTGGGGAACAATACAGATATCACCACAACCAAATATTTTACTCATTTGACTGTATAAAATTAGACGTCAAGATTTCTTTTACAGTCGATTTATTGTCTTTGTGTGATTGGGAATAAGACGAAAGTATTGAACAGGATCAGAAAAGGATGCTACATTCAAATTTATGATGGCAACGTGCACCACTACTGAAAGAATAAAATAATAAAATGACTTGCAAGGCTAAAGATGTTCATTAAAACAAATTAAAAAGCAAAATGTCAGTGGAATATTTAAATTTATGTGAGTAAAATAAAGCCTTTCCTATCCACTGAATTTCTTACTTTCATCGGATCAATTAGAATGCCATCGCTTCAGAGGTAACCATGCAAACACACACACACACACACACACACACACACACACACACACACACACAGCATGCCATAGTAAAAGGTGAGCGGCTTGACTGACAGTCCACCAGTAGGACGGAATAGCCCTGAAGGTAAATGCTAATGAGTGTCAACAGGGAGGAAACAGAAACAGAAACAGATGAAGAAGTAAAAGTTCAAAGCCAGGCTAAAGCTATCTAAGGGAACACAGTAGCAACAGGGAATAGGGGTGTCTGGTTAAAAACAAAGTAGTTCCTACCCCAAAACGCTTTTCTTTTATTCTCAAATCCCGCTACTGTTTGTTGACAGGATACAGTCTCAACATGTTTTTAATGCAAAACAAGCATTTAATGCAGGGATACTCAACCGGTGGGCCTCAGCGATTCTGCACCTGGGCCGCGAAATAGCTTAAAATTAACTCTCAATATTATACAATAATTTTTGGATTTCATTATTAATATATTGTATTAAAATGATCGAAGTAATGCACTTTCTCCTGTTCTCTAATTTATTACTTCAAACTTGGCGCAGAAACATGATCGCGTCTGCAACTAGTACCTGTAAGTCTGTTCATTCACAACCTATGCGTGAAGTGAAAGTGAAAGTCTCTTTGTGTATTTTTGTGTGAACTATTTAATATATCCGCATAGTTGTCCAAATGAATGTCCTGTGAGTGTTTTATAATGGACGCGAGCCTATACAGGAGGATCTAGCGAGGCTTCATGGTGTTTCTGCCATAGAATGTAAAATAAACTTGGATATGAGCTTCAGATGCACTCTGGCGGAGCTGTTCCCTGTTCCTGTCAGCGATCTTTCAATAATATTCAGCTGCAAACTCAACTCCCATCAGATCGATGCTAACAGATTTAGAGTGGGTTTTTTTTCAGATTTAGAGTGTCTCTTTGAATTTGTGTATTTAAAAAAAAAATTATAATAATAATGATATATATATATATATATATATATATATATATATATATATAGTGAAAACGGTTAAGAACCCCTGATTTGATGGATAATGCTACGTGATGAAACGAACACAAAAGAAGCTACTCTTGAACCGCTAAAGATCCTAAAGCGAAACAGTTATGATTTTGCCAATGGTTGACATCTGCAAGGTTACAGAGACAAAAACTGTACACAGCAAAAGCAAGAAATCAGCCCTTCCCCCGACCCAATATCAGCTGATTAAATTTTACCAGTACTGGCTGCCATTCAAGGTGCTCTGAATTTTAGCTGCAACAAATTGTATTTGATTATGTTTATTGTACTCTCAGCTAAAGCCATTTTGCCTAAGAGCATAATTCAATTCATTTTGTGAAATTGCGTCACTTTACTCGTTGAAAGTTTTTGTGTTGTCTTAACTGCTACGAGACTTAAAGAGATTACCCAAAACTGAAAACTTTCTCACCCTTCACTTGTTCCAAACCTCTTTGTCTTTCATTCTTTTGTTGAATACAAATAAATATGTTTTGAAGAATGCTGAAAACCTGTAACCATTGACTATTTGATTGTTTTTTTCTACTACAGAAGTTAATGGTTACAGGTTTTCAGCTTTCTCTAAAATATATTCTTTAGTGTTCAACAAAGAAACTTATAAAGGTTGAAAGCACTTGAGGGTAAGTAAAGATTGTGTAAATTTCCATTTTTGAGTGAACTATTCATTCATTCATTTATTTTCCTTCGGCTTAGTCCCTTTATTTATCAGGGGTCGCCACAAAGAACTGGCAACTTATCCAGCATATGTTTTACACAGTGGATGCCCTTCCAGCTGCAACCCATTACTGGGAAACACCCATTCCCTCTCACATTCACACACATAGACTACGGCCAATTTAGTTTATTTAATTACCTGTACCGCATGTCTTTGGACTGGGGGAAACTGGAGCACTTGGAGAAAACCCACGCGAGCATGGGGAGAACATGCAAACTTTGCACAGAAATGCCAACTGACCCAGCCTGGACTCGAACCAGCAACCTTCTTGGTGTGAGGCAACGGTGCTAACCACTGAGCCACCGTGCCGCCATTTTTAAGTGAACTATCCCTTTAAATTCATAATTTTTGTGTCACATTTGTGTAAGCTCAATGGTTTTAAATGGCGTTTTCATTGGTTTGGGAGTCCTGATGTGGCAACATCAAACATCATCTCTTGTTCTACACACAAGGTCACCTTGAGAGCTGTTCCCCTCCTCCATTTCACCCTCCCTCCCTCGCTCACTCCTCTTTTTCCATATCAGCAGGAATATTTCACGCCTCACTAAGGGAGATCCTTCCTATCGGATAACACAATGGCAAAGTGGCAGTCAGGAGGAATGCACAGCAGAGGAGTGTGGGTGTCTGGTTTTTCTTACTGAAGAAGAAAGCAGAGTCAAAAAATAGATGATGACACTGTTTAAAGTTTAACTGAGGACACAAAAACATATCCAGACAGCAGTGCATTTAAGATGCATTTAACGTACAACTGTCTGGATTCATATCATGGCTTGGTTGTTTAAACCCTTAATTTCACTTGAGTGGTTTCATTCTTCCTATATATGTTAACCTTGAGCCCTGTCTGTAGAGATAGTAAGTGATAGTAAGGCCTTCCTCATCAGTGATACACTACACCTCGTACAACACTGTAACATCAAACCGCTGTGTAGTCTGAGGATACAGCATGACTGCATACACACTTTCCCTTTAGGGACACTACTCCTGTCACAATACACGTCAGCCAGAAAACACACAACAATGACACAGTCTATCAGTAGACCAAAATAGAGGTTGTCAATAACTATGTGGGCCCTATGATTTCTGAGATGCAGAATTGAATCACAGAATATATAGTCATAAAAATGAAATGAACTGTATTATGTGAACTTTTACTAACTTTTATGAATACAATTTGTTTCATTAAATTAAACACAGGATTGTATACCTTATCAAACTGCAATGAGGACTACTTTGGTGAACATTAATAAAAAATTAACTTTTTATTTCCACGTACACTCACCAGCCACTTTATTAGGTACACCTTACTAGTACCGGGTTGGAGCCCGTTTTGCCTCCAGAACTGCCTTAATCCTTCATAGCATATATTCAACAAGGTACTGGAAATATTCCTCAGAGATTTTGGTCCATATTGACATGATAGCATCACGCAGTTGCTGCACACTTGGATTCTGCACATCCATGATGTGAATCTCTCGTTTTACCACATCATAAAGATGCTCTATTGGATTGAGATCTGGTGACTGTGGAGGACATTTGAGAACAGTGAACTCATTGTCATGTTCAATAAACCAGTCTGAGATGATCTGCGTTTTATGACATGGTGCGTAATCGTGCTGAAAGTAGCCATCAGAAGATGGATACACTGTGGTCATAAAGGGATGGACATGGTCAACAACAATACTCAGGTAGGCTGTGGCATTGACACAATGCTCAATAGTACTAAAGGGCCCAAAGTGTGCCAAGAAAATATCCCCCACACCAGTACACCACCACCACCAGCCTGAACCGTTGACACAAGGGAGGATGGATCCATGCTTTCATGTTGTTGATGCCAAATTCTGACCCTACTATCCAAATGTTGCAGCAGAAATCGAGACTCATCAGACCAGGCAACGTTTTTCCAATCTTCTATGGTCCAATTTTAGTGAGCCTGTGCGAATCGTAGTCTCAGTTTTCTGTTCTTAGCTGACAAGAGTAGCACCCGTTGTGGTCTTCTGCTGCTGTAGCCCATCTGCTTCAAGGTTGGACATGTTGCACGTGCAGAGATGCTCTTCTGCATACCTCGGTTGTAACGAGTGGCTATTTGCGTTACTATTGCCTTTCTATCAGCTCAAACCAGTCTGGCCATTCTCCTCTGACCTCTGGCATCGACAAGGCATTTGCGCTTACTTTCAGACCATTCTCTGTAAACCCTAGAGATGATTGTGCATGAAAATTCCAGTAGATCAGCAGTTTCTGAAATACTCAGACCAGCCCGTCTGGTACCAACAACCATGCCACATTCAAAGTCACTTAAATCACCTTTCTTCCACATTATGATGCTCAGTTTAAACTGCAGCAGATCATCTTGACCATGTCTACATGCCTAAATGCATTGAGTTGCTGCCATGTGATTTGCTGATTAGAAATTTGCATTAACGAGCAGTTAGACAGGTGTACCTAAAAAAGTGTCCGGTGAGTGTATGTTGTTTCATGTTTTAACTGGAATTTAAATTTAATCTGAATTTGTAAAAAAAATAAAAATAAATAACTTATTATATTTCAACTTTTCATAAATCACTGTTAAGCTGAAGTTGTTGTTGTTCATGTTATATGTTCATCATATTCATGATGTTCATGTAAACTCCCTCACAGCAGTTACTGGTGGGGCAGGAAAAGAGTCCCAGCATCAATAATAGTCACCAGCGCATGCCTGTCCCCTCGGGATAAGACATTATGAAGCAGGGTAGTACAGTGTGAGTGAAAGAAAACAGAACTGAAGATAAACTCTGTCATTTGGGCCACAGCATGTTTGTTCAGAGGGACAGTGTGGCGTGGGCAGCACTGCCATGAAGTTTTGTTTGTAATGCTGACCCATAATCTATTTTCAGCTGCAGTGTCTGCATGTGGCCATTACATTTGGGCTAATTTGTGGGCTTTAAAGCAGTTAAAAACAATGGAAATAGAAGCGAAGCGAAGAGAAGAGAAGAGAAGAGAAGAGAAGAGAAGAGAAGAGAAGAGA
>CAIGQZ010032312.1:11597527-11619537 GCA_903798205.1 Danio tinwini
AGAAGAGAAGAGAAGAGAAGAGAAGAGAAGAGAAGAGAAGAGAAGAGCATTACTTAAAAATATGTTCTATATCAGCTTATTATCATGTTATGGCCAATAGGTATGTCAAAAAATACCAATAAATGTCTATTGATGTGGCACCAACAAAATGACAATACGACACCAATGCGCTTTTTAAGTCGTGACGTATGGAATACTGTTTCCGGGTCCAAGCCACCACTCATTTGAATTGAGAAAATATTTATTTATGACCACTTTTTAGTCATATCACACATTAAAGTGAATTTTATATAAAATCATGGTGTACAGATCACAGACACCAATATTTGAACAATTTATAAAAATGTATAAATACTTTCTTGTCATCTAATATTAGGCATGGATATAAATATTGTGATCTCGATTTTTGAAAGTATTACAGCACTTTGTAAATGTTTATTATTACCATTTGTTGAGTCTCCCCATACAGTTTGATAGAGTGCTTGGACCTAGAATATGCTTCATGTGACGTCACACTTAACAATAGGGCTGCACAATATATTGTTTTAGCATGGATTTCACAATGTGTGAATGTGCAATATTCACATCGCAGGATCTGTAATGTGGAGTTAGGATTATAGTTGACCAGGTATAATTGTGGAATCATGTCATTTTAACCATAAAAATGTTTATTAGTTGTGCTTGTTTTAAGGCCTGTGACTGTGTTTAAAGCATTTGGGCACAAGGAATTATTGCATATTGTAGCTTTAACAATAATTATTCATTCATTTATTAATTTTCTTTTCAGCTTAGTGCCTTTATTTATCTGGGGTCGCCACAGTGGAATGAACCACCAACTTATCCACCATATGTTTTACGCAGCGGATGCCCTTCCAGTTGCAATTCATCACTGGGAAACACCCATACACTCTTATTCACACACATACACTGCGGACAATTTAGCTTACCCAATTCACCTATACCACATGTTTTTGGACTTGTGGGGGAAACCGGAGCACCAGGAGGAATAACAATAATTTATTTTATTCAATAACGTATATTATTTCATTGTTTAATAATTTTATATATGTACCTGAATAATGCTAAACTCTTTCATGTATACCTTTGCTCTACTGTATTTACCTATGCTGGTAATTAATCTATTATATTTTCTGCAGATGCACTCTAAAAAATCATCCCATTCAACCTAAATATATTAATTATTTTAAAATAGAGTTATAAAAGTTATTTGGTGAAATATCGCAATATAAATCCCAAAGAATTTTAAATATTGCAGTGTATGTTTTTTTCCAATATCGTGCAGCCCTACTTAACAAGCGGATACATAGTGCATCCCAAAAGAAAAATAAAATAAGATAAAAATTGTTAGATAAATTAATTTGATACATTTGCACATATTCTATCTATTTTCTTCTTTATATATACAGTTAAAGTCAAAATTATTAGCCCCCCTGAATTATTAGCCCCCCTGTTTATTTTTTTCCTCAATTTCTGTTTAAGGGAGAGAAGATTTTTTTCAAAACATTTCTAAACATAATAGTTTTAATAAATAATTTTTAATAACTGATTTATTTTATCATTGCCATGATGACAGTACATAATATTTGACTAGATATTTTTCAAGACACTTCTATACAGCTTAAAGTGACATTTAAAGGCTTAACTAAATTTATTAGGTTATCTAGGCAGGTTAGGGTAATTAGGCAAGTTATTGTATAACGATGGTTTGTTCTGTAGACTATCGAAAAAGAAATTAGCTTAAAGGGGCTAATAATTTTGACTTTAAAATGTTTATAAAACAAATATATATATATATATATAAATATATATATATATATATATATATATATATATATATATATATATAGACATACTGTGAAAATTTCCTTGCTGTTAAACATCATTTGGGAAATATTTCGAAAAAAAAAAATTTAAAAGGGGGCTAATAAATTTGACTTTAACTGTACATGTATAAAGACCCAAAGTTAAGAGGTTATACACCCAAAGTTATAATTGCATGTGCTTCTTGATACAATCACATGTAATTGTAGTTTTCAATCAGCTGAATGGTTTGAATGTGCCAGAATTATTGTGCTGACAAAGAGTTTAGTATATGATCAATAGGACAGAGTATATGATCAATAGGATCTACCGAACAAACAGTTTAGACCAACGAATAAAAACAATGCTTCATTCATCATCTGTTTGTATACCTGTATAAAAACTTGAAGGACTGCCCTTTCAGCAACCAGAATAGAACCTCTTGTGTTTGAACCTTTGAACATGAATCTTCCTGGGTCTAGAAATAATTTTTGATCCTGACAAAAATACAAAAAATTTTATAAATTATCAGAAAAAAGGTGAAGTGGCAAAGCCAAAACTCAACTCGAGTTGTATGGCATCTCTAAACTGCACTAGAGCCAAAACATTAAAATCCAAAACCCATTTTCACTTGGAGATGACAAGGGAAGAATGCAGGAGCTGGCCAAACACTGTTTAACTTCTGCTTGTAGAACAAAAGCACAGGCACATACAAGCATAGATTAAAAAGAAACCATTCCTTCCACCAGTCCAGAGTTGAAGACATCCTGTACTCAAGCGCCTCTTTTTCCCTCTAAATGTTCAGTCCTCAGCTGTGTTCTTGGCTGATTTGTATTCTGGCTGACGAGAAGAAGGAGACATCGCGGCTCAGAGTTGTAGCCAGCTGCACCGTGGCTCTCCGCCCGTCCTCTGAGCCTTAAATCAGAACCGGCCTACCTGCCTTCAAAAAGAGGGTGGAGGCAGAGAGAAACCAAATCGGCCCGGATTGCTAGATACAAGTGCAGCTGGCCACTAGACATCAGTTTCACTCATTAATCTGATAATGTGTTATTATTATAACCAAAATTCCCCTACGACCCGACAGCGGTTTATCCTAAAACTCTCCCCTGATGAGCCTCGCTAATATAAATCCTACTACAAAGAGCCAGAGGGGATGAGACGAGAAAAAAAGCAAAGAAAATGAGGAGAAAAGAAAGAGAAAGACAGAAAATGAAAATGGGACAAGAATGCCTAAGAGACTGATGCAAAGCTGAAACAACATGAAACGGAATCGGCAGCATTTAATTTGTGTAAAGTGCAATATTTCACAGTGAAACGGAATATTCACAAATGATGCCAAACATTTTGAGCTAAAAAAGTGGTTCTTGTTGATTCTTGTTCTTGTTGAAGTCTAAAAGGTCAATACAAGTCAACGTCTACAAGCAACTGACGTGGTGTGTTAACAAATCCATTTTATTTACAGTTAAAGCCCGAAATTATTTATACCCCTGGCAAATTCTGACCTAAAGTTAGTTTTATTAAATTTTATTATTTATTAGTTTTTTGTTTTTTTTTTGACCAGAAACGACACAGGTTTCTCCCAAAATATAATAAGATGATGTACAATGGGCACCATTGTAGGAAAAAATATATATTTGTCAGCTTTTATTTACATCTAAACAAAAACTTTAAGTCAAATTTTGTATTGAATCTGGGTATGAATAATTTCGGGCTTAAATGTATGTTTAATATTTTTATATATTTAATATTTTTACATAGGTTTCATTTTTAAAGTTCTACTGCAGAGGGATACTTTTAAATGAGAAATAAAGTATATAATGGCAAAGACAATATAAATGCAACAAAAATACACAAAAGAAAAGGGGAATAGTTTAATATCAGCCAATAATTACAATACAGAACCATAAGTCATCAAAATTGAACGATGGTCTTTATGTATATATTATTCACTGCAAAAAAAAATATTTTCTTACTTTGGGTTATTGTCTTGTTTCCTATCCAAATACCTAAAAAGTATTAAATCCAAACACCTTTCTAGACTAGTAAAAAATAATGTTTTGTTTTCGGATGTCAAAATTAAATGAGTTTTTTTCTATAAAACAAGCTAAATTGTGTAAAAATGGCATAAGAAAAATCTACTTATTTCCTGTTCAAACAACTAAAAATTATTAAATCAATATGTTTTTAGACTACTAAAATATTTTGTTTTGTTTTTAGAAATAATATGTCCAAATTAAGTGACTTTACCTTAAAACAAGCAAAATTATCTGCCAATGGTATAAGTAAAATAAAGAAAACAATATTACTTACCTAGTAGGAAGATTATTTAGCTTGTTTTAAGGAAGAAAACACTTAAATTGGACATTTTTGAAAACAAAACCACATTTTTACTTGTCTAGAAAATGCTTCTTAATTGGGATTTGCTTAGATATTAGGACAAGAAGCAAGACTAAAAGTCTAAGTAAGAAAAGCATATTTACAGTGTTGTGCATCTTTTCATTATAAGAGAAAAAGAAAAATATGTATGTTACTGTATAGGCTGCACAATACTGGTAAAATCTGACATTGCAATATTTTATTTTACTGCAATATACATTGCGATATGAATAATTTCACCAGACATCCATAGCTCTACTTCAAATTAATTGATAAATTTTTATTGATTGTGATGAATTTGTAGGGGAGAAAATCATGCAAATTAAATATAATAAACAAATGAACAGTAATAATAATAAGTAACAGTAAGCATAAACATAATAGAGCAACAATAAAAGTGAAACAAACAGTGTTGTATTGTTTTCATGGGGAACAGAACAGTAGTCAGATACAGAAATTGAATAATTGTAAAATAACATTGTAGAGTTTTCATTGTATAAATAATTTGTGCCCGGATGCTTACAGTAACAAAAAAAAAACCCATAAATGATAAACTTTCACTCCGTTATGATTAAACTCTTCAGTGACTCCATAATTTCTCCTGTGTTCGTAAATGCCGCTACTGGTCCCAGCATCTAAAATCAACATTGCAGAACCTGGGTTGTGACTATTGTGAACATGCACATTGTTATATCGATGCTGAAACAATATATTGTGCAGCTCTACATGTTACTATATATTCTGCAAGCTGTGCAGAGAACAGATTATGTGACACTAGCCACTGTACAGTTTTCTCACATCAGTCAGAGCAAATGGGACCAGATACAAATACCATCCCTAGTGTCCTGCCAAACCCAGTTCAGACTCTCTATCTGTTAAAACACCCCCCACAACACCATTATAACACTAAAACCAATTCACATATCACCCACATGCTGCTAACTGCAGTCAAGAATAATTCACAATCACTGAATATTTAGTGGATTGACACAAAATGGGTAATACGAAATAAAGTCGTCCCTGACTGGAGTTAATAGTACTCAGTGACCTCAAAGACTTGCCATAAAGGTACTTATAGCCATCTAAATATCAAAGATCATTTGCATAAACCACTGCTGAAAACGCTTAATCTAATCCTCACCCTTTCCTCTAACATAACCTGAGTGTTAACTCTTTCCTCTAAAAGCCACTTTTAGCCCTGTTATAATACTATAGCCATAACACGCTTTGCCATTGACCTTAATCCTTCACAATTGTGTGGTGATAGGAAGCAGACTTATTGTTTTTGACATAAACCTCAATAGGCCGGTGTTTTGATCTGTCATGATACACAATCCATTTCTTTCTTAGAGAACAGACCACACTGTCATGAGTTTTTCTCTTTTTTTTTTCTTCTCGAATAGTATGACGGTTGAGTTTGACAGCTGGGGAATGGAAAAGTGTATCGTGAAGCCCAGAGAAAATAGGAAATCTCGATCTGGAGCATAAAAGGAGGGTGCGTGTGGCTGGCGAGGGTGACAGATCCTATTACAGTCAGACAGGCTAATAGAATACTGTCCAGTAGTGCCTCTTAAACAAAGAGTTCAAACGAAGCGTGGCCGAGCACACGCATGGATCAGCATTTAAACAATAACTAAAATAACACCAAAAAATGAAAAACAATTCAATTTAAGTATTAATTAGGGCTGAACAATACGTTGTTTGAGCCTTGATATCGCAATGTGTGTATATGCAATAGTATCATCGGAGTAGTTCCTTATTTATTAAACATTAAAGGATAAAGATATTATTAAATATTCATTCATTCTTTTCCTTCAGATTAGTTCCTTGTTTATCAGGGATCACCGCAGCGGATTGAACTGCCAACTATTCCGGCATATATTTTACGCAGCAGATGCCCTTCCAGCCACAACCCAGTACTGGTAAAATGATTAAATATTATTTTGTGAGATTGTAGAGTGAACAAGAAAGACGTGTAATTTACTGTGAAAGATTTAATGTAAGATGTGTAGGGAGACGAGTGCCAATTTATTTTGGGTTTATCCTCTTTTATGTTTTCTCCTGTTTTTGGTTTAGTCAAGGATTGAGGTAAGAGCAATGTCATTAGTTTGAGGGTATTTTTTTGTAATAGGAAATGTAGGACTTACTAGCTATTAGGAAGCTTGTTTGTTGTTTTTGCCTTACCCCCCTCCTGATGATTTTGGCTAAGCAAGTTTTCATTTAAGTATTTTTGTAGACCCTTTTTGGAAATGTAAAAAGATTGGCTTTGTTTAGCTGTAAATAAAAGAGAAACATTTTTTTCCTGAGTTTTCTTTTCCTTTATACAGTTGAAGTCAGAATTATTAGCCCCCTTGAATTATTAGCCCCCCTGTTTATTTTTCCCCAATTTTTGTTTAACGGAGAGAAGATTTTTTAACACATTTTAAACATAATAGTTTTAATAACTCATTTCTAATAACTGATTTATTTTATCTTTGATGACAGTACAATATATTTAACTAGACATTTTTCAAGACACTTCTATACAGCTTAAAGTGACATTTAAAGGCGTAACTAGGTTAATCAGGTTAACTAGGCAGGTTAGGGTAATTAGGCAAGTTATTGTATAACGATGGTTTGTTCTGCAGACCTTAAATTTTGACTTAAACTAAAACAAATAAGATTTTCTCCAGAAGAAAAAATATTATCAGATATACTGTGAAACTTTACTTGCTCTGTTAAACATCATTTGGGAAATATTTAAAAAAGGAAAAAAAGTCAAAAGTCATTTTTTTCAGATATTTCCAATTTTGTGCAGCTGTAATATTAATTGAAATAAAAATGAAATAATAAAATCCGACTTACTGAAATAAAAAATATATATTTAAAAAGCAAAATCATACAATCCACAAAAGAATGTTGAAATAAAGAAAATGTAACTAAAATTAAATTGAAAACTGTATGAAAATATGAAAAAGTGAATTCAATTTTAGTCTCTAAAAATTACTAATAGTGCTGGAATGATATAGAATGCTGAAACCGGAGAATGTGCATGATGATGAGGTAATCAGTTACAGTATTAAAGAGTTAGTTCACCCAAAAATGTAGCACAATACAAAAGACAATTGAACATCCAATGAATGTCAACAGGGACTCTTTGACTTTTTTTTAGACATTTAGAAAATGACAAATTGTTTGTTGTCAATTAAATCAAAATTAAACCTCCTCCATTACCCAAATTGTTCATATTTGACCGAAAGTTGTGTAACAACTAGGACTGCACAATATATCGTTTTATCATCGATATCACAATGTGATCATCCGCAATAGTCACATCGCAAGATATGCAATATTAAGTCTGGATTATAATTGATCATATTCATGTGTTTTTGAGGCCAGTTGATCGTATAATAATTTTAAAAGCATTCAAGAGTAAGAAATTGTACCATTTCTAGCTTTAATAATGATGAGTTTTATTGAATTATTTTTATTATTCAATTACTACACCTGAATACTGTTAGACTATGAAAATGCTAAAACATTGTATATTGCAATTGTATCTTTTTCTTTATTGTATTTATTCTATGCTAGTAGACTGTTTATTAGAGTTTATGCAGATACGCTTCCCAACAAAATAATCCCAATCAATCTAAAATTAAAAATTATTTTAATTCTGACATCATTGAGTCATCTGGTGCACTGTAAAAAAAAAGTTGACTCAACCTAAAATTAAGGCAACAAACTTCAAGACATTTTTAGGGTTACTCAACTAAAATCGAGTCAAGTGAAGTAATTGAGTTGAAAGTTGAGTCAACTCAAAAATGTCCTGAAGTCTGTTGCCTTAAATTTTTAAGTTAAGTCAACTTTGCTTTTTTCACATTGTGGAATTGTATTTATATCGCAACATATAATCGCAGGATAACAAAATATCGCAATGTTAGATTTTTCCAATATCGTGCAGCCCTAGTAATAAAAACCTAGCATGTTTTTAGATTTAAAGCAAAAAGGAAATAAGTGAGAAACAAAAAAAGTAGCAAATACAGAAAGCCTGCATTATTGTGCAGGAACTGCTTGGCGAGAGCAACCTTTGGCATGGGTTTCCCCTCTGCTCTTTAAAATAATTCCATTAAGAGGGGACCCCCAGTGTCCTTTGGGGCCAATGCTTTGATCTGTTCCTGGTTTGCCCTCTTGTTTGGTGGAAAACCCAGAGGCACATCACAAAGGTGCAAGTGTAATAATTGGCTGCGAGGAGTCTAGATTCAAAGCAGCTGTCCAGACTACATGAGGGAGCAGTTCTGCCTGAAATAAACGAATGCTTCATTAAACCACAAGAAAGAACAATCTGGAATGCCTTAGTTTTATCAGCATAGAGGGCATTCAAGTTGATTTATTTCATGCCATGAAATGTGCTTTCAGTAAGGACAGAAAGAAGAGATGCTGAGCCATTGGGCCCATTTACATGAAAAAAAAACTGTAAATAGCCAGCATTTACTTGTTTTTGTAAAGACCATTTGGTGTCTTATGAAAGAGACGAGGCACTCAGCATGATGAATGAAGCACAGATTAAGTTCCTCTCGTGACTTAAACAGGATTTGAGATTACACTCACTGTTTGTGTGACAACACGGATTTGCCTCGTAATCTGAAGTGCTGCAGGATTCACCTCCTGTGCTACTCTAAATACCCTTCTCTTGTCTGACTCACACATCTTGGATGTGAACTGCGATCGCTACAATGGTCCCGCTGTCAGAAAAGGCCAGCAAACAGAACAGCCGTAGTTTACATAAGCAGTAAAACTGTGCAGGGTGGGCCTCTGTAATGCCAGCATTTCCCTCATTTTTTTCCCTCCACTTGCTGTCTGTTGGAATGGCTGCATCTGTGGGGTGACAAAAACTCCTGTGTTCAAGCATTTGGCACATTTGCCTTCACCAACACACGCTCAAACCCCACACACGTGCCTGCGCAAACTCTGGAAATGGTGACAAATCTGCAAATCAGGGTGGAGTGCAGCAGGGTTATGGGGTGATGTTGAAGCAGAGGGTGGGGTCACTGTCCACTCAACGTTCCTTGGGCCTTTACAGGACTCATGCCAGCCAGAGCATTGCCCTGCACCAGGAAATGCTCTGCAGGGGGGTTTGGCCATCTGTGCCTGGCCTAGCGCATCAGCTTGGCCAACTGCCATATACCTCTCACGTCGCCTGTTATAGCCTTGATCTACGGCTACAACTCCAGCCATATATCAATGGCTTGAGTGGGCGATAATGCCATGTTAGCTTTGTGAGCATAATGTGCCTAATGAAACTACAAGTAAAGCATCTCAGCTTCCGAATTAAGCTGTGCAGCAACTTGTGCTTTAATTTAATGTACAGTCACTAAACAAATCCAACTGCAGCCTAAAGTCCAAAACACTAACAGCTATTAAACTGGATATCTCAGACATTTAGTGCATCTAAATTCAACTACATTGAAATTGCCACAGCCATATTACCCTGCAGCCCAAGACCAGTTACTCACTGAAGCTAAGCATGGTTGAGTCTGGTCAGTACCTGGATGGGAGACCACATAAAAAATCTGGGTTGCTGTTGGAAGTGGTGTTAGTGAGGCCAGCATTGGGCACTCAACCTGCGGTCTGTGTGAGTCCTAATACCCCAGTAAAGTGAAGGGGACACTATACTGTCAGTGAGTGCCGTCTTTCAGATAAGATCTCTCTGACTCTCTATGGTTATTAAAAAAAATCCCATGGCACCTCTCGTAAAGAGTGGGGGTGTAACCCCAGTGTCCTGTCCAAATACCCTCCATCAGCCCTTACCCATCATGGCCTCCCAATCATCCCCATCCACCAAATTGGCCCAATCACTGTCTCTCCACTCCACCAATAGCTGGTGTGTGGTGAGCGCACTGGTGCCGTTGTCTTGTAACTGCCGTCGCATCCTTCAAGTGGATGCTATACAAGTGGTGGTGTGCAGAGACCCCCTACCTCATGATTGTGAAGTGCTTTTGGTGTATGGCCATATACACGATAAATGCACTATATATATAAGTACACATTACATTACATTACATTACTAAAGAAAATGCACTAGGTTTGTAGTGGGTACTATATTTGATAACATACATGTTCTATATAGTATTAATGTGTGTGGTAAAAATTAATTCTAATATACTACATTCCCAATATTTTTACTGTCATGTGACCTACAGCATCAGTCAAGTCGCTTCACTGCCATTCATAAATCCTGGCCCATAGCCTCATGAAAAGCAAAGTGTATCTTATACATGCTTCAGAATCCAGAGGTAGTAAATCATCTGGGTACTTTTCACATACAGTTTTACGAATACTGTAAATTCAGACATACTGTACTGTATGTGAAGCAGGCTTATTCAGATAGGATGAGATCTCTCAAAACACCAAACACACTTTTATTAATAATAATAATATTCAATTTGCTTAAACTAAATAAACTCTCTTTCTGCAAAAATTGTAAATTGTATATTGTGAAGTGTTCATACTAGCAACACATGTTTGCAAAACATTCCAGAAAAATGTGCTAAATTCTATTGGGATGCACTGATCAAACGGCATGTTTTTGGGTTAAGTCAAAAGGATCATCTCATCAGGGTCATTTTAGAGTGTTAACAGCAGCACCAATCATTGGCTGAGTAAAGTGCTCCCCTTCTCTTTCCCCTTTTATTCTGAGGAGAGAAGGGAGCCAGAAGGGGGCCGTGAAAAGTCTGTCTTAACTGCTATTTGGCAGAAAGACCTCAGACAACAAGCTCTCTCGCTCTCTCTTTCCAAACATGCTGAGAGGCAAAGGCTTGTTGCATTGACATAAATGAAAAAGTTTTTCTCCTCATGTCCTATTCTCACTACACGATTTTATTTTCCCACATATATCCCCCACTAACATTTCACCATTTTTTTCTGCTAGTCTTGTGTTTCAATTTCTATTTAGAAAACCCAACAAACTGCTATCTTTAGAGGGAAAGTCTTATTATTCTCTGTGGATTCACTAAATCTGGCAAAGAATACAAAACATACCAGTGGAGACACGTGGATTAGCCAAATGTTCTGGGTTGCCCAATTTACCTTAAATTAAACAACATGCTTTTTTTTAGAGCAAAGACCACAGTCATCGTTTCCACATACTTAGTATGCATTCCGTTCCCGTTTTTTTTCCCTCTGTACCAGAAAACACACTTCTGTGGATCTGGAGTGTCTGTCTAAAAATAAGCAACTGGAAGGCCTGACCTCAACATGGTGCTGCTGGACAATGCAAGCATTGAGCTGAACCCACACCTCCATTCCTGTCCACACTTCTCTCTCAACCTCACCCTTGTAAAGGAATTCTTAAGTGACACTTGATGGAGCCTCAAGACAAATATTATATAATATAGGAAACATTTTTCTATAAAGTGGGCACCAGAAAAGAATAAATAGGCTCCTTAGTTAAAAACCAGGACTGTACACAAATGACTCATCAAAGTCATTCAAATATATACTTCAATACACTACCTGACGTCTTGTCACCTATCCAAGTTTTAGGAACAATAAATAAGAACTTGACTTCTAATTGAACATTTGGTATCAGAAGTGGCTTATATAAAAGGCAAATGCCTCTAGATTACACTTATTTTACTAAAATAAAATATGATCATGCCTTGATTTTTAATGATTTATTTAAGACTGTAAGGTCTGACTTTGCTTAGAGAAAAGTCTTGTCACTTAACAGAAATATTGTACAATATAAAATATAAAGTCATGGTGCAGTGGAAAAATAATTAATATTGTGTATGACTCACATGAGCTTGGAGGACTGCATCCAGACATCTCTGCAATTACTCAATTAATTTTTTAATAAAGTCATCTAGAATGGCAAAGAAAGCTTTCTTGCAGGACTCCCAGAGTTCATCAAGATTCTTTGAATTCATCTTCAATGCCTCCTCCTTCATCTTACCCCAGACATGCTCAATAATGTTCATGTCTGGTTACTGGGCTGACAAATCCTGGAGCACCTTGACCTTCTTTGCTTTTAGGAACTTTGATGTGGAGGTTGAAGTTTGAGAATCCAGCTGAAGAATTTGCCCTCTCATGTGGTTTGTAATGTAATGGGCAGCACAAATGTCTTGATACCTCAGGCTGTTGATGTTGTCATTCACTCTGCAGATCTCTCGCATGCCCCGTACTGAATGTAACCCCAAACCATGATTTTTCCTTCACCAAACTTGACTGAATCCTGTGAGAATCTTGGGCCATGCGGGTTCCATAGGTCTTCTACAATATTTGTGATGATTGGGATGCAGTTCAATAGATGATTCGTTAGAAAAATCTACCTTCTGCCACTTTTACAAATGATCAACTAGAAGTCAAGTTATTATTTGTTGCTCTTTCAACTGCGATCGACATCAAGACCTTTGTCAGGTACGGTATTTAGACAAATATGTGTCAGATTGTGGTAGCCGATGGGTATTAATTTAGTTTTTCCTTTTTTTTATTTTTTGCTCTCATAGAGCTGGTAGCTGTTGACTTGTATTGTATGAATCACAGAGGACCACAGTTTTATTGAAGAAATCACCACATTTAATTTGCTGCTAAAGATGTTTTCACTTAGATTACTCACTATTTATAAACCCACAATAAATTTTAAATCATTTATTGACATATCCTTCAATATTGTACCTTTAAAAAGGCTAAATACTTAATCGAAGTATCAAAAAAAAAATTCCCCTGTGCAGAGATCCCACACAACCCCCAGTCTTTTTTCCAACATCCTGAAATGCCAACTTTAATGTAAACGTCATTCATGACTTATTCAACCTTATTCAAACAGCTGCCTTAATCCTGTTCTTTTTAATGAATGACTGATGTTTTCCTGTCTGTTTGTCTGAGAACTTTCTGTTTTCTGTCATCCCTGTCTCTTGTTCTCTCTGTGACTCACTCGCTCTTCACCCCTAAGGACACTGCTACTCATCTGTAAACCACAGAAAGACAATTCTTTCTGGATGCCCGCTTCAAAAAATGCCAGAGGACCATCGGGAAACAATTACAATACTTGTTTACAAGGGGGACATTGGCTGTAAGAACAGTACCCTGGGGAGGATTAAGAAACAAGAGATGCAGAAACCACAGCAAATGGGCCTGATTGTGTCTGCCCAAATAATGCTTTTATTAAAATATTTCCAATAGCAAACATTAAAGGATGACAGGGTTAGGCTGGCAATTAGGAAACTGAGGTGAATATGGCATGCTGTTGTCCATGAGAACTATGTTTAGTATGTCTCTTTTATCCTAAATGCTCTAATAAATAGATTCAAACATGAAAATCACACGTGCATACGCACACATGCATGAGTGGGCCAGTTCACACAATTATGCAATGAGAGCCTTTGCTATCCATGTCTCAGCAGCCCCCACATCTCCACGTCCACTGAAGCGAGAGACAGCAGTTCAGCACACCATACTATGTCCTCCTGCCTCCCTCTTCTCTCTCCTCTGGTTTTGGGCGACTGGATTTTATTTCTCTCCTTGGCAGTGTCCTTTAAATATATCATGTTTCTAAGCAGCAAGTCAAACAAAATAAAAAGGCAGGCAGCAATATATAAGATAGCATCTCTTTCTTGGCAAGATAAGTTGCTTACTGTCAATCTAATGGTAACCTGTGAGACCTGTGAGGACTTCCGTTATTAGATGAATGGCCACTCTATTGATTTTTTCCTGACAAGCTTGATTTACTGTTTTAGAGGAATGAAAGTGCAAATCATCTTAAACCAAAATGTAAATTGATTTGCAGATAACTGCTGCATATTAAAGTTGGAAAGCATTTGCCAATTCATCATGTTAAAGATCTATCGCAAAGGTTGTCAAACTGTTTAGTCCCAACTCTGCTCCAACACACTAACCTGTAGGATTCAAACAAGCCTAAAGGAATCAATTAGTTTGATTTGGTGTGTTTAAATAAGGTTGGAACTAAACTATGCAGAGCTGCGGTCCTCCAGGAATGGAGTTTGACACCTCTGATTTATAGACTTTTAGCACAACTTGTTAAAATCATAGTTTACTCCAAATTTTTAATTTGCTGTTAATTTAGATGCTGTTTATACTAATACGTTTTGTTTTTAAAATGCATTCGTTTTGATACAAATATACATGGTGTAGACACTACGTTGGCATCTTTGACCCATGTGCATTTTGGAAATGCTAAGAACTAGGGCTGGGTATTGTAAAAAAAAAAAAAAAAAAACAATACCAATACCGTTACTTTGAATTTGTTACCAGTTCCTGAACGATACTTTTTTTAGATTAAGTTTGGGCAATGTCGACCAATTTGGTATCAAATGATGTCTAATGTGAAACATTGCGATTGACGATGCCATCGATGTCGTAGGAGGTGGTGAATTAATTATTTATGAATAATTAATTAATTCATAACAAATTAATTATTTGTTGACTATCGTTTCAACTACCTGACCCGCATGGTCTTTGTTTTACCCATAACCAAATCATAAATAAATAAAGATAAGTTACACACAAATTACCACCTGTTAATCACTTTTTCCATGGGACTCTGGCATGAATAGGCGGAGTGATCTGTGTCGTTATAATGGTGTCGATAAACTTGGTTGGTAAAAAGGTGCACAACCAACAGTATCTGAGGTTTTCGATAAAATTACTGATGGATTCAAAAGACAGAAGAGTCGTTAGATAGAGACAAGATTAATTAAATATCATGTTCAACAACTATAGTGAGACGCGATTCAGCGGTACATCCTTGACAAACTTGTACGACGTGCACTGCTCTCTGGGGTTTTGTGCTCAAAGCATCCACTGACAGCTGGAGCTCAGACGTGCACTTACACTGCAGCATGACGCACGAGTTTGTGTGTGTGTGTGTGTGTGTGTGTGGTCATGTGATGTGCGTTTTCAGTGGCTTAGTGTGGAAGGAGGGCTTTTCAAAAATTCTAAGTGAAACGCCAATGTAGACGTGGATCGTTTTCGTTCTAAAATGCCCTTTTAAAACTAAGACGTATTAGTGTAAACGGGGCCTAAGTGTGTATTTTTCGCAAGCGGGTTGCTGCTGCGATGGGGAAGGGGTTTTAGTTTGGAGATGCTCTTGTTTCCTTTCATTGTAGACAGATTGAAACACCAACTCTCTGAAATGAACATTAGACAAGGAGTAGGCCAGTCTATCAACAATTTCTCTCTCTGATTGGTCTTCTCGGTAATTGTGTATAGTTTCCTGATTCGTCAAACTCTCTCATAAACATTAGACAAGTGGTAGTATGGATGCCGACAAAATATGCACATGCACAGTATATGTGAATGGTCACATATCATGCATTTTAGGCTGTACAGTGTCAACAGAAATATATTTTCTGACACCTTACTCCTCCGATCCAAATATTAGCTGAAAAATACCAATAGTTGCATATTATGACTTGCATTTTATGAAGGCCCACGATTGCAGATAGAATTGTTGTTCATTAAACTACTAAAAAAATCAATCTACATCTTTGCTGGCCTGAGCATCAGAAAAAACAAAAGCAGCGCTTAATTTCAGGTGAACTATTCCTTTAAGCCATGCTACCTTTTAAAAAAATGAGATTGTCTTTTATCAAACTTTTTGTCTTTTATTTAGTCAGTATGAAGACAAAAGAACCTGGAGCATACTGAACTGTGCTCAGTGGGTGTCTATCTATCTCCGTCCACCCTCTGTGTTATCTCATGCTTGCACAAAGAGAATCTTCCTGGCATTTGAATGGACGGGTCGTGCCAACGCCCTCCGGGTCTGTCTGCTTCACACCAAAGTGCAATTCACCTCATCAGCTCAAAGCCTTTGGATTTCAAGCCAAGCATGCCACATGACACCGCCTCCCCTGTAGTCATTCTGATAGCTGATGTCATTCTGCTTCTTGGCGAGAAGCAGGTTAAAAGATACTGGATAACACAAGTAAAACAGCACAGTTCAAAGTTTAGAATGTAAAGAGTCAGACGGTGGTAATAGCAACCTGGTGAGTCACAACCACGGATATTTGTCTCTGGCTGAAACTTTCAGGCACCTGCTAGTTAGGTAACAATACTATACTGTACTGTCAGTCAATAGAGTTTTTATCTCTGCAGGGCTCAGAAATAACATTTACCACTATCCCGGGATCAGTGTGATAGAATTTCAGGTTAGTTTAGAGAATAAAGGATAAATAAAAATGATAGGCATGTGTTGTGTGCTGTAATTTAAGTCATAAAAATTTCTCCTGAATCCGTTGCTGAGACAGTGTTACCAGGTGACTAACTGAGATTAAGATTTGCTGATGCAGTAAAAAATATATATATTTTTTTAAAGGCATCAAGTAAAAATTGGGAAAGGTTAAGAACTACTTTGATTATAGTTAATTATTGTGGTTATTGATTGCTATTTATAGTTTTTGTGCAATTACTTGCCTGTAATTGAGTTTGGGGGAAAAACAATGTTTATTACTGTAAAAATTTATTAAAATAGAAGTTTTATCTAATCGCAATCCAATATTTCTCCAGCAAAATTTGTTTATAAATTATGTTTTTTTTACAATACCGCTCAGTTTGGGGTCAGTGTGTATCCTAAAAATATATACATGAATAACTTACAAAATTGCAGCAACATTAGTGATAATAATTAGATGTTCCATAAACACCAAATCAGCATATTATAAGGATTTTTGAAAGGTTGTGGCATCTAGGACCACAGTAATGATGCTAAAAATTCAGCTTTGCATAAGCAATGTTTAATGGCAAATGTTTAATGGCAAACTAGGCATCTAGTTTCACGCTGTAATAATGTGTTTCAATTAGATGTGTGTATAAAACATATAAAAGAAGCCTGGTCTAAGGAATTTGCTGAAGAAGTAATTGATGAAACCTGGAATAATTGTCTTGAAAGAATGCATGATTGTTGAATAAACGTGAGGCACAGGTTAATACAGTCTAAAATAATAATATGTATTATTCAAAAGCTAAACTAAGTAAAACATTTCTCCTATCTGTGACAGATGTAAAACGAACGAAGGTTCTCTATTTCACATGTTTTGGTTTTGTCCTAAACTCTTTTAATTTCTGGAAATATATTTTTCATTTTTCTCTCAAAAGCTTTTTAAAGGCAGGTTATAAGCCATATCATTGTCTTGCATTTTTTTGGATATTCCAAGACATTAGACACTTTTCCAAAGTCCCAGCAATTTCCCCTTTTAATGGGTCTAACTCTTGCAAAAAAATAATACTTTTAAACTGGAAAACTTCCAACCCTCCATGTTTCAAAGAGTGGATGGGTGAATTAATTAATTTATTCATTTTCTTTTCAACTTAGTCCCTTTATTAATCCGGGGTCACCACAGCTGAATGAACCGCCAACTTATCCAGCATATGTTTTTTACGCAGTGGATGACCTTCCAGCTGCAACCCATCACTGGGAAACATGGATGGGTGAATTGTATTAAGTCATTCAGCTCGAGAGGATAAGCTCTTTAGATCTAAAATCTCAACACCAATTTCAAACTGTTGGGCAACCTTTTCTGGATTTCCTCAAAACTGATTAGTGCTATGCCAACGATTTATTGGAACAATTGATCATACTCTGATAATTACATTTGAACATTATGATTGCTTTGATTGGTAAATACCCCTCATTGGTTTGTCATTTATTCACTTTAATTTATTTTATTAATTTGTTTTTATTTTCTGATTTATTGATGGGGTTGATGTGTTTATACCAGTGGATTTCCTTTGTACTGTTTTTCATTCATTCATTTTCTTTTCGGCTTAGTCCCTTTATTAATCAGGGGTCGCCACAATGGAATGAACCGCCAACTTATCCAGCATGTTTTACGCAGCGGATGCCCTTCAAGCTGCAACCCAACACTGGGAAACACCCATACACACTCTTTCACACACATACACTACGGCCAATTTAGCTTATTCAATTCACCTGTACCACATGTCTTTGGACTGTGGGGGAAACCGGAGCACCCAGAAGGACACCCGGAGGAAACCCACGCGAACACATAGAGAACATGCAAACTCCACACAGAAATGCAGACTGGCCCAGCCGGGGCTCAAACCAGCGACCTTCTTGCTATGAGGCGATTGTGCTTCCCACTGCACCACCGTGACCCCCCTGTACTGTTTTTGTAGTAAAAAAAAAGGTTAAATAAAATATATAATTTAAAAAAAATTCAGCTTTGCAATCATAGAAAAATGATTACATTTTAAAGTCTATTAAAATAAAATCCAGTCCAATTAAACTGTAATAACAATTCACAATAGCACTGCTTTTACTATAATATCTGTCAAACAAACGCAGCATTGGTAAGCATAAGATAATGTAGTATAATGAATTCATTAAGGAAAACCAAATAATTTTGCAAGGCAAGATCAACGAATGCTATAAAAAATAACCATTATGGAGAGAAATGCATTAGTAAAATAAGTAAATCATAATTTTTTCCACAGATGAGCATTTTTCACATGAGCATTTCCTCCCCTTGCAACCCCTTAAAGTCTATTAATTACTGCAGCCTCATACTGTACCATAAAAACAAATGCAAACAGATACATGATTTTCACTCAAACAGCTGGGTCCTTTGTCCTGTTGGGAGATTCCCACAACAGCATGTGACATGAGTGAAAGCTACTCCGCCACTGACATGCACAAAGAAACAAACTCTGACACACACATACCCTGACCTCCTTCTCATAAATTAGCTTGTCCAGTTAATTACTCCTCATATATGAGTCTCATCGGACTAGACTAACCAACCGAAGCAAGTGGTATCAGACAGATACAGACAGAGTGTGAAACAAAAGTGAACAATAGCTTGGAAAGGGAAGTACACATTTAAATCCACAGATAAGGAATTTAATGGAAAAACGGCAAAATATAATGGAAATTTAGAACCTAAAAGCTGATTGGTCAAACAGACAGAGAATATGCGCACTCATGTTCGCTGCAGGATGAGTGTGTCTGGCTATAAGCTTTAAGTTGCAATTACTCAGAGCATTTGATTGACAGTGATGTCATGAGTGATGTCATCTCGGAGGCACAGTCTTATAGCCAATTTTCAAAATCTAAATCCATTCATGTTTCTGTTGCATTGTATGTTCGTTAGAAGCCACTTGACCTGTAATAGGACAAACAGGAAAACAACAACACATACAGTAGATGTCATAAGCGTGACTTACCTAGATCTCCATGGTAACTGTTGTCATGGGATGCCCGACTGGTGGCAACAGACTCTCCATCATGGGGCCAGATTTGTCCTGTTTTCCTAACGCCCACAATGGTGGCCTCGGACACCACGACATGTTGCTGCCGGTGCCGTTTCTGTGTCTGCGGTGTAGGAGGGCTGCTGCTGTCAAACGAGTGCTGAGAATTCTGGGAGTTCTGAGAAGGTGAGCGACTCTTCTCTCTAATCGGGCGGCGGTAGGCTGTCGTAGGGCTGGGCGAGACATGACTGGACTGTCCCGAAGAGAAATCTTCCTCACTAGACGTCAGGTTTTCATTGGAGCTGCAGTCTGGTGTGTATCCGCCTCCTCCACCTCCCACGTCCTCATAACTTCCAGGTGAATAAGACCTCCTTGGCCAGGTGAGAAGATGGTCGTCACTTCCTCCATGCTCTCTTATTGGGACCCTACCATCACCGCCTTCCCCTGACATCATCCCTCCAACGTAAACACTAGTATATGGCTGGAAATCTGATGGCTGCCATGGCGGCGGTGGTGGTTTGGCCCCGTTTGGTCTTGCTGCACTGTAGCGAGGGCTGGGTTCACCATCTTCATACTCGGCATCATATCCACAGGTGCTTTCTGTAGAGCGTCCCCTATACACAGGCCTGGTGCGCAGATCACCTGCAACTGTAGCAAGGTTGCCTGGAAGTGAATGAAGAGACCTTTTGCGCTCCATCTGCATGGCTTGGTTCCCAAGAGAGCTGATTTTGTCTGAAACTTCACGGTCGTTGACTTTTACCAGGCCCCTGTCATGATGAAACTCAACGTTGGTGTAGAAGGGTTTCTCCTGGCCTGACTTCCCATCACTGGCTGAGTGTGAGTTGGCCCGTTTTATTCTCTCAAAGTTTGAACGTAAGGCGGCAACCCCAAGCCCCATGCTTGCCTTGTCTTTTTGAGACGGGTCCGAGGGCAACTCCTTGTCAGGAGGTGGATGGGGCCTCCGAGGAGAGACTCCACCCCTTTGTGTGGATGGTGAGAGCCCATCGGCCTCAATAACTGGCCCTGTTTGGTGAGCCTCAAACGACGACTGAAGCTCCAATCCATCACCATGGGAGGCAGACTTTCTGGCAGGGGGTGGTCGTGGTTTTGCTCTGGTCTCCCCTACAGGCTGAAACCTGCTGCGCTCTGGCTGCCCGTGCTCTTGTGCATGGAGATGCTGAGAATCGGCCCCAACAGCTTGCGGGTCCCCTTCTGTCATGTGAGGTGGTTTCCTGAAACCCCATCTCTGCCGGTCATAGCTCTTTCTCTCCTTGGCCAGCAGTGTCTGAAGGTATATCATCCGAAAGCGTTCTTTGTTCACCTCCATTTCCAAACGTCTTATAGACGCTTTGCACTTTTCCAGTTCCTGTTCAATACCCCCAACTGACCTCAGCTCCATCTTCGGAGGTTCTGACTCTGGAAACTGTGCTTTCCAGGCTTCAATGAAACCCACAGGCTCCACCATTGTGTTTGCTCAAGCAGGAAATATTAAATTGGTCAGAAACAAGCGGTCAAGTATCTCCAACTAAGTGGAATTTAGCCGAAGGAAAGCAAATCTGAGGAAAATATGACAATTCGGCAGTGCCCGTTCATAATAAAGGATATTTCAATAACACTCAACACCAATGTTTACAAAACACTTCGCTCATGATTTCCCTGGAATTCCCACCAGAAGTCTCAATCTTTCCGTACAGAAACTGTCGTGGTTGTGCTCGAGCTGTTCAACGACAGAACGATCGTTATTGAGCATGTCGCGCGGAAACAATAAAGGCACGCGCATTCTCATCTCGCGCACCATTCCGACGAGACCACTTGCAGAATATCACGCGCACAAATCTCGGTCTCCAGCACAATGACAGCATCTGTTCTCCAGAGCGCACGGGATGAACAAAATACTCCTCAGAAAGCTGTTCAAATTAAACTGGTCACCATAAACAAATTATACGGTCCGGTAGCGTATGGGGTGATGTATTCTTGTTGTCCTGCGGTCATAATTTGATATCTTTTTTATCACCATTATCCTCAAAGCCCTTTGTGCTCACGTCTGTGGAAGATGGAAATAATAATAAAAAACACTCTCTTCCATTGGTTGTTTGTATCCCGTTGGCGAAATTCTCCGAAGACGTTCTTGATTATCCCATTTTTGTCGCTGATAATTAGACTGTGCAGATCTGGTGAGTCTGCTGTACGTACGTAATGCCTCTGTCTGTGTGAAAGCACTGAGACGCGGCTGATGCTGCTGCAGGAAGGGGCGGGACCTCGGCACATGATTGACAGCACTCTCAGCATGAGTTCCATTTAAAGCGACAGCTTCACCGCATAGGTCAGACTAGAGCTTGTAGTAGTAAGTGTGGCGTTGTTTATAAATCAAACTTTTTACTGGAAAGAAATACGGTGTAGTTTTAGTTTAAATTGACTGGCGTTTGCAAGCGGTTTCAACTGCGAGAGAGGAATATACAAAGCAACTTATACCATGGAAAAATATGTGTTTCCAAGGCCCTTTTTTTAGTGGATACTTTTTAAAAGACAGACAGACAGGCAGACAGACTTGATAGATAGATAGATAGATAGATAGATAGATAGATAGATAGATAGATAGATAGATAGAT
>CAIGQZ010032312.1:11628859-11677617 GCA_903798205.1 Danio tinwini
ATAGATAGATAGATAGATAGATAGATAGATAGATAGATAGATAGATATAGACAGACAGATAGATGAACAAATGAACGAACAAACTAACGATAGATAGAACGATTGAATGAAGGATAGATAGATGAACGAACAAACAAACAAGCGAACATACATACATACATACAAATGATAGAACAAACAAACGAAACTAACTAACTATAGATAGACCGCATGAATTAACATAGATAAAACGATAGAACAAACGAACAATAGGTAGAACGAAAGAAAGACCTATAGATAGAACGAATGAACGAACAAACAAACAAACTAACAAACAATAGATAGAATGACCAAACAAATGATTGAACAAACGAACAATCGATAGAAAGAACAGTAGTACAATAAACAAAGAAAGAAGGAAAGAAAGAACAAACGAATGACAGATAGATCGATAGATCCTTTCCACAAATATTTTATTGCAATGTAAATATTTTAACCTAACTAAAACCAATCCCAAGAGACTTTTTTTCACATTTTAAAAGACAAAGGTTTAATGTTGATCTGCCAGTAAAAAGAACAAAGATCAAACTCCAAAAATGTTAACAAAAGGTTAGGATCCTTACCAGACCACCTCACCGACATTTGAGGAGATGAGGTAGCGGATGAACTGTTTCATGTTGTTGTAAATGGCACGACCCTCTTCCACAGCGGCAACGATGGTAGAAAAGTTATCATCAGCGAGCACCATTTCAGAAGCAGTCTTTGCCACAGCAGTGCCCGAGCCCATAGCAATGCCAATCTCAGCCTTTTTAAGAGCTGGAGCATCGTTCACACCATCGCCAGTCTGCAGGAATGAACACACCATCAGGAGTCAATGGAAGGAGAACGATTTTAATGAACAAATATATCAATAACCAATATAATGGTTGACCCACGAATGAAAATTATCCTCTAATTTATTGACTTATTCTTCAGGTACGGGCAGGCGCAGCCATTGGACTTTATGGCTCGAGACTTCAAGTCTCGTTTACTTGCACTGATTTTTAGACGTTAAAAACAGCTTGTTACACTGCGTGATGTTGCAAATAGATTTTTCTTACTATATTATACTTCTTTTTTTGTATAGTCATGAACACAATTGTTTGTAGAGCAAGTAGTTTGACCGTTTGTTGCCATTTATTATTTGTAGTCATTTCACCCATGGGCAGCTGAATCGGAGGTTCTAAAGCACAGGTGTCAAACTCAGTTTAGTTCCAACCCTAATTAAACACACCTGATCAAACTAATTAAGTCCTTCAGGTTTGTTTGAAACCTGCAGGTAAGTGTGTTGAAGCAGAGCTGGAACTAAACTGTGCAGAGCTGCAGCCTTCCAGGATCTGAGTTTGACACCCCTGTTCTAAAAACAAATCGCAAAAATGAGTGCACTTCCGCATCGCAGAATAAGGTCAATATGACTTTCAGACAAACACAGTTAGTTTAAATAATATAATTTCCAGCTTTTTATTGGCAGTGAATGGTGCTCATGCTTTTAAAGCTCCAAAAAGCACATTAATCCCTCATTAAAAGTAATTCATACTACTCCATATATAGCATTTGCCATTCATAAGCTCCTGATAATAGTTTAAGGTAAATTACACAATTGTTCTTAATGTTTTAATTTTAAAAGTGAAAAAATTTAACTGAATTTCAGAAGAAAAAAAGTTCATACAGTTTCACACAGCTCTGAACATTTTATTTTTGTTCAATTTATAATTAAATAAAAGTCTGACTGTATTTGTCTAAAAGAAAAAAGACATTTACACTTAAGATGAATTAAGAGTGAGTAAATTACAGAAAGCTATTTAATTTCTGGGTGAGCTTTTTTTATGTATCATTATATTTATTGATTTATAAAAATGTAAAATAAAAAAGTTTGTTGTAAAAATGTGAGTATAATGTAAAACTTAACACCCCTGCCGACTGTACATGTCAAACATTCATTCATTCATTCATTTTCTTTTCAGCTTAGTCCCTTTCTTAATCTGGGGTCGCCACACCAGAATATACTGCCTGTCTGTATATTATAAGATCATTTAAAACTCCATACTAAGGACCCAGTGTAACTTAAAAGTTTATATGATTGTACTCAAACATTTACAAAAAAAAAAAATGTTTGTGGTCAGTAGGGAAATGCATACTTTCAGCAACGCATAAAAACTATCTATCAAAATATGCTGAAGCACTAGTTTTCAACATTGATAATAAAAAAGTAGAAGTTAAAATAAATGTTATAATGATAGTTGAATGATCATGTGACAATGAAAACTGTTGTAAATAATGCTAATATTTCAGCTTTGCCATAAATGAAATACACTGCATTAAAATATAATTAAATCCAAATATTTTTTATAAAGTTACATTTTTTTCTTTCACGATATTTTACTTTTATAACATACCAAGCCAAACAGATATGTAAAAAAACATCATGCATCAAAATGTTAAAATGTCTCTATTTTACCATGGCAGTGATTTCATCATAGGACTGCAGGAACTCCACGATCTTAGATTTGTGGGATGGCTCGACACGGGCGAAGCAGCGGGCAGTGAGCACCGCCTCACGCTGGGCAGCAGCAGACAGATCGTCAAACTCTCGGCCAGTGTAAGCCATGCGGGAAACATCGTCGTTTTCTCCGAAGATGCCGATGCGCCTGCAGATGGCCACCGCTGTGCCCTTGTTGTCACCGGTGATCATGATGACTCGAATTCCTGCTTGACGACAGAGTTTGATGGAAGCTGCGACCTCTGCTCTGGGCGGATCCAACATGCCAACGCAGCCCACGAACGTCAGGTCCGTCTTCAGGGGAAAAAAGGATTAAAAATGTATAATTTAGGCAAAAGGTAAGTGGCCAATTCAAATATCAGAACAAAAATGTAAACAATTACATAACTAGACATTGTATATACAATATAACCTTTTTTTGAGAAGGGATTTATTAGGTTTGGGTTGAAGTCATATGTTATATCCTATCAAGGTTTGATGTCCTATGAAGACTTGAATTTCTTCCATTTAAGTCAAGTTAAGTCCAGTTTTATTGTCATTCTACTACATGTGTGGACATACAGAGGAACGAAATGTTGCGTCTCGCAGGACAACCGTGGTACATAAATTAATCATAAATAGAAACACCACTGGACATAACAGCTATTTTAGCAACCTATGCATAACTAACATATACTACAAGACACTTAACTTTACACATAAGAAAAATGCTAATTAAATTATTCTAATTTGGCGTATTTGTATTAAAATTAACAATTTGATTAGAATAACTAATATTTGTATCTGCTGATTTAAACAGAATTATTCCATCAAACAAAGATTTCTTAGCTCATCTGAAGTTGATACTGATATTGTTTTGTCTACGAATAAAAAATATAAACATGACATCTTTTTATTTTGATAGAAAAATGCTCAAAATACATTTGGAAGAAATGTCATCAGAAGTTTACATAAAAAACAATTATGTTCTACTCAAACATTACAAGTATAAATCATCAATTAAAAAGACATTTAAATGGTCTCCTATTTTTTTTGGTCATGATTTGATATAAATCGTTTAAATTTTAAGAAAAAAAAAAAGTAATTTAAAAATAGTTGACCACTACGAAAGTAATAACAACACAAAAGTGCTCTTCTCACCTCATACTCAACGAATCGGGTGGAGTCCTCCAGCACCAGGCTCTCTTTACTCAATGGATTGTCACGGGTGGCCAGAGCCAAACAGCGCAGTGTGTCTCGCCCAGTGCCATACTCGCGGATCACAGACATGATCTTCTCTTTAATTCCCACCGTCATTGGGACTTTATTTCCTCCTACACGGATATGTGTGCATCTGTCAATCACTCCCTCTGGAGCCCCCTGAATATAGAAATGAGATTACGTGAAGTGAGTATTGTTAAGTATGATTGGCCCTACTTGAAATTGGTCCTCTGCTTTTGACCCATCAAAGTGTACACACACATCAGTGAGAAATGAGATATCACACACGTACAGTGAGCATACACCCAGAGCAGTTGGGCATCTATTGCTTCCGGTGCACAGAGAGAAATTAGGGGTTAGGTCATGGGTGCACAAACTGGGTCCTGGAGGGCCGGTGTCCTGCAGATTTTAGCTCCAACTTGCCTCAACACACCTGCACAGATGTTTCTAGAAAGCTTGCCCAGGCGTGTGTAATTGGGGTTGGAACAAAACTTTGCAGCATACCGACCCTCCAGGACCGAGTTTGGGCACCCCTGGGTTAGATGCTTTGCTCAGGGCCCCCTCAGCTGGGTATCAAAGATAGATAGAGCGTGGTTCATTCACCCACCCATCTTCAATTCCTGCCGAGACAGGGAATCGAACTGGCAACCTTTCCATTGCAAGTCCAACGATTACAACTGACCTAAAGTTGCATGTGATTTATAGCACCACAAAACACTCAAAACAACAAACCATGCTATTTGGAACATAAAAAAAACTTTAGAATCAGTTTTTAATCATGTTTTTAAAAGATGCCTATTCTGCTTAGTCTAGATTTATACTTTTTTTTTTAAATAATGAAAAATAAAAAGAGCTAAAACTGGAAAACACTGAAATTGTCAAATATTATTAACAAAACATTCTTATTGAATGTAGTTTACAACTGAATTTATTCCAGTGATTTCAATTCTAATAATATTCCACAATTTTATAGTTTTTACCTTGCAAATAAATGCTATTATAAATGCTGTTTACAAAGACTTTTAGTCTCAGTTTTCAGTCAGCAATTTGAAAAAATATGTCTTTTTATTCTTTATTCTTCATCTATGTTAACCTGCTTTGACAATCTACAAAGTAAAAGCGCTTCAGAAATAAAGATTAATTGAATTTAGCTCGAACTACTAACTGCTGGTAAGGTAGTGGTTGGGTTTAAGCATTGGTTAGAGTTAGTGACATAAAATAAGATATTTTATAACTACTAATAAAAAGTTAGGCCCAATCCCAATTCTATTTTTGTACCCTTTCCCCTTACAATCAAGGGTTAAGGGGAAGGGCTTAAAAATTTACCCCTAAGAATTGGGACAGCACTACAGCACCTGCACACGTCATCATATGTCATCACGATCTCTTCCTTCATAATATGAGATTAGACTATGGCGACTGCTGTAGGGATTCCAGTTGTGTTATTTTTTGGTATTTATCTTCAGGAAATCACTGAAGGCATAGATTATGTTAACATAACGATCTAATGTGACAATAAGATCATAACTGTACTGTGCATTTACATAGTGGCCATATTCATCTATGTAAACACAAGAAAACAACACTAATATTATAGCAGACACTGTAAAAGCTCATTCCCAGCCACTTGACTTTTCTGACAGGGTATTCAAGTGTCATCGAGTGTCAGAATTTTGTGGGACGACTATACAGGAATTATGATTATGGATTATAGATCCCGAAATTTAGCGCTTTGTTTTTAAAGCATGACGGTAAAACACGAACACAGTTATGAATATATTAAAACATGTGCTTGTTTGTCATAAAAATTCATAATAAAGACAAAAAATACTAATTTGTGGATCTCCTTACTTTCGGGTTCAGCAATACTTCAGCTGTGGCTGGTGTATTCTGGGAAATTTTCTTACCCCTTGGTTTTGAGTGTGGTCCTGAAAAATCTTCGTTCGAAGGGCTATTCACCCCTTCCCCTTAGCCCTACGCCTTCAAGCTAAAGAGAATTGGGACACCCCTACCCCTTGGTGTGAACGCACAAAATCGAGAGGTAGGGGTAAGGGGAAGGGCTAAAGGGTAGAATTGGGATTGGGCTTTAATATCCCGATAGGCAGGTAATAAACCAGTAGTTAAAATTGTGAATTGTAACTAAAACTACCAGAAATTTTACTAATTCTCAAATTTTGACCAGCATGTAAAATTGAATCACTGGGAGTATCCATGGAAAGTGTGGCATTACCTTAACAAACATCTTGCCGATGGAGGAGCGAGCTTTGTTGGGAGTGCAGTAAACAGACATGGACTTCCTGTCTCTGGAAAACTCCAGAGTGAATTCCTTCTTCATAAGCTGCTTGATGACCTGAGAAAAAGAGACAGATTCCAAACAATTACTCAGATGAAAGCTGTCAGTACATTGAACATCAAAAAGTACACTAATAAACATGGGCTTCCTCAACCACACAACCTACTGCTGTTGCAACCAGCTTCAAATCTGTGGTTGGAAATATGCGACTTACTGAGTTGCAAGCATTCGCCTTCTCGACCTTGGAAAGACCCTTCAGCTCGGTGTCAAACACGTTCATTTTCTCCACCAGACATGTGAGGGCAGTTTCTGTAGCTTCTCCCACCTTCTCATACACTCCTTTAGTCTGACATAGACAGAAAGTTGTTAGAAACACTACACAACTGATACTGGTAATTTAACAATTATTTCTATGTTATTGCTGATAATCAATATTATGTGTTAGCATGTTATGTGTTAGTGTTTTTTCATAGCATCATCTATAGCAGTTTTCATCGCAAGATTAATGCATCTTGAAAATTTTAAATAATAATATGCACACATACATGAAGCTATGGGGGAAAATATTAATTACACTTTTGACTTGCTGGATTTAAAAGGTAAGAGTTTGAGTAAAAGGTTGATGTTTGTTATATTCTATTAAGGTCTGACAACCAGGGTTCCCTCTCTTTCATGGACACTGAATTTAAGTGCTTTTTAAATAACTAGTCATTTTAAAATCATTCATGCATACTAGGGTTGGGTCGATAGACGATGCCATCGTCCATTGCTGATGGCTGATAGACATCACGATGCTGAGTCAGCATTGCCAATTCTCCGCCCCAGCCCTGTTGCTAACCCGCTCGTGAAAAATACACACTCAGGCCCCGTTTACACGAATACAGCTTAGTTTTAAAATGGCATTTTAGAACGAAAATGGTCCACATTCACACTGGAGTGTCTGAACAGCCCTCCTCCATCCGCTGAAAACGCACATCACGTGACCACAGACACACAGACATAGCCACACACACACACATGCGCTCGTCTGAGCTCCAGAGAACAGTGTACATCAGACAGTTTATCAAGGATATATCGCTGGATCGCGTTTCACTATAGTTGCTGAATGTGATATTTAATTAATTTTGTCTCCATCTCATGACTTCTTCGATCTTTTGAATTTATCAGGTAACGTGTCACAGCATCAGTACAGTGCTTCAATCTTTCTTTCACGCTTGTAATTAGTACTTTAAGCTAAACCCTCAGATACTGTTGGTTGTGCACCTTTTTTACCGACCAAGTTTGTAGACGCCATTATACTGACACAGATCACTCAGCCTATTCATGCCAGAGTCCCGTGGAAAAAGTGAATGACAGGTGGTAATTTGTGTGCAACTTATCTTTATTTATTTATGATTTGGTTAGGAGTAAAACAAAGACCATGCGGGTCAGGTAGTTGAAACGGTAGGCTACAAATAATTAATTTGTTATTAATTAATTATTTATAAATAATTAATTCACCTCCGCCTATGAAGACGATGCCATCGTCCATCACAATGCTAAAATTGGTCAACATCACCCAACCCTAAAGCATAGCGCCATGAAAGTTCTTACTGTACTTAAAATTTCACTAACACTTATTTACAACAAAATGTCATGATGATGATGTTTTTAATGTGTCATTTTCACAAATGTTGACTGTTTTTAAACAACAGTTTGAAGTCAAGTGAATTCAATACTGGTAATATTCAAAAGCGGTCTCTCTAGTATTGATCAAATACATTATTTGTCACAGTTTATTTATAACAAAGTTATAATAAATGTTACATTTAAATGTAAGATTTTTAAATAAAGAATTTATTTGTTTTAATTCATTCAGTTTTTGAAATAAACACAGTACAATTATTGAAACAACATCATAAACTTTCAAAACAAGCACTTTCAAGAACTGTTTTTAAGTACTTTCCAGGCCATGAATTCCTGTCTAAAACTCAAGTACTTTTAAACAGCGTAGGAACCCTGGACAACATTAATTCCAAATTTTTAATAAAAATAGATGACAGTTTGGCTAAAATAACAAATGTTTTTATCAGTTAAATCAGGCTTCTTCCACTTAATATTGATTTCGTAGCTTATCTGAAGTTAAAACATTGATTTTATGCTCAATATCAATCTTTACACAATGATATTGTGTTCATCTAAAAATTAACAAACATTACTTTTTTTTTTCATGTATTTTAAAAGACATAAATGGTAATATGTTCACATACATACAGCTATTAGAAAAAAATTAAGAGACTACTCAAAGATTCTCAGGCTTTTTTCAACATACTATATTAACGTTTTTATAAAATGTCAAGTAACAAGCAACTCATAATATAACTTTTAAATATAAACTTAAATATCAATATAAACTTTTTTTAAATGTATATATATTTTTTCATAGTTTATTACATTATCCATTTACCATTCCATATTTTATTGTTTTATATCAAAAACTAAAATAATTTTAAATGCTTCGAAATTATGATATAAAGTAATGTAATTGTTCACAAATGATAATAGCATTTTTACACATCACTTTTAATCATCTTTAATTGCCACACTGAAAAGTTAATCTAATATCAAACAATAATAATAAACATTTACAGTATATATAATAAATACATTTAATAAAAAAAATTTTATAATAAGAGTTGTAATCATTCATATATGATTTAGTTCCCCAAAACACTGGCCACCTTCAAGAAGCAAGCATGTTTTTCAGCACAACTGGGATGCTGCCTGTATTTACCGTAACATGTTAAACTACCAACCTCATTGTAATCCAGAGACGAGTCGTTACACAGAGCACAGATTGAGGCCATTTCAACCAGAGCATCAAACTGAGAGCATCGCACTGGTTTACCCTCATGACACCTGGAGTAAAAATAATAGGGAAAAAAGCATGATCAACAGAACACTTTTGAAAATCAGCAGTGCACTTAAAATAACCAAAACTCACACTTCTCCATCAGGCGCGTACGTGGAGCCACTAATGGTAAACTCTTTCAGAGAGCAGGTGTTTCCATTGGCCTGATCCACAATGAACATCTGCAACAACAAAAACACGAAAATTACAATTTGCACCAGCAGGTGGCAGAAAAACCCACTGCAGAAAATCCCTGATGTTTGAAAGCACCTCATGAAAACATCCCAACTCCACCTGACCTGAATAAAGCAGCGGTACTGATGTAAACACTTTACATGACACTCGCTTAAGAGTAAACCAGGAGTTCAGAAGGCCTTTAAAACCCATCCAAACACAAGCAAATGGGCAATGAGGATATTATTAAGCACAGAAGACAATCAGATCCCCCGGATATATAAAAAAAAACTGAGAATAAAAGAGATGAGAGTGAGTGGGATGTAAAATGGAACAGCAATCCCGCTGTAGTTTGAAAAAACCCAGTGGACGGCAGTTGAAAAACACAAACAGAAAAGAGTGTGTGGAGAGAGGAGAGAAACAGGCACTCTGACTACAGAGAAAGACATGATTGGTAAAAACTCAAGCATTTCAAACTGACTAGGCATGAGATGATAACCGTTTTTTAGGTATACTGTGGTTTAGAAAAGTCAAAGTTGTAAAACAGTTTCTGTTATACCGTTCCTAAGGTATTTGTATTTATCCCCGTGTTTTTTATGGCTTTTTATTGAAGTTTTTTTTAGGGCAACAGTCTCTCCAGCAGAAAAACAACCCTTCACATGAAATCAGCCCATGATTCAGGAAATATTTGAGATACAAATCACTTAAAATCAACATCTAAGCATGGACCTGCTAAAGACCTGAACATTGCAGTGACTTATTTTATATTCAAAGAAAAGATTGATATCCAAAGATGCCGTTTCAAGTTGTAAAGAAATCCCTGTTTTTCAAAGTAATGGAGACAGCAGAAGTCAATGATTTAGTTGAATTATTTAGCCTGACATGTCCCAAAATATTTTAAATGTTAAAATAAAAAGCATATATACATTTTTTTTGTTAAAAATATATATTTACTATTTTTCTAAGTGTATATAACTACTACTGTAAGAAAATATCAGAATTTGGTACATATACTTTCAGTATTATCTTTGCTTGAACTGACTCAATCTAATCCTGTTTATATGAAACGAGCCTGCTCCAGAGCAGGTTTGAGCTACCAGAACCTCAAAGAGTTTTACCAGAGAGTTTTGAAGAACGAAACGATCCTGGATCGTGTCAAATCACATCAATAACCAAATCCATTAGTCTTCATTAGTTAAAAAAAAACAAAAAAACATTTCTTTACAATCTAAAACATAATCTTTGGATATCTTTCTGCTGGAGATTTACAAAAAAAATTATAATGAAAAATCTGACATATACAGCAGAAACTGTAAAGCAGAACATTTTGGCGGTTTTCAAACCTTGACTTTCCAAATGCTTATCATCCAATGTCTAGTTCACACTACTACTTTTTAAATTGAAAATGGAAAGATTGATGTGTTTTGACTGTTCATCTACACAACAGCACAACGTTTGGGGTCTTGAAAATACAAACTTACCATTTTTTGGAAAATTTCATAATATATAAATGCATAAGACTATATTTTACCCATATTTGTCAACCGCCAAATAAAACTAATAATAAAATAAAAAGATCAGTAGTCAACCTATATTGTACATGTCAAACGCCAATATACATGTTTTTATTATCAAAATATTGTGATTTTTACTTTCTGTTTGGCAAGTAAGCGTTAAAATAGGATATTATTTTCACAACATTATTATTTTGATAACACTGAGAACGCAAATCACCGGTTTACTTATTTTATCTAACAAATTTATGTTATAAATGATTACCCAATCAATAAGATGCTATCGAGAGTATGAATGTTTATTCATATAATTGTTTATTATTAATCATTTCCAAACTGTTTATTTCTAATCTAGAATATCATTTTCTGTTACATTTACAGTACTCAGCACATACGAGTACACCCCTAACAAATCTTTTAAATTCATATTTTTTATAGGAAACTATACAATATTATATTTGTGCATATACATTAGATCAGTCATTAATCAGTACTGAAACCAAATCTGGAGCTAATCTAACAAAATAACGTGCGGTACAAAAACTAGTACACCCAAATTTTGCAATATTCAGCTTGTGTTTAATTGTATTATCTTACAATTTCTAAATATGTTTAATGACTAAAATATTATTTTAATAAACATATGTTTAATAAATCTATTTTGTTGAAATGCATCAAAATACATTGCCTATATTTACTGAGAAATGGATGAAAATATTCATTTTCTAAATGGGTTGTACTCTATGCTGAGCACTGTATATAACAAAATATAGATGCTCTGTTCTGAGCATGAATATAAAAAATTCAAATGGTAGACAACCACTAAATACAATCTCTTAGAAATTTCATTAAAGATATCATTCAAAGAAATGATGCGGGATGAGTTAACCAATTAAAATGAGTTCAGGTTTAATACAGCTAGAGATGACAGGACTGTTAATCTTAGATACATCTGTCCCACAGTGTGTTATTATTTTCAGTCTGTCGATGCAAGCCGGGACATTTAGGGTAAAAACTATTTAGGTTTGAGCATTCACAGAATAAATCAAGCAGAATATGATTTTAAATAACGGCTATTAAAAAAGACAAACAAACTGGGTTCTAAATTTACCCTTTCCCCATGCTGAAAATGGATTGAAATCAGCAGCAGCACATTCATCTTTTGTGCTCATACAGTACAGCCCACAGTGAAGGCACTGTTGAGGATCATAGACAAATCTCACACACACAAGGTCAGTTATGCAACACTACTGCAAGTAACTGACTACAGCATACTGATCAGCTCTCGCAGTAGAGGTGCTGAAGAACAGAGAGACAAGAGCAGATGAAGGCGATGACAAAAAATTTAAAACGAAAACCATACAGGGACTCAGTGAAGGGGGGAAAAAAGAGAAATAAACCATGTCACCCTTTGAAATGAATCCTGTCAAACAGAAAAACAACTTAGAGACGCTAGCAGGGGTGGTCTTAACACGAGGTCATGAGGAACACCAAATCAAAACAAAATGATTAATCATCCTAATATCAAAGCTGCAGTTTAACGGTTTCCGTCAGAGGCCAGAGTAAGTCACGTACTGACAGAATCATCATAGTGTGACTTTTTATTGATGTGTTATTTTCTATGGAGTGATATCGCTCTCGGTTCTTGGCTGAACCCCAGTCTGAAAATTTCTAAACAATTCAAAGAATGAAATTATAGGCTAAACAGAATTTATAATAGCTGAGGGTTTCAAGTTATTGCTTCCTCTTTGATGGGCTGCTCATTTCAATCTGGGGAAACATTTCCAGGATCCTTACAAGAGATGCTCTTATCCACCAGACAGAAATCAGAATTGCACTTTTTTTTCTTATTTTTACAAATGCATGTTTAGTTTTTTTGGGGCCTTTTTAATTTGGCCAATCTTCGTTCCAGATTGTACACAAACTGCTCTGCATTGATCTTACAGCAGTGTGTGAACAATAGGTGCGTCCCAAATCGCATACTTATGCACCATTTTTTTAAATGGCGTATTCAAAATACGCTATTTTGTAGTATAAATACTGTAAGTAGTGTTCACACTAAAAACTCTAAAAATAAAAAGTGCACTTTAATTACCCAGATGAAGCACTCGTTCGACCGGTAAAATTAAGTGTGTAATAATGGACACTTCACACACTCAACAGTCGCAGCTTTGCTCACGTAGCGGAAGGGGCAAAGCTATCGGGCACAAATGTTGGATAACATTATTTAGGCCCAATCCCAATTCTACCCCTTAGCCCTTCCCTTTAGCCCTACCCCTCATTTTGCGCATTCACGTCAAGGGGAAGGGGTGTCCCAATTCTCTTTAGCTTGAAGGCGTAGGGCTAAGGGAAAGGGGTAAATACCCCTTTAAATGAAAAATTTTCAGGAATAACTACAGCCGTCGCGATCGTCTGATCTCATATATATCTCATAGTGTTGTTTTCTTGTGTTTACATAGATGTATATGGCCACTATGCAAATGCCCAGTACAGTTATGATCTTATTGTCATATTAGATCATTATGATAACATAATATATGCCTTCAGTGATTTCCTGAAGATAAATACCAAAAAATAACACAACTGAAATCCCTACAGCAGTCGCCATCCTCTGATCTCATATTATGAAGCAAGAGATCGCGATGACATATGGTGACGTGTGCAGGTGCTGTAGTGCTGTCCCAATTCTTTGGGGTAAATTTTGAAGCCCTTCCCTTTCACCCTCGGTTTTAAGCTGCGGTCACACTGGGCTTTTCTCTCCATAGACTCCATTCATACGCACGCGAATGCGTCAGACCGGAAACGCAGGGTCATGCGTCGGAGTTTCGCAGGAAATCGCATCACTTGACTGCGTGAGACCAATCCAGGATCAAAACATGACCTCTCTGAACAAAAATTTTAAACATGGAGCAATCGCTTGCTTTTTTAATGTCTATTCATCTTGTAAAATCCTGCCCCTTTTCGCAGCACCGTATGACAGAATTTCGCAAGCTCAAACTCTAGTGTGACTTCAGCTTTAAGGGCCAAGGGGTAGGGGTACAAAAATAGAATTGGGATTGGGCCTTATTTTGGATGGTGAAGGCAAAATTCTCCTATGAGAGTGATTATAGCGCCTCCCGATGGTGAATGCGGTTATACTCATGGCAGGTATTATTTGGTACTTTGGTCATTTATTTCACTGATTTGTCATCAGGGAAATGGTTTGAATTTCGACTTAGTAAAAAAAACATTAGTGTTCCATTTGGGACGACACTACATGTACTATGCTGTTGAGTGCGTAAGTGCTTAAGTACATAGTGCATAAGTGCATAGTGTGCCATTTGGGACTCAGCATGTGTTAACAGGTCAAAGATGGAGCACAGATGCATTAACAGGCATGATGCACTGTACTGATGCTAACACAAAACCATGGCTGATAACCCATGGAAAAATCTAAATATTTTTCTGCATTAACTTTAATGTTACAAATATTGACCATTGTTCTTGTATAAAAATCCAAAATCAAAAAAAATGCTCAAGGATAATTAAACAAGGTGTTGGTGCTCTTTGGGAAAGGGATTCATCAAAATAATTGGATTACCCCGATAAAGGCAAGTGTTTGCCAAAACGCGTAGGCAGTTTTAAGGAATAGCTGTCAATAAAGGCTTAAAGATTTTAAGAATAATGGCTTTTGTACTGATGTCCTGACATTTTATTATCAGATTATGCTACCGACACTTAGGTTATTACGTTAACCAACACTTAGGATTAGGTAGGTTAGGGCGATATTACAGCTTCATATCACACTACATTAAAATATGCACTGGTAACAAATTCTGATAGGTAGCATAGTGTTATAAATTTGTGCTACCTACTTTTTGAATGGGAGGTAGGACAATCTGACAGGGTAGGACAAATCGACAGAACACCTGGATAATAGCTCACAATTATCAACATAAGACGATTTTTTCGCATTTACACCCAAACAATTTTCACTTTCGAAGAGCAAAGTGAATGCGCAAAATGACTTGATGATGCTTAACGGAAAACATAAATACCCCAGTACACAAAGTGGTGCTGCACAACTTTATGCTTTTCACAGACATTGTTCTTCAATTACTCTCCATTACAACTCGAAATGTTAGTTCCTATCACATTTATCATACAGCTCTTTGTGTTCTGACATTATCGAAACAAGCAGCTCCACAATAATCTCACATCTATGCATCATCCTTATTGTTGGAAATGCGTGCTCTGTATGCTTGAGTGCCAACGTGACGTGTTTACTGTAACCAGAAGCTCCAGACACAAAAACAAAAGTGCCAATTTCACATTTTGAACAGTTTTAAACAGCACGTTATACCAAAAAAAGAATGTTTAAGAGGAACCCACTGTCTAAAAAAAGTTCAGATAGTATTTTGTTTATATGATCTCCATGTAATGCCTATAAAAATACCAGCGCTTTTGCAGCTTACAACTCTAACCAAAGAAACGTTATTCCCTGCTGTTCTATAAGCGCCACCTACTGGTAGAAATAATTAGCATTTATAATTAGCATTTACACTGCATTAATGCATTAAAACTTAATGTCAGAAGATTTTTTTTGTTTAACAAACCAATATATGTGAAATGTAAATCAATAAAAAAGAAAGTAAATATTTGTATTGGAAACTCCCAATATCCCAATAAAAAATGCAATCAGAATTAGACACAGAACTCTTACCCTGCAAACAGACATCTGGTTGGTGGTAAGAGTGCCAGTTTTGTCAGAGCAGATGACGGAGGTGCAGCCCAGGGTCTCTACTGAGGGCAAAGAGCGGACGATGGCGTTCTTCTTGGCCATGCGCCGGGTACCCAGAGCCAGACAGGTGGTGATGACGGCGGGCAGGCCTTCAGGGATGGCAGCCACAGCCAGAGCAACTGCGATTTTGAAATAGTAAACAGCTCCGCGGACCCAGGAGCCACCATGAACGGGGTCGTTGAAGTGTCCGATGTTGATGATCCACACTGCGATGCAGATGAGTGAAATGACTTTGGAGAGCTGCTGACCGAACTCGTCCAGTTTCTGCTGTAGTGGTGTGCGCTCCTGCTCGGTGGATGCCATTTCATCACGGATTTTACCAATTTCAGTGTTCACACCTGTGGCGACCACTACTCCCACTGCTTTGCCTGCAGCAATGTTGGTACCCTACAAACATGAAAGTAAAGGGGAGTTTTAAAATGCATGTCATGATAAGAATTCACCTTACTTTACTACACTGTAAGAAATTGATGTGTGAACACAATTGATGTGTGTTGAGACAACATGAACGGAGTTAACTTGTTAGCTTTTACAAATTTAAGTGGATTAAACAAAGCAGGTTGTCCCCAAAAAAGGCTGGGCTTCACACCATTCCTGTTTGTTGTCCCAACACAAATCGAAAATTTAACTTAATCATTATTACAAAATCAAGTGGATTGTACATAAAACAATTAAGTTGTCCCAAAAAAAAAAACACACACAAGAATAGTGTTATTTCAGCTCATTTTAAATAAGTAGTTTGAACAAAGGAGCAAACATAATTTTGTTGAGTGTAGTTGACTTCTACAACAAAAGTTTTATGCAATTTAATTTAAAATGACATTTTTATGAAAAACTATATGGAAGCCATCCTGATTGCTGGCCAATATGCAAGCTTTTTCATCAAAATGAACCAATATTGAGTTTTTGGCTGTGCAGAGAACCAATTAATATAGGACACAAATGTACATTTCATTATTAACATTTAGATGAGCTTTTCCATTACCTAATGTTGCTATAAGACACAAGTAAATGTTAATGATTAATAATACCACTGAATGGAATTCGTATATATTAAAATATAATTTTCATACTGTATGATGTTGTGAAGCCTAAATACATTTAAACATTGATTTATTTTTATAGATTTTTTTTTTATATCAACCATCCAGAAAATGTACCTTTGAAAATTATAGGATCAATAAAACCTTTTGTAAACCTTTATAGTAATAACGAAAGTCTACAATATAAAGACATTACAATATGCCGACAGCAGTCATCAGCAGTCTGACTTACAGAGAAGAGCATGTTCTTCTTGTCCTGGTTCACAGCGCGAGGGTCAGGGACTGGGTCTGTGTGCTTGATTACTGACACTGATTCTCCTGCAAAGACATGACAGCTTGGTTACTTGACTACTACAACTAAGCTCAGAGTAAGAATCAGGAGAGCAGTTCATCAGACACACGTCCAAGTCAGTCCTTGGGTATGTGTTTAATATAATTCTTAAATGCTTCAGTACTGTTCAGAATGTCAAAGAATCCCAACCAAAAAATGGCCATGAATGGAGGAACTAAAAAGATGTGAAGTCGAACAGACCGTTACCAATTAAGGCAGTGAAGCAAGACCTGACTCCTACAAGTGTACTTCCTTTTCTTCTTTCCCCCTAACTGGACTGCAGAGACTAAGCACAGCTGACCTCCCTTTAAAATATGAAGCACTGAACCTTCTCAGGAGAAAAAAAAAAAACTCACCACATATCAACCCCTAAACGGACTTTATAAGGTGGCTTTACTGCAAAATGCCCTTTTTCAATGGAATGCCTCTGATAGAGACTATATTTAACTGTTGTTTTGCGATGAGATAAAGGGTACAGCGACATTATACAAATACAAAAATAGACAAAACATTTTTGATTGTGATGTCTTTGCTGAGCAACATACTGCATTAAAGACGTTCTAGAAATCAGACCTTTGAATAAATATTTTAAACTAGTGTATTGTTGGAAAACTGGAATTTCGGTACAAATCGGTACAAAAACTTTTAAACATTTGAGCGCTGTTGAGCACGTTCTTAAACACCGCTGATTGGCCAATGGGTTAAGAAGAAATGACTGTGATTAGCCGTGAAGGTCATCAGTTCACCGCTTTTCATCAAGTGCAAACACAGATACAGTGTGCTTCAAAGTCGCAAAGATCAGTCGATCCATCAGTGGATCGCTCGTATGACAGCTCATAGACAAACCAGCTGATCGCCACGACTTGGTGAACAGTGGCGAATCGATGACCTTCACAGCCAATCAGTCCTTTTTGTTGAGCACTTGAACACAATGGTCAATCAGCAGTGTTTAATTATGAGCTCAACAGTGCTCAAATGTTATCGAAAAATGGACATTTTAAACATTTCTGTACAGATTGGTACTAAACTTGAAACTTTTGGCAACACTATTTTTAACTGTGGATATACAATATTACATAAGCTCACACTTGTATTCACATAAAAACTGGTTATAATAAATAAATAAATCACCCTAATTTCAAGTACAGTAAACTCGAGTGAGCAAATTAACATAACATAAAAAGATGCCTGACCACAACATTACAGATTATCCTCTTGCATCAATATAGTAGTAATTTATTTCTACTTCTATGTCAGCATCTTGATGGCGAAAACCTTTTTATTTAATATAATCTTAAATATTTTACCTGTTAAAATGGACTGGTCCACCCTTAGAGTCGTTGACTTGATTGACGTCAAGCGAATGTCAGCCGGAACTTTGTCACCCACTGAAAGGAAACAAAAACATGCTGTTAGATGGAGATAAACCCTGTGCTTGAAGTGAACAAGGCCAACCCAAACAACACTATCATGTCATTGCAAATTTATAAGAACATATGAGAGAGCAATAAAAAACAGGAACAGCTGGTGCCAATAGCCTAGTGGTTAGCGTGTCGACACATATTACTAGGGTGATTCCTGGCTTGAGGCCCTATGTTCCCTCTTTCTGCTCCCCACACTTTGTGTCTATAATCTCCACTGTAAAAGATGAAAAACTCTAAAAATAAAAAAGACAGGGACAGTTGAGGAGAAAGGACTTTGCAATAGAAAAATCAAGTCAGGGTCTATAGATTTGAGAAAGCGTTAACAAAAGTTGCCAAATTGACAATGCCAAGTTGGAATTCTGAAGAGCCAAGCAAATGATTCTTCAATCTTACGTATTAGCTAATTGCTTAGCAATTAACTATAATGGATTGTACTTTCAAGTAGGGCTACACAATAATATAGTTTCGGCATCAATATTGCGGTGCGAGTTTGTAAGTCACATCGCGAGACCTGCAATGTTGAATTGAGATCATAATAAACCAGGAAGCACAGTTCAGAACACATGTGATTTGTAAAGCCATTGCAAAATTTAAATTTTTTAAGATTTTCCTTTGGATGTTTTAAGGCCTGTGACTTTGTAGAATTTCAAGTGAATTTAAATAATAATTTGTTCATCAGATATTATAATTTGTAGTTTATCTGACATAACTTGTATTTAATTATTGTATTTAGTTATTTTACAACTGATCATTACCTTTTTGTACCTCAATACTGTTAAAGAAAACCATAAAGCACGATTTATTTCACTTCAATTGTATACATCTATGCTCGTTTTTTGTTTTTGTTATCTTTTTTGCACATCCACTCCTCTACAAAATAATCCTAATCAACGTAAAATTATGGATTCTTTTCAAACAGTGCTGTCATCTTCTTAAATTATATTCTAATCACAATATATACTGCAGAAAAACTAAATATAGCATTGTCATTTTTTCCAATATCATGTAGCCCTACTTTCAAAGAATGAACTTGAAGTCTAAAGGCCAAAAATTAATGAAGAAATGGTTAATCTTAACCACTCTTAAAGTCACTTAGAGAGATCTCTTAATATCTTCTGATCTATTACTAGCAAGAATGTTAATTTAGTACCTAGAAAATGAATCCCATCACAATTTTTCCAGAGAGAACCTGAAGTGAAGGGGTTAATGAGCAGTACATCTAAGACTTTAAAATGTTCTGGTTCAACTTGGACAAAAATAGATTCCACTTCATTCTTTCCACAAACATAAGGGGGTTTAAGTAATTGCTACTAGGAAAAAGGCTCATGTAAATAGCTTAATCTTTTCCAAACAAATCACTTAATGAACAAGGAGACTGATACTTAAGCGTGTTAAACACTTGACGTTTATTAGTCATTTGAGATGGCATCCGTTTGATTCCAATGCATAATGTGTAAATCGAGTTTTTAAAAGAGAGGTCAATGTCAAGCAATCTTTTCACAAGATGTTGTGGGTGGAAATAACTTCAAATAACCTGAGAATACTGTCCTGGATGCTTTGCCTTTTCTGGACTAAGTTTTAACCAACATGTAAGTGTACCAAGAAGCCTCTATGTCCTTTTTAATGGAGCGGAAGACATGACGGGTGGTATTAGACCAACACAACTCCTAAAATGGAAAAGCTATTTTTATACAAACTATGGTGCACAGTCAAGCTAATGGCCAAACATAAACAGATTTTGTTTAAAATGATGAGATTGCTAGCCCAAAGAATGTATATAAATAGAGGTCTAATAAATTTCTGAATATATATGTTATTTTATACAGAACGTTTTGTGCAATATATGACATGTATTGCCAATAAACAAACTTTATTAGATTTACTAAGCACTCACTTAGGTGGTTAAGTGCACTCAATGCAGCTAAAGGAGAGGTCTGGATATTAAAAATAAAAATGATCCAGTTTTACACATTTGAAATGCCCCTAAACCAAACGAAAGAATGTGGAACATAATCCCGATATATAGCTCAAGTTAGAAAAAGGTCATATAACAGGGTAACCTACTTTAGGTAGAAAAGGAGAGAAAGACTTACAAGAATAGACAGTAGGAAAATAAATTGTGGAATATTTTACATTGTTTCAATAACTCTAGTTAATGATGAAGTATTTTAAAAAGCTAAAAGTTCCACAAGCTGCAGGCATTTTAATTAAAAGAACGCTAAAAAACATCTTTAAAGCCCTACTATGCTATAAAGCTTAGCATTTTATTACCGATCCCTTGATGATTTCATCTAATGGTGATCAGAGAGACGGGTAGGTACCAATGCAAAACCCAGAAATCAAGGTCACTTTCACAGAATCAAAAGACGGAAGTTGAAAAGCTAACTGAGAGCAAGTAGTTGTGTCATTTTTGCTGCTAATGGGGGGTTGGAAACAAACCGTCAAACCCTCCTCAATGACTTGAAAAGAATCAGCGACTTCCTCCCGAGAAACAGCACAGGGACTCATATTAGGCTGTGATAACTGTTGCAATAGTTCAAACTGATTTTTTGACAGATAAACTGAAGCGGCTTTAACTCTGAGGTTTGTGCTAGAGAGATAGTCAGCTTCGGATGATCAAGACAAAAAAAAAAGTTAAAAGAGAGTGTACTCTGAAACACTGTCAAATAAATAGATGCCTACTTAAAAGTAGCATATGTGGTTTTATTTACGTTTTTACACATTGTCAGGAGACCTAAAGCATTAAAATTGTTTTGTCACTCATTCTGAATTTGTTAAGACCCTTTTATCTAATTTGCAGGAGCCCTTGTTGTGACTATAGAGTATGTTATGTAGGTGATATGTGATCATATTGTATACATATGTAGACATTTAACCAAATAAAAAGAATATCCATTTAGATTGTAAACCTTCTTGTGAACTCAAATGACTGACTAATAATCAGTCCAATCTGGACTAGAGGGTTTTTGTTGCTGTTTGAACGCATTTTACCACACCACAAACGTGGTTAGGATGTGATGCATCCTAAAAGATGAAGTGGACAAGCTCAAAGTGTTTTAGACCCAGTTTACACAGATGGACTTATAGTTCAATCAGTTAAAATAAATAATTCCAAGCAGTAGAGTTCAAGACAAGAAACAACAATGTGTTCAAGTCAAAAGAGCCATAATAGGACGTCAAAAACATTTATCTTCAATGCAATCAAGTTGCTTCAGATAAAGGTTTCATGCATTTAGTCAAGAAGGGTATAAACGGAGGTTGGAGTAAGTTCCAAATGGGCAGGTCAGCTCCAAATGGGTAAGACTTGAGCTCCAAGTAGGCTGTCCAAACCTCCTGTAGTTTTCATTGATCTCTTTAATGTCTCCATGCCAGAGTCCAAATTATTGTGTTTTACTAACATCTACACCTAACACAAGCCTAAACCCAACCTCACAGTAACCTGTTGTGTTTTATTAACGTCTACACCTACCACAACCTTAAACCCAACGTAGTTGTGGTGTAAGTCCCTCCCACTTGGAGGTCGCCCAACCTTCTTGCAGCATAACTCTCTCCCACTTGGAGCTCTCCATGCTGCAGTCATACCTACTTGACTTAGGTCATGTCCACGTATGGGTATTTTTATGAATTGGAGTTTTCCCCTCTTTCTTTCTATGTCCAGATGAAAACGCATTGTGATCCATGTTATGGTCATGCAGAATCAACAGGTGGTGATAATTATATTGAGTTAGAACCAGACGGGGTATTGACTATATTTCGCTAATAAATTGCATTCAAGTCAATGCAAATGTGAGTACAGAGGCGGATTATTCATTTTCCTGTTTGGGGTGAACCCAGCAGTGTTGGCCAAAAAGAAAAGAGAAAATAGGGTGCACGCTGATGTCATGAGGCTAAAACTCCTCACGACCACACTGTACCCGGAGTTTCTCAAAATCTTCATCCTGAACAGAGTTTTTAGAAAGCTGTGTTTTCAGTCCTGATACTGCGTTTTCGTGTGGACAAACAGCCAAAACGCGGCGGAGAAAGTGCAGTTTCGAAAATAATCGTGATTGTGTGGACAGTGCCTTACGTCCCATTCACATGGGGCTTCAGCATCAACGCTTGACAGAGAGCATGTCTGAAGTTGGGGCTGACGTGATCGTCATAGCAGCGTCAGCCAATGAAATCATACATACTTTCATACAGCAATCTGATTGGCTGACGCTTCCATTGGCGCTTGAAAAGTAGAAAAAGTCCCAACTTCTGCAGTGAGCAACGTCACTTAAGCGGTGCAGACAGTTCCACAATGCAGTTCGACAACGCCTGATGTCACCGATTCAAAGTGAATGGGAAGCGTTAAAGCTTGACAGCCCGTGTGAATGGGGAGAGAGTCTGTCAAATGCAGGTAATATAAAAATGCAAAGTAAAATATAAAATAAATTAAAAACAAGACAAATCTAAATTGTTAAGATTAAAATAATGTAAGCATCCATCACTGGTTAACATAACAAACATTCTTGAAAAAACATAAGGAACATTGTGACCCTTAATAAATCAGGTTAGTAAGCAAACATTAGTGAGGTCCAATCTCTTCTTCAAAGGGAGCATTAACAGTTCCTTGTAATGTCCCCGTTTGCCTTTGGCTGGTTTGCTCAAAGATCACTCCCACCCAAGCAGTCACAATTGGATAGGGCTCCCCTGAGAGTGCTTCTCCAGGGAGCCGACAGAGGCTGCAAGCGCAAGGACGACCCGAGCACGTAAACACACAGGGCCGGATATGCTCCCTGTCATGCACACAACTTGTTCTTGAAATCGGTTCCCACTGTTGCTGGTGGGACTAAACTAATGCCTGCTGCGGACAGCAAGAGAGGACAAAGAGCAGAACACCTCCCCTTTAAACACCAGAGAGAAGAGAACATGGCCATCTGGCTCACTGATTATTTATCGCGTCAAATCTCGACTCTTAACTGCACATCCTGTCTCTGTCCCTCAATTGCGCTCTCCACCAGGACAAGGGTGGTCATTTCGACAGCAGATCTGCAGTTGTGTCATGTTTCCAAGTTGTATGCAGCGCGAAATGCCTAACCTGAGTGAATGCAGAGTAACTTCAATTTAGTACTAGACAAATCCCATGAGTCAGAGTTGTAACTATAGCAAAGCAAACAGTCTTGGTTGATTAGCAGTGAGGCACAGTAAATCTAGAAGCTGGAGGATTACAAAAAAGAAAAAAAATGCGTCAGTGGGTGGAAGACCATGCTAATTTATAATGTTATTTTATGCTTGTAAAACCACAAAAGCCCATCTAAAATGGCTGCTTAACATTTTCTTTAAAGCATGGTTGGTATTCACACCACAACGGTGAGCATGTGGCAAAGGCAGTTGGCTAAAGTTTCAAAAACTTTCCATTCTACTTTTAGAGGTCAATTCTTCAATCAGCATGCATTAGTTTCAAGCTTCTTTTGGTCAACAAGTACTTGTCTACACTTGCCCCATCCTCCAACTAGTCTCTTTGACAGATGTCTCAAACTGACATCAATGAACGTGAAGCATCACTAAAGAGTGAGTGAATGAGGCAAAGTCATGAGGAATCAACTCAATATGATTGATTGTCTCTTCATTAATTTAGTGTTTCTTCAAGACCCCCCCCCCCCCCCTCAAGACCCTTGTAAAGAAATGTGTGTTTTTGAAACTAATGAAGACAGCATACGTCAATGATTTATTTAAATTTAGCTTGACATGTTTACTGTTCCAAAAGGTTTCCAAAAATGAAATATATTGTGTTCAATGAGAAAAAGGTAATTGTTTTTTTTACTAAGACTTATACAGAACTTATTTCAGAGCAGTAATCGCAATACTGTGGTACCGTGAAACCATGATATTTTTATCCAAGGTTATCATATCGTCAGAAACCTATACCGGCCCATGCATAATAAAAATAAAGGTGATATGAAAGGGTCAAATGTGTACATTCATACAACGTGTTGGAGAAATAAAAAAACATTTTTAAAATACAATTTTAGACACACCTTCATTTATTCTTTTTTTTTCGGCTTAGTCTCTTTATTAATCTGGGGTCGCCATAGCAGAATGAACCGCCAACTTATCCAGCATATGTTTTACGCAGCAGATGCCTTTCCAGCTGCAACCCAGTACTGGAAAACAGCCATACACACTCATTCACAGACATACACTACAGCCAATTTAGCCTATCCAATTCACCTATAACGCATGTCTTTGGACTTGTGGGTGAAACCGGAGCACCAGGAGGAAACCCACACGAACACAGGGAGAACATGCAAACTCCACACAGAAAAGCCAACTGAATCAGCCAAGGCTCAAACCAGTGATCTTCTTGCTGTGAGACGATCATGCTACCCACTGTGCCACCATGACGCCTAAACCCACCTTATTCATTACAAAAATACAACGAAAATAGCTTAACACATACTTTCACACTACTTTCTTTAAAAAGTAACCAAGTAACATATTTAGTTCTTATAAAAAAGTAACTTAAGATTGTAATATATAACTTTTTCGCCAACACTATTTTACACATTGTACAGAACTTATTATGTTAATGAAACCAAAACCCAGACAGACACAAACTGCTATAAGAATGCAGTTCATAAAACTGGCAAAGAAAAGCCATTTTGGAAGACTTTGAAAATCCATGTAGATTGACATTAACAACAACCCTCTGAAAGCAAGCTTTTGCAACATTTTGACAGAGATGAGCACAGCTGAGTGGTCATTCTGTCTGCAGATGACAGGAGGCGCTCCCCAGGCACAACAGATCAGATGTTTGAAATACGATGCGGCATGACGGCATCACTTTACATGCTAGTAGGCAGCAGACAGATGTATGAAAGACAGAGGCAATAATGTGGGATGTGAGAGGCAGTCATCTTCAGCAAAGCCCTGCAAGGTCATTCTTCCATGAGAGTGAAGTGAAACAAAAGCTGCTACGTGGACTAGAGTTTATGACTCACCTTCTTAAAAGCAGAGGTAGGCACAAAAAAGTACAAGCAATTTATTGCTACCTCTTCACCTACTCAGCAAGATGACGCAGCTGTTGACAGGGTAACAGCATTGAGAGATGGTGGTTTAGAGCTGCTATGCTAGGAGTTAGATTAGCTGTTTCCATTTTCAGTTTGCTGCAGGATTTGAGATGCAATTCACGTCGCAAGCAACAATGCAGATATAGTTACATGCTAATGTTTAACACTTAACAAGGAATCTGAACAAACCCCACATTTAACAATGATAGACAGTACATGCAACACTTATGTTAGCAAGGATGTAGATTGGGAATATGAAAAACCATAAAGTTCGAGTGACAGTACAAGCTGCTCTTTTGTTAAAAAGTGTACAGCGTGTCAGCAAGCGTGTATGATTACATGCATACACTGTAAAATACACACAGTTCTAGGGCTGGGCAATTAATCAAAAAGTAATCAACATTCAGAACCTATAATCGATCTAATTTTTCCAGGTCAATTTTTTCAATTATGTTCCCTATTGCGTGTGAAGACACGTGACCCCAATCTGTTAAGACTTCTACGTCAAACTCACAGGTGTAGTCCGGTGCAGCCTTCGTGTGGTCACATATCCGGAATTCACCTTTCGAAAAATGTAACTACTCATCGCACTTTTTGCTTTACATTGATGATGATTGGAAGCTGTGCCAGAGATGCCTTGAGATGACACATTTTCCATTACAATAAAATTATTATTTACATGAAAATATTTGTTTACACAAGATTCAAGAAATGCACTGTTTAAAAACATGATATACAGGATAAACAAGAGTTATTTTATTTATAAGAGATACTGCTTATTTTATACTTTTTAATTTTTTTTTTATTATTTGTTTTCACTTTTTTAATAAGAAAAAAAAGTGACTGTTGGTTTTGGGCAATGACTTCAATGTTGATGTTCAATAAATAATCATAGATAGTTTCCTTTTTTTTTTTTTTTTTTAAATCAAATAAACACCTTTCATTCAAAAGTCTCTGACTTGTAATATGTGAGTATATTTACTGTACAAAACCTATCAGTGAACTGTGATGGCAAAAAAATAAAATAAACAAATAAAAAGTGGTTCATTAATTGTAATCGAGTAAAAAATGTTAAATTAATCAAGATTTTGATTTTGGGCCAAATCGCCAAGCCCTACATAAAAATACGGTTCCACATAATCGATTGGTGTTGGTACAAAAAGGGGAAATTAAGTTAGCTTATTGGTTTTTACAAACTTAAGTGGATCTGAATCCCCCTCCCCCCTCCATTTTTGCCACCCATTAATGTAGTGTTCAGTGTCACACAATGCTTGAGAAATCAGTCTAAATATGGAAACTATGGAACACCAGAGGGGAGTGTTGAATGTGTTAAAACTAATTTTCATTCAGTTAAATTGATGTAAACTACATACTCGAGTTCAACAATAAAATAGATTTATTGCCCAACTTTATTAACCCTACATTTTTGAATATTAATATACAACTGAGCTACAATCAAATTATCTAGGTCTGTTAGCATACATTCTCTAAATTTGAACTGATGTCAATTGTGTGTTTTTGAAATCCAAACAATTCCCTCAGTCTGACTGAAATTAAATGTCTGAAGTGCACATAGAAACACATTCAGTTGCATGCGTCAGGCGCTTGCGTCACATTCCAAACCCTCTAGGTCTGCCTCAAGATACGTCATGCAGACTTCATCAGAGAGAAGGGGACCATCACTTTTCAAACATCACTGCACCATCTGCTGAAGGACAGTCTGTTGACCTTAGAGCAGAGGCTAGTAGATGCACGTGCACACTCAAAATTGTTGCGAGATCAGCTGTGGGCTGTAGTGTCGCTCAACAGAGAGGTAGCACAGCTGCTGCCTCTAGACATGCACTTAAGATTCCACTCACGAGCCTCTTTCCCCCCCTGCAGTCACCTCCTCTTTGTTTCCTTCGACATCGTCTTTCCGCTGTACTGTTTGCCTCCATGGACAAACTTGAATCCATTTACCCAAGCTTTATCCTTGCCAAATAGAACTTTTGCACAATCAGACCCCTCTATGACCTTCCTTGCTCATTTGCACGGTGAAAAGGAATGCAGTTCTTTCACAGTCCATCTCTGACTGCAGAGGCAGACGTGCTGCGGAGTGACGCATATCGAAGCCCTCTATAAAAAGGGCTTTACCTTCTCAATCATTGTGAGTTAGATTTAAGCTCCTGGTTCGAACAAAATGGTCGCAAATTTGTTGGGTGAAAAAGCACACAATGTTTTGTCAAACATACGTTAGAACGTGCAACAACGTTTGCACATGATCAGAGTTTAAACCAACACTTTGTTTTCATGACTCTACTAGAGTAATTTCATATAGTGTATTCAAAACTGGCTCATTTTGGTGCACTTATTTTGGAACTTGACACATTAGTTTCGTTCATTAAGCCATATAATTCTCAATGGTTCTTTATCTAATGATACACAATCTTAAAACAGAAAAATAATAAGTGTTAACAGACACATGCATGAATTCACTTCATTTGGACAAAGGGGGGCCAGCTTAATGTTTTTAACAGGGTGCACAGTAATTCCCAATTTATTAAAATGTAAAGATATATTTACACAGAAGAAGAAATAGGGGACATTTTAGGTTAAGATGTAAGAGATATAACATGAGGTCATACGGAAGGTCATTTTCCAATCAGATTGTGACTCCCAAAACCAGAAATTGAAGGCCCTAAAGATTCCCACTCCTAATAATCATACTTGAAACTGCATCAAAACAACTGGCCAAAGATTGCCTAAACGAGGTGGTCTCTGCCTACTCAAAAATGAATATTGCAGCAAAAAAAAAAAAAAAAAAAAAAAAAAAAGCTACTCATTTTGGTAAAAAAGCAACCCATTGCCATTTAATACATTGTTTAAAGAGTTATTGTGTATGTAGCATAAAACACAGCAGTGTTTGCTTTGTCATTACCACAAAATAAATCATTGGTTAATTTGAAACAATGAAAGTGAAATGCCAAACTGAAATTAGTTCATTTTCAATCCATTCCAATTGATGATTGATTCAAACAGTATCCTGAACAATTATCACTCCGACCAAGAGAGTGAGAGAACAGTTGATTTGTACATGACTCCTTCTAGCATATTTTTGTCCATTTATAAAAAATAATTTTTTAAAAGTTTTATGAAAGTGAAGAACCAGGAGGAAATTGCATACTGCATAGCCGTATATATAACATGAGGTCATATGGATGGTTGAACCAACTATAATAGAAACCAAGGATTTATTTTTAGCAACCTAGTCTTTTTTCATCCAGAGTTTTGTTTCAGCTTCTGCAAGCGAGTCATCTGGGTTCACATCCCATAATATCAACTCTTAGATGGTTCCTCAGCAACTCTTCCACCCACACAAACTGCTCTGTAAGTGAAGCATTTAATTTTGCATAACCTGTCTGTTTAGGCACCCCTTGCAGGTTATATAACAGGTACAATCACCTGGTTGCGTTAGCTCAGAGAATTACTCAGACTCAAGAACATCAGCTCCTCCAATCCCCATCCTGCTGATGGAGGCTTTACCATGTGGCTTCATTTCTCATCACAGCCTGTTTCACCTCACCGTGACTAAGCAGCGCTCTAACTCTACCTAAAGCTAGTGAGCACATGCACATCTTCAAGCCCAGCATGATAATAGAAAAGGATACACAATGCAAACAGAGAGTGCACTGAGACAAAAGTGAAAACCTTTTACAGTTGCTAACGATGAAGCTTTTTGTTTAGTCATGGTGAACTGTTAACTTTTCACACAAGCTGAAAGAGTCTTCAGAGCCGCCCAATATCTACTACACTGAGCAAAGCAATAAGGAAGCGTCTAGTGATCTATTTCAGTGAGCAAAGAGACGTGGCGGTGTGTGACGCAATCTAGAGCAAGGGGCACTCCTGATAATCCCTATTCAGATGAATTCACCAGGGATTTCTAATGCTAAAAGTTAACCAAATTACAAAGAACATGACTTTTACAGTTGTTCTCTTCCAGGAAAACAATCAAAAATACTGATGACTCATCTTGCATTATTATGCAAATGCATATGAACATGTTGCAACACCAAAAGCTCCAAAATATCTAATGTATTTACTTGAAAAGGCTATCACAGCGTGTAACATTTAGTGCACAATGGCTTGTCAGACCATCAGGTGTACCGATATGTTTTTAAATGAAAAAATTTAATACTGGTGGAGTTTTGCACCTCTTCATATACATTTGCATACTTTTTGTTTGGCTGAGCTCGCAGTTGGGATTAATTTCCACATTTTTGATTATCTTGCATGCAAATAACTGGCTAATAAAATACCATCTTGAATGTGAACAACTCGTCCTAAATAAGTGTAATCTATATATTTCACCAAAAAAAAGCATCAAATAATGCTAAATAGGCATGGGATGATCACCGTTTTCAAGGTCAAGGTTTTAAAACCGCAAAACAAATCTGTTATACTGTTCCTAAGGCTCTGTTATATCGCTCAGTTTTTTTTAACAATTATTTTATTTAGTTTCTTAGAGTAAGAGTATCTCCAGCAGAAAAGAAGCCTAAACATCAAAAGCTCATGATTCAGCCCATGATTCAGCAAACATTTGAGAAACAAATTACTTATGAATTAACATCCTATGACCTAATATCCAAAGAAAGAAAGATATCCAAAGATGCTTTTTCTGTGTTTTGTAAATTAATAAAGATAGCAGAAGATAATGATTTATTTTAATTATTTAGCCTGACATGTTTACTGTTCTAAAAAAAAAAAAGTTAAATGTTTCATAAAATAAAATATATTGTGTACAATAGGATAAACGCATTTTTTTTACCCAGAAGAACATATTTTTAGAACAGAAATCCCAATACCATTACAGTGAAAAAGTGATATTTTTATCCAAGGTTTTCATATAGTCAGAATCTTATACCGGCCCATGCCTAATGAAAAAGTATACTTAAACTAAGTATAGTAAAAGCAGTGGTGCCCAAATCTTTTCTTATGAAGGGCCAAAAACCAAACCTGATTGTGGGCCGAAGGTAAATATACCAAATTCTATTACATTAAAGTTTCCATGAGTAACTTTTTACTTAAAAGCAAGGTTTTGTAGTTATTTTTAAATATTAGGAAATAAATTATTTTAACTTGCGCATTATATATAAACTTTTTTATAATTAAATTACAGTAAAAACAAACAATCCCATTTACAACACAATAGAGTTCAATCCTGAATACACCAAGCTGCACGTGCCTTTTATTTGATTTGCTCGCCGATTTCTTGTGCATTGCCCTCTATCCGTCAGTATTAAGTGAAGTGACAGTATTTACATTTGCAAGTCAGATTCATTTTCAAAACAAAACAAATTACAAGATAAGCAAATGGTTACATTCAATTCGAAATTATCACCTTTGTCAGAGAGATCATCCTCTCTCTTTTCTCAAATGGGATGGTGGGCCAAATCAAAGGCTAGCATGGACCAACTTTGGCCCGCGAGCCCACCTTTTGGCATCGCTGGTATAAAGGTTTCCATTACAATGTTAAGCAGTACAATGTCTTAATGATTGATGCTTCTTTAAAATAAACATGAATACTGCAGACCATTGTTCAGCTTAGTTTAAAATGGCATTTTAGAACGAAAATGATCCACATCCAAACTGGCGTTTCACCAAGTATTTCTGAACAGCCCTCCGTCTGCTGAAAACGCACATCACGTGACCAAACACACACACACACACACACAGCCACAGCCCCACACACACACACTGTCATGCGCTCGTCTGAACTCCGGAGAAGTGTATGGACGCTATATTTTATACAGTCATTGGTACAGACAGTTTATCAAGGATGTACGCTGGATTGCGTCTCACTATAAGTTAGTTGTTAAACGTGATATTTAATTAATCTTGTCTATCTAACGACTCTTCAGTCTTTTGATTCTCTCAGGTAACGTGTCACAGCGTCAGTGCACTGCTTCAGTCTTTCGCTTTCAAGCTTTTACTAAGTAATTTTAGTGAAAACCTCAGATACAGTTGGTTAGTTCCTGTTGGTTGTGCAGCTTTTTTTACCAAGCAAGCCTGTGGACGGCATAACGGCACAGATCACTCCGCCTAGTCATGCCAGATCGAGTCCCGTGGAAAAAAGTGATTGACAGGTGGTAATTTGTGTGCAACTTGTCTTTATTTATTTATTTATGATTTGGTTAGGAGTAAAACAAAGGCCATCCGGGTCAGGTAGTTAAAACGGTAGGCTACAAATAATTAATTAGTTATGAATTTATTAATTATTCATAAATAATTAATTCACCTTCCCCTATGACGACGATGCCATGGTCCATCGCCATGTTTCACATTAGACATCATACGATGCCAAATTGGTCAACATAGCCCAACCCTAAATGCTATACCAGAGAGTACTGAATTAGGCAAAAAATAAATGCCATTTGTAAGCATTGCAATATACATAGTTCTCGGTTCAATCACACTGTGCAGTTTTAATGAATTGGAATGGATGGAAAATAAAATGGAATTGGAATTTTAATATGTCTGTCGACTTTATCAAGTTGTCAATATAATGTGACACGCATAATAATACAATCTATTGCAATATATCACAATATTTATTGTATCGCGACATATCGTGATATATCGTATCGTGACCCATGTATCGTGACATATATCGTATCGTGAGGCCCTTGCCAATACACAGCCCTAATATATATATATATATATATATATATATATATATATATATATATATACACACACACACACACACACACACACACACACACACATACATACATACAAATAAATATATATGGTTGGTGATTGGATGGATGTTGAACTGATTGGGTTGCTTGACTTGGAAAATTAAGATCCGTTTAAAATGTTAAGACCAACAACACAATATTTGAGTGAATTATAGGACTTTAAGACCCCACGGACACCCTGAAAACAAATTTAATGATGCGTAGCATAAAAGGCTTGGTTATAAAACTTTCAAAATGAATTCCTTACATACTGTACTGTATATATACACAACCACGACTTCCTGTGTCAACAGGAAAAACATGTCATACATGTGACTCATGCTATTTTGAAGTTACACAATGACAAACACACAGGAAATACGCATACAAACTGTAAAATTAGCAGTCATTTCACAAGTTGCAAAATAACTTCCATTCATTAAAAAATAAATAAATAGATAACTGAGACGAAGAAAACTCGAGAGAGAAATCAGTTAATTTAATGTGTTTTCTTTACGTGCCACCATCAAACTAATTCACACTCCCTAAGAAGTCTTTACCACGACCCATGAAACACAATCCTCCCTGAGGCAACCATGTGATCACACACAAAGGTTCAGAGAGAGTGGCACTGTAAGCCTAAACCACTGGGAATGCAACCAGCACAGGTAGCAATTGAAAGATGGCACTGGCTGCTTTACACCTGTTGCTGATTATTTCTTGCTGCTGATACGACTTCACTCTTCACCAAGACTGAATTTCACATAAATTCTTACCGGCAACTTCCACAATGTCTCCGGGAACAATGTCCCTGGCTTTGATCCTCTGTACAGTCTTCCTGTCCTGTCGATAGACCTTCCCCATCTCAGGCTCATACTCCTTAAGGGCCTCGATGGCATTTTCTGCATTTCTCTCCTGCAGGCGCAATGGAAACAGAAATGAGACATCAATATTTTCAGAGCAATTTAGTTGGTATAGAATTGATCTATAATAAGGCTTTTTTTATAATAAAGCCCACAGTTTAGTGTTTAAGAAGGAAAATACATAGTTTATGTAAAGAATAATAGATTGAACGTTTCAATGACTTTCATGCTGTTGTGGTGAGAAAATGTTAAAATGGTGTGTTAAATGGTGTTGATAAAATAAGACTAAATTATTGTTCTACTATTATTATCATACCCATTATTATTAGTAGTAGTATTAACAGCTAAATCTTTAAATGTTTCACAACCACAAACCTCACAATCTCTTTCATGAGGAAAATAAATTGTGACCAATCAGTGTTTATTACATTTTTACATTTATTACATCGCAATATAGGCATTGTTGAGTTGGGATTATAGATGCATTGTTAATTTACATTTGATTATTCAAGTCTGATATTAATAATTGCTGCATTGTGTTTATTTATGACTGTATTTTGTTTATTATATGTATATAGTAAATTACATAGAAATAGATTTATATTTCACTTTCCTAAAATTCATTCCAATCAATCTGAAGTCTTTGCACAAAAAAAGAAAAGAAAAAAATGAGTTAGAGTTATTCAAGTCGTCTAGTGAAATTATATCTCAATATATTATATTATGCAACATCACAATATATATTGCAGAAAAAATTGCTGTTTTTCTAATATGGTGCAGCCCTAGTTAATTAACTTTTTTGTAAAATCAACTAAATCACTTTTACAGTGTAGATGCAAATGAAACGTTTTAAGTCATAATTTAGTGTATATGTATATATACACAAACAGAAACAAAAAATAATTTAAACTAATAATAATAAAAAACTACAGTAACTCAACTATGTATCCTCACTGTGGTCATGATTGGATTTTAGCAGTTCAACTCATTCAAACACAATACTCTGATCAAACCAATGGGATTAAGCACCTAATCACAAACATAATCATAATAGTAACATAATCCCATTATACTTTGTGGCATATGCTGATTTATATCTTAAACAGGCATGTAAAATCCCCTAATCACATTATCACTCTGACACCACATGTTGGTTATGATTGAACACAAATAATTATGGATGCTGACAGTAAAAATAACCATGAAAATTGAAAAATCGCATCTTAAGTCCTTACTAATTATCAAAGAATACAAAATAAAAATCCCATTGATGCAGTCAATAATAAAAAAACTAATAAATATGTAGTGTGCCCATTCAAATATTAATCATTTTAACAGCACACCCTAGAGAAGATGAGACGATTAAGGTCTAAACTGTCTTCACTTAATTTGAGAATCTGCATCTTAAACAACTAAGCAGGTACCATCAGATATGACTGAAGGGAAACTCCCTTTGACGTTGACCTCTAATGCTTATTCTTAAGTAAAATGTTGTGACCTTTTGCTTTCAGCACCATTAATCCCTAAGGACACGCTTACGAGCATTGATAGCCTGCTTGGCAAAGCATTTGGCAGTGGACTTCCTGTGGTTAAAGAGTGGATGGGAACACAAAATCTTATGTCAAACAAACAAAACAGTCGTGCCTGAGGGTGAAAAAACAGTTTTAAGATCCAAAGCCGGAAAAATGAAGGGGGGGTGAGTTGTGGTCACTAAGACATTTAAGGCAATAAGCTATAAATACACACACCACAGAAGGCAAGCCAGCAACTTCTTAATATAAAACTTATAGTAAGTTTTAACTTAAGCAGTAAGTTTCTGAATAAAATACTGGCATTATTATTCAAGCTACATTAGACTAATTCCACTGATGCTCATTTTAACCACACAGTGCTGTACATCAGAAATAACATTACGGATAAGTTGTCGCAAATTACTCTTGTGCATTATATTAATGAGGAGAAATAAAGGGCAGAAAGGCAGATCAAGTCACACAGTTTAGCCCATGAGGGTTAATCTGAGCTGAACTGAAAGGCTGGTCTAATCTGTAAGAAGAGTTCTGATTCAGACATCAATGAAGAATCTAAACGCACAGCCTTAAAAACAAACTCCTTTCAAACATGGATGCTTTCCAACAGAATCTGCTCTGCCAAAATGAAGATTTAGATTAACACAATTGCCAAAAGACATTCAACTCAGTGTAATAATGCATAAAACTTGTTTCATTCATAGTCTAACACGTCCATGTAGTAAAGAAATCATTGTAATATTTGTTGTTCAAGAAAATGCTTCAATTTTTTCCTCCAAGAGTTTCATGTACAGTACGTTCAAACAGCATTTGTTTGAAATGGAAATCTTTATACAAATGTGTTTCCTGTCATCTTTGAACATTTGTATATGTAAAAAAAAAATCAATGGTCTTAAACTCAGTTCCTGGAGGGCCACAGATCTGCATAGTTTAGCTCCAACTCGCACCTGCTTAATAGTCCAAAGTAGTCTTGAACACCTTGATTAGTTGGATCAGCTGTGTTTGATTAGAATTAGAGCAAAACCGTGCAGAGCTGTGGCCCTACAGGAATCGAATTTGAATGTGCTACAAGTAGGTCTCAAAAAAAGCCATATAAGTTATGAGGAATCATTATTGTAACACTTGTAGGTTACTTGTAAAGGCTGGTTTATACTTCTGCATTGAGTGATCAGCATGACCCATGGCGCATGCCTTGCGCGTAGTCGTAAGCCTGTCACGATATCCATTTTTTGTTGTACGATATATTGCGATAAATTATATTGTTGTCATTTTAAGACCATTTTATGCCACTCATTATTTAATGCCAGAATGACAATATAATATCGCAATGCAAGTACACTCTTTCAAAAAACAGAATATATTTTATTCTTAAGAATATTTAATTTAATTATACTCATTTTAACAATTCAATAATTAGGCATTGGAATCAGAATATGAAAACGCATATCCTAAATGAATAATAATTAGTGTTAACAAAAAAGTGCAAGGTGAAAAGTAATATATCTGCTACCAGATCTATTTTCAGTTGTCAGACATCCACATGAAAATATACTATCGTAATTTATAGTAAATACTATAGTGTTTTTAACCATACTGACAACTCCAGTAGAGGTAGAGATGTTGCACAATCAGTTAAAATGTTGCTAGAAATGTTTTTATGTATGGGCGATATATATTGCATCACTAAAAACAATTGAATTGATGTCCAAGTGTTGTGGGATAAGTCCATATATTGATTATTGTGACAGGCCTACGTAGTCGTACATTTATAGTTCTGTGTGCTGTTTGTGTTGCTCTGCATTACCACTTCTGAAATGCTAGCTGGCAGTAAGTTTTTATGTTGCGACGTGTAGCTACATTTTTTGAGAGGTGCTTCAGCGTCATGATAAAGGCTATGCGACTGCGTGAAGGCTGCGCAGGACCATACGTGGTCACTTGACACAGAAGCCTTAAACCCCATGACATGGCTAAAATTAAGAGTCTGGTTAAGTTATTTCTTTACAAACACATTTCCGACAGAATAAGCTTTTGTTTAAGATCGTACACTAGCACTATACAATGTTTGAGATTGGTAAGACTTCCTTTAGCTTTTTGAAAAACATCTTTTATGCTCACCATGACTATATTTAATAGATAATAAAATACAGACATCAATTTTTTATTATTTTTATTTTTAGCATCATTAGCACCACTATTTAATGTTATATAATCTGTAAAAATCATTCTGAAATGCTGATTTGTGCATTAAGAAGAATTTCTCATAAATAGGAATATATACCATATTTGTGCTGCTTTAAGTGTGTGGAAATCACAATACATTTCAGGATTTTTTTTTAAATCATTATTGCTATTATTAGTTTATTTTATTAATTTTTCTGCCAAATTAAAAATCGGTACTGTCATTTTGGTCAAACTGATGTATACTTGTTGAGTAAAAGTAATAAACATTTTAAAGGGCACCTAGGTTACCCCTTTTTCCAGATTTAATATGTCTTTTGTTTCCCCAGAATGTGTCTGTAAAGTTTCAGCTCAAAACACCCATCAGATTATTTATTATAGCATTCACTAGATGATGTTTTATAGCTCTCAACAGATTTTTGCTGTTTTTGTGTACTGCGCCTTTAAGGCTAGTCCTCCCCGCTCACCGTTTCCCCATGCCTGTCAGCATGCCTCAGTCTCCGCCCTCGGCTGCCTCAGACAACTGACACAGACAAAGGAAGCAGATCTCACGTAACGTTTGTGAGAAAAACTACAAGACCTTTACCAATGATTATTTGATGCATTTGTTGTGTGGAGCTGCAACGATGAGTCACACACAATGTCGTTACAAAGTTTACGCACACACACAGACACAGCGCAGACACACACATACAGCATGCGCGTTTAGCTTTGCACTGTCTTTGCACAAAATGTGACAGGATACAAGTTAATATCCACTGCTGTAAGGATATCTGTTACGTTAATGTACAAAATAAACCTGATTTTACATCCACAAACCGGGATTGAAGCATCTTCTTTTATAATTGTACTGACATGCGGCTGTGTTGTTGAAGTAAAGCTGAAGTAAATGACTCTAATTCATCAACATGCACTGTTTTAAATCATTTTAAACTTGTCAAACTCACTCTTGATCACATTTGATGATGATTAATGATCCTAGCAAACTGAACAGACCTTTTATTTACGGTTGATTTGTGCACGTCCTGTCTTGTGGATGATTATACACGTTACTACGGAGACATGTTAATACGCAGCTGTCAATCAATTCGGTGGGCGGGGGGACCACACTCCTACGTCAAGTTGCAATCGGTCTGAAAACCGCTCCAATTGGTCCACCGTTTTTATGTTGTTAAATTGAAAAAAAAAAGCACTGGGTGTGTTTATATCACCCCAATATGACGGTCTAAACACTATACCTACACATATGGCTGCCCAAACAGCTTAAAAAGTAGATTTTTCACCATAGGTGCCCTTTAAATCTGACGGACACATTTTGTAAAAAAAAACAAAAAAAAAAACGCATTAATATATGTTTTATTTTCTTTATATATATATATATATATATATATATAAATTAATTTTTTTTTTTTTTTTTTTTTTTGTTCCCTCAGTCCTCCCAAACAGGTAGCACTAAAGTCTATTTTTTTTTACTTTCATATGCCCTTGAAAAGAAAGGAATTCTCTCTTTTATATACACCAATGTTATATGCAAAACTATAGCCCAAGGCATTCAACACTGCGCTGCTGCTCGCTTTAAGCAGACCAAGGCTGAGGATTCTCAGGGCAGTCTGGGTAATGAATGGTGACTAAAATAAAATGATAGAGAGAAATCTGGGACACGAGTTTCAGGGCCGCTGAGAGGTGCTGGAGAAAATAGGGTCTTGGCTCTACGCTGGATTCCACTGGGACAGCAGGACTATCTTTAGAAAATGGCAGGGAAAAAACGGCCACATGTTTTCATTTTCATAAAAAGACTAACTACACTTCACAAGAAAAATGATGTTCATAATACACACGTCTAAATGTGAACTGAAAGTCTGCTTTTAATATAAGCTCTATCAGCAGAGAACAGCTGTTGGAAACTGTACATGTAGAGCTTTAAAGATCATTATGACCGTCCTTATTACATTACCTTTACAAAGACTGCACTAATTTGATAAACAAATACAATACAATTGGGAAATTTTACATCATTTTGAGAAATAGATGTATATTTGTGTAATGTATTGTTTAATATATGAAAATGTTATTTATTTATGTGACAGCACAGCTAAACAGGCACAGATTTGGTTCTTAAGAGACATTTTTTTAATAAACATTGTGTAAACTGTTCTTCCATACTTGTGAATTTTTATTGGATTCAAATGGACATGTATTTGGAACAGAAATCTTTTATAAAAATAGAGATGTCTCTAATGTAACTTCATACTCAATTTATCCATTGCACATTTCATGCTAAATAATTAAGAAATCTTAAAAATTTTAATAAAATAACAGTACAAGCTGTACAAGCTGATCAAAGTGAACACAATTCAGCTGGTTAGTCAGACTTAAAATTTGAACTGATTGTTAGCCCAAAGCATTTAAACCTCCTAAAAAAAATAAAAAAAAGACAAAAATCACTGAAACTGAAATTGAAGTGCAACAAATGCTTTCCCCTGTGGTTACATTTTCCACTCTATTACAATATACAGAAAGCACAGCTCCAAAGATGGTTCATAATCATTTGGCAGAGCACATCAATATGCATAAACCATAATTTAGTGATTAGTTTGGTTGTTAATTGTACATTCTGTACTTAGCATTCTGTACTTCGCAGACTCATAGCAGTTTAACTGAAGCTGCAAGCACTAATTTAAATATTAAATATAAATACTGATGATGGATGTGCAATAAAGAAAAAAAAGGTCTTTATGAATGAATAGTGGAATCATCAATCGATTGAAAAGGTAAAAAAACATTTTTTTTCACTCATCAATGAGCAATGGGCTTGGAAATGTGCAGAATTTATGCTTCTGTTTTCTTTGGAAATTGAAAGTTCCAATATTTTGACAATATTGCAGTTAAAATGTTCACTCAATATCAGCTTTAATTTTTTTTTTTTTTGTTGAACTGAAAACCAATAATACAACACAAGTGCATAGTTTAAGAAAATAAAGAGTCCCAACTTACCTGCCAGACACCTACAATAGCGTTGGCTATGAGAATTAGCAATATTACAAAAGGCTCCACAAAAGCTGTAATTGTCTCCTCTCCCTCTTCAAACCAGGCCAGTACCTACAAAAAAAAACCCAGAAATGCTTTAATTAAGATTTAATTCCTTCATTTCATATACTTCATTCATTGCTTTCAGAAAGTTGGCCAAATACCTACACATTATTACTAAGTGACTGAAAAACATTTTGGAGATTTCCAGGGAAGACACTATTGAAATGCTATTATGCATCATGATTATGGCTCTTGTACACCCAGCATGTCTTTATAATCTGAGAGTTGGCAGAAGTTGTGGCTGTATGCCAGGTGTCAAAACAGACTGTCGTCAGCAACTCCGCAGGCATGACTACATTTAATGCATACCGTTTCTAGGCGGCACAACCAAGACAAAGTACTTAACGAGCCAGCTATGTGAATTAATGCATGCTGACACGATTCAGACAAGACCCAGTGAACGCTGAATCCTTTACGTAATATGATCTAAATAAGCGTTCCTGCTTTCATCAATCTAGCCTCTATGGGCTTAAGCGTACCTGGGCCACACAAGAGGTCTCACCCTTCAGCTTGAAAACATTTGTGTACAACGTGTTATGTGCCAAAATATAACACTGGAGAATAAATAGTATTAGTGACTGCTGATGTACAGTAAGTGCCTAATAACAAAGTTTCAAAGTGAGTATTTTAACACCATCACACATATCCCAGTGAAGCAAAAAGCCCTGTATTCACTATGCAATTTCTGGAATATTTTGTTTCTGCTTATTTAGTTTGTTTATGTCATCGTGGACTCTAGGCCAGGCTTGAGTTCTGTTCGATTAAATCAGGGGTGCCACTGGCTTTCTTGGTTGGCATTTGTGGAGCTGCACATCGATGGATTTCCTCTTTATTGTTTGAACTTTCAGCAGTGAAATTAAAACACACTGAACTTCAACTCTGAATACTGGACTTACATATTTTCAATGTACTTGAACGTCTATGTTAAGCTGCTATGACGCAATCCAGTGTTTCCTCTAGGATTTTTTCCAGCTGTGGCGGCAATACTGATAGACACAGATCTACCAACTACCTATGGCAATAATGGCGTTATTTCAATGACAAATGTCATAAGCGCAGCATTACAAGTCGAGATCGCATTCATGTAATACTAGCATGCGAATCTCTTTGCTTGTGCGCCGATTGCCTCTGTTCGTGCACAAAACCTCTTGCACACACTCAAATAAACTGTGCTCAAGTGCAGATTTTCTTGCACGCGCTCAAATAAACGCTGCTGAAGTGCGATTTAGTGCGTTTATGTAACAAGTATGTCTGCAACATTTATTAGATTTGCTAGGAACATTTATAATTGCGTCCAATAGACCTACAGAGCGGCATTAATGCGTCCTGAAGTAAAGTGCAACGGCTATAAACTCAAGCAAGATAGTCATTGTATGCAAAGCCATAGGCTATAAAGTATAATTATGGAAACTGTGTTCATCTAACTAAAAGGCCTCACGCATCACGCACCTGTCAGTCAGCATGTCACTTTAAATGGTTTAACAAATAATGCACAGCACTACGATTACAGAAATGTTTGCGCTGTTAAAATTCACTTACCTTTTAATACGTTTTGGTGCGATTATAACCCGCTATTAAAAAAAAAACAACTGAATGTTTTTGAATGAGAAGCTGTAATGTAGCCATGGCGGGATGAATTTTGGTGTGGCGCCCCGCCATGGAAGAATGAATGTAGCGGAAACCATGCAATCTACATTATAAAAGCGCTATATAAATAAACATGAATTGAATTAATTGAAGTGAATAACTCAGTCCTGAAGGGCCGATGTGCTGCAGAGTTTAGCTCCAACCCCAATTAGACACATCTGAACCAGCTAATCAAGCTCTTTCTAGGTATACTAGAAACTTCTAGGTACATGTGTTTAAGGAAGTTGGAACTAAACTATACAGGACACCGGCCCTCCAGGACCAAGCTTAGACACCCCTGGATTAAATTTGACCTTATCTGGGTGTCATCAATCTGATGATAAACAGTCTACATACTACATACAAAGACAAACTGTTCCCTGATCAGTCAGAATAAATGACAGAAAAGCAGGAAAGCATTAGGAGCAGACAGAGGGGAAGGATCGGTATAGGCCCTCCAGCCGGGAATTGAACTTGGGTAACCGTGAGCACCATGGAGCTATATGTCAGTACACATAACCACTAGGCTATTGGCGCCAACCAAAATATCTTCTTTTGTGTTCAAAAGAACATGAGGCGGAGTAAAGATATGGTATTAAATGCTATATTTTGGTGAACCCTTTAAATGTTTATTTTATCACATTAATAATATATACACATTTAATACACATTAAAAATTATATTTGTAATGTGTATTAAAAACAAAAAGTTGTATTTTTTTTAAATGGTATAAAAGTATTTCTTTTCTTAGTGAACATGTAATTCCAGCCATGGTAAGAAGAAATATTTTTCAGAATTCGACATGTTATACAATGTTATGCAAACTATGGACACAAAATATAATATAAATATATATTACCAAAATATAATCACCTTTATTTGAACGCGAGTGGAAGCTAAGCACAATAGCTTCATCTAGTCCAAACTTCAGTCTATTAAATCAGACGCCACTCAAAATCATTCAACTGACTTCGCTAATAAAAGGCCCTTGTGGAAAGAGCTGCGGTCGTAAATTCCAGTTGCTGCGTTTAGCCCTAATGGGAAGCACTGCACTGATTGAATAACACACTTGCCTTGTGGGAATAACAAAGGTGAGAAGAGTAGCAAGTTAATGCATCTCTATGAGAGGTCAGTGAGGGCAAGCATAACGCACATAACACCCATTTGGACCCTGTTTAAACATGCATATAGTAAATGGGACCCTAAACAGAACTTAAATAATGATTGAGGGATTGAACAACTTTCCCAGTAACACTTGTGTATTGTCACAACACCAGACGCCTGATGGTAAGATGAGGAACGAGCAGCCAATAAGAGAAGTGAAAACATTTGAGAAACGTCTTTTCTTGTATTTGTCACGTCAACAAAAATCCTGTAGTAATAATATTAATCCTCACTGTTGATACATCAACAGTGATTTTTCGATAGAAGTGGATATAGTCAGTTTAACACAGTAACCCAAGCTTGAAAGCAGGGTATTTTACACCATGTTCTCAGATGGAGCTCTCTAAGCCCTTTTGGACTTGCACCATGCCTCCCATACCAGCGGTGAAACATTATCCAGACCAGACAGCGTAAATGAACCACTGCGTGAACCACAGTACATCATCTCCATGTAGGCTGATGACAGCATTTTGAAAGCTGATCAAAATATCACACAGAGCATTCATAAAGCACTTTGATGCCTTTCAGCACGGTGCATATTCTCGTTAACACTGCAGACATTAACATTTATCACTAAATTTCTAATGAGGCAAGGAGAAAACATAAAATTGAAATTGCTACATTTAGAGGCCATAATAATTCTTCATTATATGAGGAGATTAATTAAATGACAAACAGAACATCGTTACTAGTTACTAGCAATAAAAGAGAAAATGATTTTGATCAAAATACTAAATTTAAGTAGTGCTTATTAAACAAAACAGAAATCACTGACAATGGTAGATTTTCTGTTTGCACATCAACATTACTTATATGCTATATTACATTATCAACAGCTTACGACTTATGTTTACACAACAATGTAATTCTAACAACAAATGTTTTACCCTTGTTTTGACTGAGTTCTGCATACTGCTGATGAACTTGTTAAAATGATCCGTTCACATGGTGTTACAAAAATAACGAAAAATGCTCTATTATGGATGCCAGGCCAGCAGGGATGTAACGATTTACCTGACTCAAGATGCAATATGATTCACGATACTAATCTCATGATTTAGTCACGATTTTAACAAAATTGAGACAAATTTAAGGTGAACAAGAGCCTTTTCTCAAATGCTGCACTTTTTTTTTTACAAAATAAAATCTTTTTTGCAATAACTAAACTGTAATTTTAACACAAAATCCAAATAAAAAGTGAATACAAACTATAGAAGACTTTGATATAACCTAAAACTTGCAGCTATTACAAATTTAGAACAAATTCAAAATCAAAAATGAACAATACAAATTAAAGAAGGATCTTTAACACAAAATAAAACTGTGACTGTGTACTGTTTGTAATATTTGCACAGTTTCTGTTTTGTCTTGTGCGCCTTACTGCTGTCATTTCAGTCTGCTGCCCCACCATTTGCTTGCCGCTGAGGTGCATGTAAATGAGTGTGGCATACAGATACTCAGCGCCTCCTCTGTTCAAAACACGTATCGCGATTCATTCAACATTTCTACCGGTTTGAATTGTCATACATGGTTTCCGCTACATTCATTCTTCCATGGCGGGGAGCCACACCAAAATTCATCCCACCACAGCTACATTTAACATTACAGCTTCTCATTCAAAACACTCAGTGGTTGTTTTTTTAATAGCAGGTTATAAATCACACCAAAAAGTATTTAAAGGTAAGTGAATTATAACAGAGCAAACTTTTCTGTAATCATAATAGTGCTGTGCGTTAAATGTTTAACCCTTTAAGGTAACATGCTGACTGACAGGGCTGCTCGATGCATGAGGCCAGCAAACATGGCGTAGCGGTGTAACGGCATAATTATACTTTCTAGATAAAGTTATATGGTTCTGCATACAATGACTTTATCTTGCTGGAGTTTATAGCCCTTTCACTTTACTTCAAGACACATTAATGCCGCTCTGAAGGTTTAAAGGAGACATTTAAACATTTATAAATGCTTAAAACTAATCTAATAAATGTTACTCGTTAAATAAACGCACTAAATCGTACTTCAGCAGGGGGCGTGCAATAAGTTTTTTGCACAAACAGAGAAAATCGGTGCACAAGTAAAGAGATTTGCATGTTCCTATTACATACATGTAACCTCGACTTGTAATACTGTGCTCATGGCATTTGTCATTGAAATAGCACCCTAGGTAGTTGGTAGATTGTGTAAAAGCTCTGCCATCACAGCTGGCAAAAAATCCTAGAGGAACACGGTCATATATTTGATTCGATTTAAGCCGACTCACAGTGAGTTGTTACATACCTACAGGCCAGTAGATGGCGGTGTCACTTTGTAAAGAAACACATAAGGTCGTGTAGTTCTTCTTTGCCGTTTAAAAACCAAGCTTAGAATTGATATAAAAAGTAATAATGCAATTTGAATCATTCAGTAATGATTTCTGCAGATTTTGCTGCACAGCTCTATTGTTTTACTTGTCAAGTACTTGCGCATTCAACAGAACATGTAATACACATGAACGACACTGCCATTATTCAGTTTACATGTTGCTAAGTGACAGACAAAGCTTATTGATTTAGATTCGGTTTCTTTTCATTTATTAGAGAAAAAAGCATTCAAACGGCCAAGCCATATTCTTTAGAAATATGAAGTACTTAATATCAATTACTGGGTTTAATGTTTAGTAAGCCCCTTAAGTGGTTCTAAACCTGTATGGGTTTGTTTTTCCTGTTGAACATAAAATACATCTTGAAGACATCCACAAAAAACATTACAGTGAAACGTATTATTATAGGGGCAAAAATATAGAATTATGAATCATAGAAACAGGATTTGAACAGGTGGGGGGTTGCGTAAATCAAGACAGAACATTTTAGGGTGAACTATCCCTTAAAATCAGCACCTTACTTGTGGTTTTCCATAAGTTTACAAGATAAAACCACAGGAAACGATCATAAGCGAAGCCTAAAAGGTACTTTAGTCACATTAAAACTTATTGAGATACTTACAAAAGATATGCAAGCTGCCAGGAGAAGAATCCTCACTAAAAGATCCTCAAATTGCTCCACCACTAACTCCCACAGTGATTTTCCTGAGGACAAAAGCATGTTAATACATGATAATAAAGACCAAGGCGTGTAATGCATAAAAGGCGGCGTTCAAGGAAAACGCATGACAAAGGTTATTTACCCTCTTCAGCAGGCAATTCTGTGGGACAGCCGAAGATTCACATCATGGAGGGAGAAAAGAAAAACACTCGTCAGATTTGATTCTGAAAGTTAATGTACTGTAAAAAAATTATTCACACCGTACAAGGTTAAAAAACAATGGAGGATTTTACTTTACTGACAAAACAAGAAACACTTTTCTTTACATTTAAAACGCTTGTTTCTCGCCATGGATATCATGGTTTCTCGCCAAACGTGTAAAAAAACATGATTTGCTTGTGGCGAGCAACAGTGACGTCACAAGACTTCATTTCGGACACACGCCGGCTGATGAAACGAACATCGTCGCATGTGCGCCCGCGCTTTTACGGGCCTAACCACGCTTTTCTACTCGCCGAACATTGCGAAATCAAGCTAAACCCATTTTCTTTCAAGTGAAGTGCCAATCCCAGTCTCCTCTGTTAGCATTAGCCGGGCCACGTTTGCTCACTCACCGTTCGGTCCCCATTTCTCTCGCTGCCGCTTCACTTGCTCCAGGCCGAGCCCCGTGCTCTCGTTGACGGCAAAAAAGCTGTAAACTTCCTCCACGGTTTTCGTATGTGCGTTCTCCATCGTGGACGGACGGACACGCTGATTATGAACGGACTCGCGACCCCCACAAACGGGCTTCTTCAAATCCTTGAGTCCTGACTTCCAAGACCTTCGGACCCACGAGAAGAAAAAAAAACTTGATCCAAAAACAACCGTAGTGTCTTCAGAGAAACAAAACGCGATGTTGTCCTAATGTAACTTCTCAGCTCGGACGACTGACAACAAGAAAAGTTACTAACCCGCTCAAAATTAAACAAGAAAACCCAAATTACACAACGGACATCGTAAAGTCGCCGCTTGTTCTTGATCTTTAAGTTTTTTGATCCCTTCTAAGAGTCCCTAGTGTCCTTAGGATGTGCTAGAAAACCAAAACGAGGCCTCTAAATAGTCTTTCGGATGTATCTTGGGCTCATTCCCGTAAAGCGCAGCACTCTGCCGGTGTTCGCAGCTCGAGCACCATCAGCACCAATCGCGTGTCTCCGCTCCGCCGCTCTCCTGATCCGCATGCACTGCTCTCGCTGCCCGCATGTGGAATGCGCTCATTGGCTGCGCTGTTCCGGAAATCCCGTTCTTTCCTGGATCAGCTGACCCTGCTTTTTGTGACCGACGTCACTCCAGATGATAAAAGGGTGTAGTTCAGCAAAGAAATGTGCATAGACAATTATTTTGGTCCGAATTAAAGGGATTTCTCTCCCAAAAATGAAAATGTACTATTCATTCAACATCAAGTCGTAACAAAACTTTTACGAGTTTCCCTTTTCTGTTGAACACAAAAAAAGATATTTCGAAGAATGTTAGAAACATTGACTTCTATAGTGGGAAAAGCAAATTTAATAGAAGTCAATAGTTACAGGTTTTTAACATTTTAACCAGCAGACAAAGGAACAGCTTTTTCCCAAGAGCTGTCTCTCCTTTGAACTCTGCCCCCCACTGACTCTTTTGCCCCCCCTTACACCCCCACACTCTCCTCATAACTTATACTCCCCATTATCATTGCACTATTTAATATTTGCACATTTAAAATTGTACATATTCGTTGCACTTTGTTGCACTAATTCATCTTGAATTGTACATATCCACTGCATGTATACTGTACATGTGTAATTATGATCTATCTGCATACTTCTGATTATTAATAGCAACCTGTGTATATATATTCATCCATTGTAAATCTGTTCATAAATAACACAACCTGTATATAATGTTCATAGTACGTCCATCTGTAAATATCACCATAGTTTTTCTATAATTGCACTTTATAACTTATATCCTGCACTTGCTGATATTGCACTCCTGGTTAGACCTAAACTGCATTTCATTGTCTTGTACTTGTACAGGTGTAATGACAATAAAGTTAAATCTTATCTAATCTAAACTAATTTTTATAAACAGCTTCTTTCTTGATGTGTTGTTGTGTTTATAAGGTAAAAATGAAACTATATATATATCGCTCTTTATTATTCATATTCTAATGATTTTGGATAATCATAGTCGCAATTACTTTTCATTCATTTATTCTTTTTCTTCTTGGCTTAGTCCCTTTATTAATCAGGGGTCAACACAGCGGAGTGAACCGCCAACTTATCCAGCATATGTTTTATGCAGCGGATGACCTTCCAACGGAACCCAACACTAGGAAACACCCTTGCATTCACACACATATACTACGGCAAATTTAGCTTATTGATTAATTTAGCAATTAAGCCTATGGGGTGATCATGCTGCCCACTGTGCCACCGTGAAGCCCAAAATTACTTTTGATTTAGTATTTTTTTAAAACAGAAATCAAACAGTACATCGAAGCTATTTAAGCCTCAAAGAAATTTAAATCTCTTAAAGATGTTTTTATTTTGTATTGTACTTGTATTAATTTATTATTATTGGGGCGTAACGGTGGCACAGTGGGCAGCACGATCGCCTCACAGCAAGAAGGTTGCTGGATCGAGCCTCTGCTGGGTCAGTTGGCATTTCTGTGTAGAGTTTGCATGTTCTCCCCATGTTCGCGTGGGTTTGCTCCGGGTGCTCCGGTTTCCCCTACAAGTCCAAAGACTATAGGTAAACTGAGTAAGCTAAATTATAATAAAATTATTATTATTATTTTGCTCTCATGTAAATGTATTTTTGCTCTTGATTTATGTACTTTAGAAATAAACATAAAAATAGCAAATAAATTATGATATGGACATTGTAATAAAGAGGTTTTGAATCATCCCAGAGACTCAAATCATTTGAATACAGTGACAAAAATGATTTATTCACCTTAGTTGAATGCTGAATCATTGAATTATTCACATAACTGATTTAAATTAATATCAATAACACGTTTTATGATTCTGATACATTTTATACTAGTGTTCTTAACGTTCTTATAATATACTGAAAGCAAAGTGCTGGGTTATACAGGGTATTTTAAGGGGTTAAATTAAGATTCAGAGGTAGATTTACGCCTGTTACTAGTTTATGTAATGATTGATAAAATATATTTATTGGGCTTGTTTGAACTGCAAAAAAATGAAATTAAAAAGAAAAGGAAAAAATAGTTAAAATGTGAAAATAAATATGTAAATAAATTACATAAATTCAATTAACAACAGTACATATAATAATAATAATAATAATAATAATAATAATAATAATAATAATAATAATAATAATAATAA
>CAIGQZ010032312.1:11687192-11697714 GCA_903798205.1 Danio tinwini
AACACTTTAAAGTTTTATAGATTTGCTATATTAATAAAGAATGGGTTTAAGTTAGATGTTAATAGTTGTTTTATTCTATGAAGGGTTGATAACATTTCTAATATATATTTTGTCATTTAGAGTTTTTGTTTTTAGAGAAATTGACAATTGTTCAAAATAACACATGTTTTGATTTACTGTGATTGGAAATCATGGATACTCCACCAAACACAGATTTCTTCACTCTCAGAAGTAATGAGATTTTTTTGTGTCCAAAAATGAATTTAAATGTGCCCAAAACATGGCACTTTATTTGTTATATTATGAAAATGTATTAATCCAGAGAAACTGAGATTTAAGTGATCTATTTCTATATTTTTATTTTGTCACAATCCTTTAAACCACTGATTTTTACCCAATTGTCAGTGATATGTCTTTAAGTCATTAAAAAAGTAAGAAATACAATCACATATTTGTACAGTTCAGAATGTTGTTTAATTTATTTAAATATGTTATAAAAAATATTAATTATTCACCTTAATAATAAGGTTCTAGGCATGGGATGATAACCGTTTTCAAGGTATACCGCGGTTTGGAAAAGTCAAGGTTTTAAAACCGTCAAAATTTTATGCAAAACCGTTCCTAAGGTATGTGTAGGATTTTTTTTATTTACGTTTTTTTGTTTTGTTTTTTTGGGACAGCAGTATCTTCAGCAGAAAAGATATTTAAAGATGCTGTTTTAAATTGTAAAAAAATCTATTTTTGAAACAAATGAAGATGGCAGAAGTCAATTCATTTAGCCTGACATGTTTATTGCTCCAAAATATTTTAAATGTTTCTCAACATAAAATATATTGTGTTCAAAGGGGAAAAACGTTTTAGTTTTTTACTCCGACATTAAAAAAAAGAACATATTTTAATCACAATACCGTGTTACCGTGAAATTGTAATATTTTTATCCAAGGTTATCATACCGTCAGAATCTTATATCTGCCCATGCCTACGTTCAACCCCTGTCTCTATCCTACTATATAATTAGTAATTTTTTTTAAATAATTTTTTATTTATTATCACTGCGACTAGAGGCCAGTCCTCTAGAGCAGAGGTTCTAATGACCACGTCTGTACACACTGCTCTCTGGTTTAGTAAAGGCTTTCCTCTCCACACCAGGCATCTCAGTTCCCAATGAAAGAGTTATTTTTTATCAGCAGGGGACATTGTAAATATGCAAAGACCTTAGCTTATGCTAGAAAACACAGATATGCTGATATATTTTTTTCAAATGTAAAATCACAGCAGTCACAGTTTTGGTTAGTTTGTTTGTGTTGTCTTCTTTAGTTTATATAATTTATTATTTTTGGAGGGGAATTTGTTTTTAAAATAACAATTTAGTTATGGCAGAAAATATATTATTTAGCAAAAAATGTTCAGCATTTAAAAAAAAAAAATGAAAGTGCTCTTCACCCTAAATTTGCTCCAAAATATTTTGTTAAATTCATGACTAAATCTGATCGTGAGATTAGTATGGTGAATCGTGAGTCAGGTGAATCGTTGCATCCCTATGTTACGCTAATGAAAACAACAGTTTGTTTGCATTTGATTTTTTTTTTTTACATTTTTTTTATCTATAGAAAGCAACTTTAATTTGATGCAGACATACTCTGATCCACAAATGTTTTTTTATATTTAAAAATAGGGCTGGGGGAAAAAAAAATCACAATATTATGTTTCATATCATTCGATATCGATAATTATTGAATATTTTTAAAGATACATTTAGGAATATCAGGCTTTTTTAACCACTTTTTTTAAAATTTACCAACATTACTAAGGCGAAAAGTTTTAATAGTCAAAAACAAAAAAAATGTAAACAAAATATCTGATCTCTTTATAATAAAATAAACATAAGTGTTAATAAAACTCCTAAACTTGATGAATAAAATGTTACAAAGTGTGTTCAATGGTAAAGGGTAAACACTGAACAATCTAAGCAAACTTTAAGGTGTCAATAATAATGATACAGTAAACCTCAGACTCTGTAAGCAAAACAAATTAATCAAATCTGAGCTTTCAAGTTAAGGAACCAGCCGTAACTATTCAAATACATGCTGAACATTACAAATTGTGAAGTTGAATGACTACATTACCCCTATGCTAAAACATCTTTTAGATGGGGAGCTATTGGCTGGGATGCACAAGAAAAGAAACCAAAAAGCTACTTGGGCGACATCCTTACATACTTTTTAATTTACAATCTCCTCAGTGCTGCTAGCCACCCCACTCATTTTTGCGTGTTGTTATTCTAAACTGAGGTGACAAGCGTGAGTGCATGGATTCTTTGCACTCGCGCTCCTCTGGTGTCTCTGGTAACTAGGCAACTATCAAGTGTTGCTGCAGCTACAATGCAAGTTTATGGAAAAATGTAAAAAGCACTGCAGTGTTTGGATGCGCAGTGTTTGAGATAATTAGTCTGCCGTTATTACTGAAATGTGTGTATTCCATATAAAGTGTGAAGCAGAAACAGGTTGGTCTACTTGCATGAATTGCGGTGCCCTCGCAGCATTCTGAAAAGGTCAAATGTTTTCAACTAGGTGCGGCTGGAAAATGCACGCGGTTTATGTGCGTGCCACTTGCACAACAGCATGCACATTTTAATAAAACTATAGGGCTTCATATCGTAACTACATACTAAATCTTTTTTTTTTTTTTACGATATTGACAATGGTGTTCGGTCAATAAATATTGATACCTATTTTACCACCCAGCGCTATTTAAAAATGTGTTATTCTTATTTCATACTTTATTGATTAGTCATAATGCTTTAAATAATAGCAAATGCTTTATTTACATCTTTCAGAGCTTAACAAAAACCCAGTGGAAGGTTTTTCTGCTGGTCTGATTGATGACGATGATATCTATCAGTGGGAGGTTGTAGTAATCGGCCCTCAAGACACATTGTTGTGAGTAACCAATCCTGTTAGTGTCCATGTGTTGTTTGGGTTGAGCTATTTGAGTGACTTGTTGTCTAATCTGGTCTTCTGCAAAGCTCAAAATCTCCTCCAACAAAAGCATTTATTTACCTTTTTCTGCTTTTGATTTATAGTGAAGGTGGATTTTTTAAGGCGCATCTCATTTTCCCTCATGATTACCCACTCCGGCCTCCCAAGATGAAGTTTATTACAGAGATTTGGCATCCTAATGGTGAGTGCATGTCAGTTTTTGGCGAAAGTGTTGTCTTCTGTTGTGACTGACACTAATATTGTTCTTCATCTTGATAAACAGTTGCGAAGAACGGAGATGTGTGCATTTCCATCCTTCATGAGCCAGGAGAGGACAAATTTGGCTACGAGAAACCTGAGGAGCGTTGGCTACCCATACACACTGTAGAGACCATCATGATTAGTGTGATCTCCATGTTAGCCGATCCCAATGGCGACTCACCGGCCAATGTGGACGCAGCTGTAAGTTCAGTCAATTCTCCATCACATTGTTTAATTGGAGTCATGAAATCAAATTAAACTTTCAGTTTACCCCCAAAAAAAAAAATTATGAGAAATTTTAAAACTTTCTTTTTTTCTGTCGGACATAAAAGAAGATATTTTAAAGAACGTTAGAAACAAGTAACCAGTGACGTCAAAAACAAATACTATGGAAGACAATAGTTATAGTTTTCCAGCTTTATTCAATAAAGGTTTGAAACAAGTAAAGAGTGTCGATGACATCAGTTAAAGTTGACAGTTTATCTCCGTATAATATAATTTCTATGTACATAAATACCTTTTAGCAAATTTAATTTGACTTCATCATGAAATCAAAATGTACTTGTTAACATTATATATACAGGGCTTGACATTAACTTTTTTGATTACCAGCCACTGTGGCTAGTAGTTTTTCATTGTTACTAGCCACTCGCCATTTTCACTAGCCACAATTTTGTTGTTGGGAAAACATATTTTATATGCATAAATTTTAACATGGGTTGTGGCATGCTAAAATGACTTCATTTAGATTTTGTGTTTTTTCCACTTGCCTCCTCGTTCATTTAACTGTTTTTTGTTTACGAGCTTACTCGATGAGCATGAGCAAATGGGTTATGCTTTCATAAAAAAGGGTCGCATTGCAATTAGTTTTATTTCACAAGACTTTTCAGGGCTCAACACAATAAGGATTTACCTTTTTTTTTTTTTCCTCTGGCCACACCAAACTAATTATTTCCTTGCCACAAATTTTAAATAATGTGTCAAAACAAGCAAAATCATGCTGTATAAGTACACTTTTTATTCAACAAAACAGCTGACAATTAAAAAATATATATTCTCACACATCTAAAACTATGCACAGTGGTCTGTTCTGGCTCAAGATCCCAGATCACCAGTTAACTATGTATACAACAACATAATTAAGCAATATTATTGTATAGGATGATTATTAAACTATATTAACAAAAATAACAGCAAGCAAAAGAAAGCGGGTATCAAAAAACATCAACATTTGAAGTGGAAAACTATTAAATAACACCCATTCTTGTCCTAGGACAATAAAAAAACAACAACATTTAGCTCACTTTGAATGTTGACTACTGTATATGAACTGCAATATTCAAAAAAAGAAAGAAATGAAATTGGAGCCTTTCTAAGACAATGTTACTTTAATGTAAATTAATAATGTAGTAATTGTGCCCTGGCATTAATAGAAAATGATGAAAAATAATGAAACATTACCATTCTACTCCACATCCTCAATAAGTTGTTTTAGGAGCAAAAAAGTAATCTTGTCTCCAACATTAAGTGAAAGAAAGCAATTGAGCTGGCTTACTAAAATTTAAAAGCGCTTGTACATATACCCCATATGTGCTCTGCTTCTTGAAACCATAAATGCCGCCTACTTTAATCTGATTGGTCAGTGGTTGTTTAAATCTTTTTGACTTTGATGAACGCTGACAGACATCTTAATCAAACCAGCATAAAAATTTGACATTTTAATCACTTTTTTTTACATTTAACAGTGCACCGTTTAATCTAGTATAGCAGAATGGTTCAATAAAAAAATGGGGGAGAAATTTGACAATATTGGACCCCTTTATTGCTATGGTGGTTATAGACCTTCTCAGAAATTGAAATTAGATTATTATGGATGCAATTTCTAATCACAAGACAGGACGTGCGCAAAGCAACCGTAAATAAAAGGTCTGTTCAGTTTGCTAGGATCATCAATCATCATCAAATGTGATCAAGAGTGAGTTTGACAAGTTTAAAATGTTTTAAAACAGTGCATGTTAATGAATTACAGTCATTTACTTCAGATCTACTTTATCACCACAGCCGCATGTCAGAACAATTATAAAAGATGCTTCAATCACGGTTTGTGGATGTTAAATCAGGTTTATTTTGTACATTAACGTAACAAATATCCTTACAGCAGGGGATATTAACCTGTATCCAGTCACATTTGCATGCAAACCTAAACGCGCGTGCTGTATGTGTCTGTGTCTGAACTTTGTAACGACATTGTGTGTGACTCATTGTTTCAGGTCCACAAAAAATGCATCAAATAATCTACCTTACTGTAGTTTTTCTCACAAACGATACGTGAGATCTGCTTCCTTCCTACAAACTAGTGAAAGCTATAATAAATAATCTTTTGTTGTGTTTTGAGCTGAAACTTTACAGACACATTCTGGGGACACAAAAGACTTGTATTAAATGTGAAAAAAATGGTAACCTAGGTGCCCTTTAATATTAACCCTTTAGATAGGCTTGAGCAAATATGTATTCATATGGATGGAGTAAAACAACCAAAAATCTTTCAGTTTAACACCGATAAAGTTATGGCCAATTTAAGACTCAATCACCCCAGAGTGGATGAAAACATCCCCAACAGCACACAAGGGTTAAAACGCACTACATTCCTTTTGTGGTTCAATCAGAATATCATGAAAGCTACAAGAACACTTTTGTGTGCACAAAAAACAAAAATGACTTTTCATTTGTGTTTTTCCTGAACAGTCTATTATTAGTGTCAGTATAAGGCAAGTGAGGATGTCTGATGTATTCACTGAGGTGTGCATTGCTTTAAACAATAGAATTCGTGCATGAGCATCCGTGGTATACATAAGTTCACAGCATTCCTTTTGAAAGTGAGCTCTATACTGACACTGAAGAGAAGAAACTGGTAAATGAAGCCTTTTGAAAAAGTATTGTTTTTAAGAGTAATTAATAACTTGATTTTCATTTTTGAGTGAACTATCCCTTTAAGTAAAATGGAATCCCAAATCATCTTTTGATCCAATTAAACCAATGACTAAAATTCTCCCATTTGTGTTTGGATTTGCAGAAGGAATGGAGAGAAGACCCCAATGGCGAGTTCAAGAGGAAAGTCGCCCGCTGCGTGAGGAAAAGCCAAGAGATGGCATTCGACTAGTGTTACATTTGTTACTGCATACACAATCAGTTCCCATCTCCATGTCTTGAGGTCAAAGACAGATTTCAGTTTCAGGATTTATTTCTGTATTCTTTTGAAAACTCATTACAGGTTTATATCAATCTTACTGATGTTCGATTGCAGTGTGGCAATGCTTGATCATGTAAAAATCCAATCCAAATTGTTACCAGCCCTCCTCTCCTAGATAAATCAAATGTTAATAGGGTTTCACCTCGGTTTTATTCACCGGTTATTTGGAGTTGCACCAGAGCAAAGCCACCATAGGATTATTATCATTTGTTTTCTATCTGAATGCTTGAGTTCCAGCACGTTTTCTTTAATGTCGGTTTCTCCCCACCCTCTAGTGTGTCTGAATTATTTATTATCTTAATTATGATGAAATATACTGCATGACTCGCTTTTTTATCTGCCACTGAGCCATCGATTTTGAACAAAGTCTTTTATGCAATTCTGTCGTGTTTTCGTGCGTTTCTGGTACTAGTAGAGGCTGACGATCAGAATCTATGCTGATTTCCCTCATTAAACAAAACAATATTACAGATGAGCCAATCAAAAGGCCATCTCTTCTCTGCTGCCTTAAGTTGTTCTCCTATCTGAAAGGAAAATTGTATTCAGTGATGTCAAGTCCGTCTCGATGTCTGTTCAGTTTTTGAGCTGGAATCCTCTTTTTGGACAAACCAAAAAAAAGTTCAATATTTGCATGAGACAGAGAATATTTTTTGTATAAATGGTAAGCTCAGAAGCTGTATTTTTTGTGTATGTAAATATGATGTATTGTACCATAGCTCTATCGGTCGTTTGTTTTGTGACGTTTCCCTTCCACACGTAGTTTTTGTAGCCTAATTTTTTGACTGTTCCAGTCACTCTTGTGTTTCTGAAAGCCCCATCATGTAATTTGCTCATTAAAATGTAGCATTTGTTGTAATGTTTGTCCCTTTGTTTTATTTTGCAGTCTTTGTCCTGTTGTTTCTGTATTTTGTCAGTCACACGAAAAACCATTTACCTCAGTGACTTCTAAAGGTGCGTATAAGATTCTTTGCAAAAACATCTTTTAAGACAGTGTTTCTCAACCACGTTTCTGGGGGACCACCAGTTCTGCACATTTTCCTTGTCTCCTTAACCAAACACACCTGATTCAGATCATCAGCAGAGACTGAAAGACCTGTAATGGGTGTGACAGACAAAAGAGACATCCAAAACATGGAGTATTGGTGGTCCTCCAGGAACGTGGTTGAGAAACACTGTTCTAAGAGATGGTCTGATTGAGGTTTATTTGGTGTTTATTAATGCAAAGGTCATTTTATTAATGAAAAAACAGCATATAAGCAATAAGCTGTACATATTCAGTCAGTCTTCAGTGGTGTTTTACTGGTGTTATTCCTCAGTTTATATGGCATATTTATTTTTGAGTGTCACAATGTGGGAGAATGTCATATAATCTGTCATATGTTCTTTTTAGTAAGTTTGGATGAATAAAACCGTTATTATGAACTTGCTTCACACCGAGCAGTGTGGTTATTGCTAAATGTTTCATTAAATGGAATAAATTAGATGAGGAAATGTCTTGGGAATCAACTGTAACATACAGACTTAAAACCCTTTTCATCTTTGACCCACATACTGTATGGCTACAATACTGAAAATATGACATTAAAAGCTCATTCAAAATACTGACGTGTCTTTAGATGCTGTTTCTCTTCAATAAACTTTTATTTGATCATCTGCTGTTTTACATGACAGGCCAGAAATCAAATACACTTTATATAACCAGTACAAAATCTGAATCAGGGTAAACACGTTTGCATAAACATTAAAGAAAATAGACAGACAAAAAAAAAATCCATCCACATCCCGCACAAAAGTACCAACTGAGATCCTGGGTGGGTTCTTACTGGCCTGGTGCAGACAGACTTTTGTTCATGAACTGTTTCTTCACAAAACACACCCACCACTGCAGATAAAATAAACAAAAAAAGAGGAAGTGTTATTAAATAATAGTTAGAATTTGTGAATTTTGGTGGATGTATACACAACAATGTACTAAAAATGTACAATGCATTTTTTTTGAAAAGTAGGTTTAATATTATGTGTAATTTTGTGTTCCTTTGTGACAGGAGTATAATGCAAAATTTTGTTAAACAACATTATAAATCATTTAAGAAATAATTCATTCAAATTTAAATTACAATACAAATATTAAATGTCTAAAAAGCATTTTCAGAAGTTCTATTTTACAGTATAATCTGAAAAAAAGTGTGTAATTGTCATAACCTCTTGAAGACAAATGTTTTAACTATAATGAAAATGTACTTTTTATTGTGACGAAGTAAAAAAAGTGCCATAAGCAAACTGTCCTCGACTTTGTTTTTCTTGTTTGCATCACAGTAACTACTTTGAAGCACATTTTTCCTTCACTGTCATTTAAATGATGTCTCAATGCAAAATAACAAACAAACAAAAAATCCTTGTTTTGCCAGATACATTGATTTAATATTTAATTCAGGGTTTCTGCAGGTTTTAACCAAGTAACGTTTTTATTAGACTTTTTAAGACCATAATGAGTAAAATTTTAGACTTATACAGGGCTAAATGCTAAGGATTTTTCCCCAAATATGTCAGTTGGAAAAGACTTTCACTTGCCCTATCAAAAAATTATTATAATTTAATATATTTAATAATATAATAAAATTTATTTTATATAAAAAAATATAGGTCAGGTCAGTATCCTCAGCAGTAAATAAATTGAGAACTTATAAACAAATGTTACTGTAGAAAAAGTAATAAAGGCTATTTTTAAATAAAATGTTAAACATTTTATTGAGATGATTGTTTGATTGTTAATGGCCAGATTGGGTAGCAATACATGAACTAAGGAAAATTAGGACCTGTTTAAAAATATTTAAGAACTACAAAACAATATTTCAGTAGATTTAAGACGTTTTAAGGCCTAAAATTTAGCTTGTGACATTTAAGACTTTTTAAGCCCTTGTGGACACTTAATTGAATTCACCTTGCTTGGTTTGTCTGTCTGAGGGTCGAACACTCGATCACACAATCTCAGTCCTGTCTCCTGGCGGATTTGTTGCAGGTAAGCTCTCATGTTTTCTGTCAAGAGGAAAAATACAGTATCAAATCAGTCCATAAATGACACTTTCTGATTAAACCCTTCATTGCTTCATACCTTCCTCCTGCTTGCTGGAGGGTCTAGCATACATGGCATTGAGAGGGAAACCAGGCTCTCCGGGAATGGGGAAGTTGGTAATGCCCAGTGTGTACATCTCCTTCTCTCCTTGGCCCCGTGAACTGCACTGTATAGCATTCATATGACAAGGTTAGATTTGTATTAAGCATTACTTATTAATGTATAAACCTTTCTTAAATCAGGATTTACCTTTTGGAGCTTCTTGAGGCATTCAGAGATGTAAAGAGTGATGTAGATCAAGGTTCGATCAGCCTCGTTCTATGGGAAGTAAAGAAATTCATATTTTAGGGATAGTTGAATGTAAAGGTACATCAGAAATGTACATTTCTCCCTCATGATGTATGCATTAAACTTAATTGCAAACCTGTATGCATTTCTTTCTTCTGTAGAGCAAAAGGAGATTTTTTTATTCAACTGACTTCTATTGTTTTTTTTAAGATTGCAACATTATTCAAAATATCTTCTTTTATGTTTAAAATAAGGTGAGCGAGGCTTTATGTTGTTGCTGGTATAGATTTTTTTTTTTTTTTGTAAAAGTGAAAGTTTTACTTGCCTGACCAGTAAAGTAGCCGATTTGAAAAAAAGGTATTCTTAACTACTAATTTCATGTCATTTTTAATTAACTAGGCTTTATCATGTACGTCTGTCAGTGTGTGTTAGCAATTAAGCACATCTTGTACTTTGTTCACATCACTGAATTAAAAATATTTGTAATTTTTATAGTGCTTTTTTCATGAAAATTCAACATATTTCTTTTTCAGATTATACTTAACTAAAACTTCTGCTTTTTAGTCATTTTTATTTGCATTGTGACATTGTTTCCTCAATAATGAATCACATTTCTGTATATATTATATATACACACATACATGCATATATACATACAGTGGAAGTCAGAAT
>CAIGQZ010032312.1:11706615-11761158 GCA_903798205.1 Danio tinwini
ATAATTATGACATGGAATGCACCTTTAGTCTTCTGATCATTTCTGTAGCATTCTATTAAATATTAAAACTCGTATACTATAACTTCAATTTCTCTACTCATTATTTAGTGCCAGAGGTGAATACAAATCTAACAGTCAACGTGCAGACATCAACATGCGCCCCAGAAATAGAACACATGGAACACTTTGAAAGTGCATCAACAATCAAGACAAAAGAAAGTGGAAAAAAATCTAAAGTAAAGAAAACTATTTTACCTAAAATCATCAATCATCAGAGGTAAGAAAACCATTCTCCCAGCTATAGTGTGGAAATGCTCGGCTGTAATTTTAATATTTAACTATTACACAGAAGGTCTTCTGAAATTGTGAAATCAAAGACAGTGCAGTCCAAAAAGAGAAGGGCGACCATTCCAAACCACACTACTTTACGAGGTAAGTTTGTCCTTATAGTTCAAAATACAATATTCTTGGTACCACTTTACAATAAGGTTGGTTTAGTTAATGTTAAAGTTGGCACCCAGTGGTTGAACTAGGTATTGCAAGCCTTGTTCAAAACACGTAAGCGCAGATTGCCAGATTGACAACATCAGCAGCAGCGAGTCTGACTATTGAGCCTAAAGGCTGATTTAAGTTGTGTTCTAAATTAAAGTAACGACACGCGATAGAAGGAACATTTTCCACATTAAAGAGATTTTGTTTTAATAACCACCTGAAATGTATATTTTAGAAACGGCTTCCATTTCTTGAAATAGAAGCTGAACAACAGGACAAACAGACAATGATCACCTTAGGTACACCTCATGTGCTTTATTTGAGTTTAAATGCCATTTTAGCTGACATTTACTGCCATACTACTGAAAGCAGCAGCAGATAGTTCACATCAGATCTTGAAAATAAAACAAACCTTATGAAACCTTAAGAAACTGTGACTCAAAATCAACACATATCAGCGATTTAGCATCTACATTTAATAATGTTAAAGAGCATTTTAATATGTATTAGATTATAAACCTTACTATTTCGTTGGAGTGCAGCGAGTGCACTATTCTGTGCTTCTGAATGGCTCTATTTGCATTTCTGTCGTGTTTTATCTGGTGCAAACATCCAAATTGCTTATCACTGCGTATCTCTTTACGTAGCATGTTGTTAGAACACAGGGTTACAAAGTAACCTGCTTACTTAATGTTTCATTTCGGAGGATGCTACTGTCCACCGGAGGGTGCATTTCAATTACGCATAGTTTGAGAGAATTCATGACTGAATGAATGAAATATACTGTGTTCCACCAAGGCAATATGGAGTGCTGAAATGTAATTGGCTACACTGGCATTGGGGTGGGGTAAAGGGACCAAAACAAAGACAGCGTTCCGGCACGTAATTCACATTTTCAAAGCAGAGTATCTGACTTTAACATTGTTTTTCAAATAAACAAGAATGTTCACTTAGCATGTTTCTTAACTATCTGCTCACATATTATGGAATTTTCATGCTTTAGAAGAGTCAACAACTTACAATACAGCACCTTTAATATGATTACTAAAATGAACAATGATCAATCTATTTATTACAGTATGTATTTATCTTTGTTAATGTTAGTTGATGAAAATACAGTTTCTAAATAATGTTAGCAAGAATGAATGTTGATTTTAATAATGAATTAGTAAATGTTGAACTGTGGTAATAAATGCTGCACTAGTATTGTTCAATCTTAGTTCATGTTAGTAAATACATTATCATTAATTAATAAAACCTTATTGTAAAGTGTGACCAGATTCTTTATGATCCTGATATATTGAACACATCAGGTTACAGCATACAGCCGTATTTGATGTTACTCAACATGGCCATAAATTTCCAGGATCACGGCCATTGGTTGCTGACTTTGAATGGAAGGCAACTGAAATGGATTCCTATCTAGCTTGTCACATGAGTGGTCTGTCTTTCAATGAATTGTCGGATGAAGACGAGGACTTCCTATTGTGACAGATATCTGAAAATGAAAAACATACCAAAAATAACACCAATTAAATTTTCAAGTAAAAAGCTCATTTTAATAACGTGTCAAAAGTTTTCTGTTTTTTTTTTCTTAAATAAAAAATAAAACAAAATTACACTGCTCATGTGATGTGGGGTTTTATTTTATGAAAGATGACTTAACATAGGCCTTGAAAAATTAAAAGGGCACGTAACATATTTATAAGACTAATTCTCTCTAATATGCGAATAATGCAGCATTATTGCATTTAAACAACCATCTGCTGAAACCACAAGCGATGACATCCTGGTGACATATAAACAGTATTATATATTACATTAAAATATAGCATAAAGTTATGATACAGCATTTGTATGATGGTGACGTTCAGGTGAGAGGGAATGACAAGATTAGCATCCTGAAAGAAGGCAGCGGACAGTATCTTTGTCCTTTAAGACTTTTTGTATTCGATTCTCTCGACTTTGACGTCGTCTCCAATGAGTTGATAGACATATGTTACCACTGTGGATGCTTGAATGTCCATCAAAACAAATGATGGCGTGATGTTGCTGTGAAAAGAAAAATCACACATCATACATGCAGTGTAAATAATTAAACATGATGTGGAGAAGATAAACCTAAGGCCCTGTTTACACCTGGTATTATAACTTTAGTTCACCCAAAAATGAAAATTCTGTTATTAATTACTTCTATTTATTCATACTAATATACTAATTATTCATCTTCAGAACACAAATAAGGAAATTTTTAATTAAATCCGAGTGCTCTTTGACCCTCTATAGACAGCAACTGTGCCAAGACTGTGCCAAGTCCAGAAAAGGAACCAAACACTTTAGTGGTTTAACTGTAATCATGCAAGGCTTCACCACACTTTTTCCAACACTATTGGCCCATTTCCACTGAGTGGTATGGTACGGGTCACTTTTATCAGGTTTGCATTTCCACTACCAAAAGGGTATTTTTTGGCGTGATGTGCGACAGAAAGTTTCAGGTGACGTCATTATCGCGAGGAGCTGTTTTTTTAGTCCTTATTTTGGTTCAAAAACAACATGCAATATATAGCCTACAGTCAGTGCAAACCATCTTTAATCTTCACCATCACATGTAACCTCTTCTTAGAAAGTAATTCGATCATTCCGAGTTCATAATAGTACAAAAGGTGGTGATAATAGTTAAACATGTTTAACTAAGTTTGTTCATGTTTTAGGTTGCTGAAAGAATCATTTGTTCCTGATTTTCCGGCTTCTCCTTTGTTTTGTTATGCTTCACTCTCGCGTTTGTCAAATTCTGAAAGGATGTCAGAAGCACTTCAATAATCGCGCATACATTATTATCATCAGCTCAAGAAGTTCGTTATTTCAAATATAGAAGAGCGGTGAGCGAACAAGCTCTCTGGAGAAAGTGAAACCGCTCGCACTTTTAAACTGCCTCATAAAACAACAACAGGACACAGCATACTTTTTTGATACCTTTTGACAGTGGAAATGGCCATAAAAGCATCCTGACCTGTACTGTACTGTACCATTCAGTGGAAACTAGCCATATGTGTGGCTAAAAAAACTGTAGAAAGGTCAGGGTGTGTGATCAGGGCGGTTATTACGTACAGATGTCTTTTATCTCATATGTGATATATTGCGATAGCTTACTATGGCGAGGGAGGCGAGTGCGAGTAATTTTATTTTATTTTTGATTTATTGCCATGTCAGCAACCAAGGCTGTTTTCATGGCAAGAACATTTCAATAATAAACAATTAAGAACAACAAACAAATGAATACACAAGTTAAATAAGATTTTTAGAATTAATACTTGATAAGATTTCAAAAATTTTTCCTGGTGTGCGAGTAATTAAAACATTCCAACTACTTAAAAAAAAAAAACGCAGAAAATGCACACAATTCACAGTGTGTTTGCTGGACAGTCTTTATCTGACACTGAAGTTACAGCAGAAGCCCCTATTTTACTGCTATGGGGCAAATGAAAGCTGTAAACATTTCTCTCTCTCTCACTCACTGTGGACCTTTGACCTGCTGGTGGGAGGTAACTTTTCCTCTCCTCTCGGCTGTTACAGCGAAACTTGTAGATGCAGACAAGAGCTTGTCTGCAGAGCGAGTTTTCTCCACGACAGAGCGTTAGAGCCAATCGCAGCCCTTTCTGTTGAGCATGTGACCAATCATAGGGGTTTAAGAACTCACTCGACAACTCACACAAGCAAGCGGGACAATATTATGTTTGTTTATTTGCTTTAAATGCTCATGTTGTTCTGTGCATGTAGTTGAGTTTTGTTTGATACATTCAAAAAGAGTGTTTTCTTCGAGCAGGTAAAATTAAAGGTACAGTACATATATCTGACTGCTTGTATTAAAGGACAAAATTGTTTGACAAATACATACAAAATGTATTTATAAAAAAAATGTAAAATTTTTATATAAGATTTATTTGTGCTGTGATGTAAAATATAAAATTGTGTATGGAAGGCATCGCCAATGCACCATGATATTGTATTGAACCGAATCGATGGCATGATAATCGGAACCGAACCGTGAGACCAGTGTAGGTTTACATTGCTAAAATCAATGCTTGTTTGTTGTGCTTCTGACTCCAATGGCAAATATGCCATACTAACCCTGGTAAATGCACACTGATGTCTTTTTATTCCTGTTTTCTTTCAATTAATTTCAGTTGATCCACTGAAGTCTAATAGACTGTTTTGACAATGTTTTTGGTTCCTTTTCTGGACTTTGAATGTCTCTGGACCATTGCTGTCTATGGAGGGTCAGAGAGCGCTCGATTTCATCTAAGATATCTTAATTTGTGTTTAAAAGATGACTGAAGGTCTCAGGAGATTGAAATGACATGCGGGTGAGTAATTAATAACAACATTTTCATTTTTGAGTGAACTAACCCATCAAGATGTGTTTTCATCACTCTGAACATTAGTAGACGCCACTAAATATGTGTAATAACGCCTAAAAGGTTTTGAGCTTGTCCACATTTGTTGACTTTCAGAGGTAGTGCAAAACACATTTGATCTGATTGCTTTCCTAGTGTATATGCTCATGTGGTTGATCACTAAAATCGCACTGTAATAATACCTGATGCAAGAAGAGCCAAAATGTCATACCTTTCCAGTGCACTATAGGCCCCTGTTGCAGATCCAGGATTAATATAAAATTTATTCTCATTCTCGAAAGCCTCGAATTTGTGTGTGTGGCCAGAAATGAGGATATCCACATCCAGCTGCCTTTGAAGCAGTGCCAAGCTTGCCATGTCTCCCCATGGGATCACTTGGTGTCCGTGGATCAAACCGATTTTAAACTGCCCCACTGTCACAACCTTCTGCTCCGGGTAATTCAAGTTCTGTCATTACGAAGAATGTAGAGGATTAAAAGAGTGCATGAACAACTTTAATCAAACAAAAAAAAAGGGAACTAAAAAAGTCAACCTCGTCAAAGTCTCCTCTGACGATGTGGACGTCTCCGGCGAGTGTTTTCAGGTAGTCGTAGCTCTCCTTTGTACAGAGGTTTCCTGTGCATAGGATGTGCTGAATCTTTCCAGGAACCAGCAATTTTTTGAATTTGGCAGGCAGGGTGTTGCATCGGTGGGGAATGTGCAGGTCACCTAACACGAGGACCAGCTAATGGCAAAATACATTTTGTTAGAGTTAAAACTGTTAGTTGTTGGTCACATAGAAAGTAGACAAATGGAGCTGCAAGCAATGCATTGCTGTCTGAATAAAATCTGATTATGGAATCTGTTTGGAAGCAATAACAGAATGCAATAATTTCAATGAGAGGGAATTTTCATCAGACAGCAATCAAATTAAAGCTGAGCAAGAGAGCTTCTTCTAAAACTGTTAGCTCTGTTGAACTTGCCGAAATACTAAAAAAGTCTAAATAAAAAAGGTTCTGACAAATCAGATTTGTCGTGCTCTGCTAAACACAGCCTAACAAAAATATGTTTGGAATAGCATACTAACATCTTACACTGTGACTGCATTCCTGGTCATAATAGAGTATATGCAGAAGCATAAGCGGACTTTTAATTTGTCAGTAACCTGAGTTAAACGCTTCCTGTGAACTGAATGTCGTTACAAAATTGGTTTAGTCTGTTTTCTTTAAAAATCAACTCTCTTAACTGCCTAAATGATATACGCTATAAAGTGGGTCTCTGAATGTACAAGAAACAGTGCATTAAATTACATTTTTTCCTCGCCATGTATTTAAATTTATTTTACTCCAGTTTTTCCAATGGCGTTTCTACGCTAGCTTGCTGATCCTGATGGGTGCCTGCGAGAAAGCTTTTTATCTCAGTTTACGCTCAACAACTAAATGAATGCTGGAGTTAATTTAACTGATTATATTTTAATTACATTACTTTCGAAGCTGTAAAAGGAACCTTATAAAGTTGAAAAAGTCACATTGACTGTTCACCGGAAGTATATCTATATGGGAAGAAACACTAGCTTTGCATATACCCTATATTTTACTTTGGACACAGCCATATTATTTCTGCAGGGTATATGAGACTTTTCTCTGTATTATGCACTATATTACTTCTATTTGTTCAAACAACCCAAAGTCAAGACATTTATTCACAAATTTGGACTGAAATGCAAAATGTCCATTTTTATTTCTACACTCAAAATGACTTTTGCTTCTTGTTCAAACTACTTATTTGAAATGAGTTGAAACAAAATTATTTTGTGCTTTTGTTTATGACAATGTTTTATGTTCAATCCATCTAAATTTGTAAAAACTAAGTTAAGCAATTTGTGTTGGGACAACATGAATGAATTGTGTGTTGGACCCAGCATTTTTTACAGTGTAATACACTAATTATAAAAATGCTAACTTGTTACTGCATGAACATACTGCAGTTTTTTTAAAGGTGATGTACAATGTTTAAGAAATTAATTTGTAATCCAGTATTACTACAAGTATGCCATTCATGGGTTTTTCTGCCGCAAAAACAGTAAATATTAAGCACCTTGACAATCACTGAATCCATTAAGACTAGGCTGCTCAAATCCACCAATCACTTTCCAGCTTGACCAATAGGTAGATTTTGTGGTGTGGCTACTGTGGCAGGCAGAGCTACAGGACATTTGTTCAGCCTGTGTGAGACCAGGGCTGATTGTTGATGGGTTGCAATTGAAAAGATTTGCTTACAGAGGTGCATGGCAAAATTGAAGCCTCAAATAAATATTGTAAAAACAAAAAGGTCTGGTGAGTGTATGGGAATGTTTGTAAAGTTTGTTAGCAAATAAGCTTTTTTTCAGTAATCCTGCCACAGCGCTTGATGTAAAATTAAAAAATATAAGCAACAAGAGTTTATACTAGGGCTGCACAATATATCATTTGTTCATCGTTATCGTAATGTGTGCATCCGCAATAGTCACACTACAAGATATGCAATGTTGAGTTGGGATTATAGATGACCAGAAAACCACAGATCAAAACACATGAAGCACTGCAGAATTGAACCGTAACAGTGTGAACATTTATCATCTGCATGTGTTTTAGGGCCTGTGACTGTGTGAGCATTTGAAGAGAGTTTAAAGCATTTTAATAGTGCGTAAAGAAGTTTCATAAAGATACATTTTATTAAATTATTTTTATGGTGAAGACTAAACAGTGCTATTTTACATTTGATAATTAAATTTATGTACCTGAATACTGTTGCTCACTGCAGAAAACCATAAAGCACGGTTTATTTCACTTTAATATTTGCTCAATTGTGTTTATTTATGACTGTAGTTTATGTATATAATAAATTACATAAAATATATTTATATATTATAATGTAATGTAATGACTTGGCAAATAGAGCTAATTAGGTCATCTGGTGAAATTATAATCGCAATATATATCAGAGAGAGTAAAAAATATTGCAATGTAAAATTTTTCCAATATCGTGGAGCCCTAGTTTATACTATGAAATATTTGAGTCTTGAGTTGACATTTTGCAATTCTAAGTAAAAACTGAATTCCCTGAATTCTGAGTTTATATCTTGAGAAATAACTTTTTAAAAGGTTCTATCTAACAATGTTTCCCCTCAAAATTCTGAGTTTAAATCTGTGAAATCTCACAATCACGTTTATACATTGCATTTTTGAGTAACAAACTCACAATTCTGAGAGAAAAAAGTACTTTACTTTTATAGTTAATAGTTTATTCTTTGACTGGATCACATTTCTATGTGGCACACAAACTACATACTTCACCTTTATTTAGCATATACTACACAGTACGCATTACACGAGTATCCAGTTCCAAACAAAACTTTTCATATCTCTACAAGTAGCATGTTTAACTCAATTACCCAAATATTGCAGTAACACCAAAAACAGTATGACATTTTCAACAAGGGGTCTCATTTATAAACGTTGAGTATGCACAAAATGGGGGTATGCTACTTCCCACACAAAAAGTTGTTGTCTATTAAAAAAACCTAACTTAACAAGACAATGCCAGCAGTTGTAAGTAAACACCATTTAAATAAACATGGACTTAATCGAACTTTGAAACAGGAAACGAGCCATAATCATTCATAAATATATTAAAATGTATTCTAGCTTACATTCCTTTTGTGGAATTCCTCTACGCAAAGTTTTATAATTGAGACCCCAGGTATATAGCGGTATCCTGCAAATCTGATTTCTTAAGTTTATAATTATATACTTTACGATCATGGACAAATCATTTCACCTTTATTCTTCATTGCAAAAAAGTAAACATAAACCCAAAGCAGTCTAAAGAGAAAGCAAGTCTCAGAATGAGAGGAATCCTTTTAGATCCAGCAGCCCAGAGGAAAAAGCAGCTCTACTCTATAATTCAGAAAAGCATGAGCACGAGAGGCACTTACTCTGTGACCAGCCTGAATACGGTGCAGAGGTCAGGATGGGGGGAACAGTGGGTGAGGAAGGGTGTGAGGGAAGGGATGCATGATCACAACAACAAAAAAACAACATTCAAAAGATAAAAGATGGTGTGAGATAGGAGGAAAAATGAAACAAAGTGGATAAATAATATCAACATGAAAACGTAACGTAACGTAAATTAGGTTAAATGTTAGCTTATTGTGGTTGAATGGGTGGCACTTGGAGTTAGTGTGAAGCTTGAGGTAAAGCTGATGAGGCATCCCATAAGAACATAATATCACTTTATAATCCTTTCATTGACAACGAAACGATTTGAAAGGACGACAATATCTCTATAACGTTATATTATATGAGTTGGAACTATATTTATGTTTCTCTTTAGATTAAAGTAAAATGTTGTAAACTGATTGCAAAGTAAATAAAAAGTAAGTGCTTACCACATACTCTTGTTTTCTATTTTGCTACACTGACTTTAATAAACTTGCATTCTTATCATCTACAATACGCTGAAATAACAGTTTTATGTTAGCCACTGTAAGCTAGCATTCTGATACTGGATTCTGCGTTCGCTATTAACACACTACAAGCACTACAACACCAATATGCATTTTTAGTTCACATTGCAAGTCATACACTTTTATTGTCATTGATTTCGATCGGTTAAAAGACAAATAACTTACTACATCCTGATTCGACAGTGTTGCGAACGGGTTGAATCACTGAGGCAGCGCTAGCTCGCCGCTGTCATGTGACTCCCTGCATTAAAATGCCAGCTTTTTGGGAAAACGGCGAAAATATCTAGTGGACGTGCGGTTGAAAATGAAGCTTACATCTACTAGTGTCAGGTGATAAAGAAACCTGTTTTGTATACGTACCATTTTTGTCCAGCTGAGTGTTTGAAACGGACCTCAGGAAGCTGATGTTGACTTGTAAGGCCAGAAACTCGATGTTGCCAGACCCCGTAAGAAAAATAAGCAAACTGGTAAAATTGCCAGATTTGCTTATAAAAAGGTGACCTGGCAACACATTTCAGCAAGGGGAAGCACCACAGCGCCATCTGGCGAATTTTAGAGAAGAGAGAAATATAGAGGCTTCTTCTACTATTTTTTTTAATTCTTTCTATTCTTAAGCTCCAATTCATTGTTCATATAAGTTACGTTTCCTTTTATTCCAACAGTAGGCCTACTTCATATGTCCATTAGCACAATCTATATGGACCATTTTTTACTTTTTGAAACAATGTTTGTAATAAATAAAAGGTAAAAAGCACAGACTTTTATGATATTTAGCCTCCCCTCTTTAAAATGTGCCAGTGTTTCAACCCCATGAGACCTGAATTATGCTCTAATTCATATATTTTACATTTCTTAAAAATGTAAAAAACAGTAAGAACTGTTGTACTTCCCGAATATTATGCTAACATAAAAAAACATACATGATTGCTAGTATAATTTTCAAAATCCCAAACATTAACATTGTAAATTTTTTACTTTAATTTTGAGGATTTTGTTGTATATATTGCACCTTGCTTATAACAAACTTTATCTTCATCCCCCTCATCTCTCCACATAATGTCCACATCTGAGATATTTCCATCTGCTATGTGTTCAAGAACTTCAAGACCTGTATATACTCACATATAAAATTGTTTCAGCAATGAATTAATATGTAGGACATGTAGTCTTTTTTATATTAACAAGTTCAATCAGCATTACTGGAGATTTAATTTCAGTAACATATTTTGAACCCATTGTCCATCCTAATGGACAGACATTTGAAAAAATCTAAAGCTTGGCAATGTTACAAAAGATTTTAAACTTGTTTAAAGTGCAGTCTTTCCTTTTACATAAAATCTGAAATATTGGCAAACAAATAAAAAAAAAACAGAATAAAAACATTGTACATGTGGCTACAAATGAAGGCACTCTGCTCTTCAGTGTAGTGTATTTTGTTCAAATTACAACATGTTAAGCCTTATACTGCCATTTGATTGGATGACAATCATCCACTCTCATGGACTGCAGGCTTTAAATTAGATGAAATGCTCAGGAACCTCAAAAAATGGGCTGACATGTGATGTCCATTGTAATGGACACAGAGTCTAAAGGGGTTAAACTGCAATTAATTCCTATTTTTAATATGCTGATTTGCTGATTATGAGAAATTATTGGTCAGTCATTACATTTTTTTTTATCAGTATAGGCTATCAATGTCACTCAAAATTATTGTAAAAAACAGCAACACATTTTACTAGTATACTTTGATGAACAGAAAATACAGAATAAGAACATTAATATTAACTCAAACATTAAAAAACAATTCACTGGCTTAGTTCTTTCATTCATCAGGGGTCGTCACAGCAGAGTGAACCGACAACTTATCCAGTGTATGTTTTACACAGCGGATGCCCTTCCAGCTGCAACCCAGTACTGGGAAACACCCACACACTCACATTCACTACAGCCAACATGGGGAGATCATGCAAACTCCATACAGAAATGACAACTGACCTAGCTGTGACACGAACCAGCAACCTTCCTGCTGTGAGGCGACAGTTCTAACCACTGAGCCAAGTCTCCCCTATATTCACTGCCAGTATAATACTTTTAAATGGTAATATATCATGGTATATGGTATCATACCACAAATCATACCACAAAATATTACTACTAATAATATTAATAATAATGACACAAGCTTAATAATATTCAGAGATGTTTCTTTGAAATGTCCTGGAAAGGTTAGTTTTAGCTTGCCAAAAAGAACAGAGAACATTTAACTATCTTATTTGGTTATGAGGGCGAGACGGTGGCTCAGTGGTTAACACTGTTGCCTCACAGTTGGCAATTCTGTGTGGAGTTTGCATGTTCTCCTCGTGTTCGTGTGGGTTTCCTCCAGGTGCTCCGGTTTCCCCTGACGAATAAAGGGACTAAGCCGAAAGGAAAATAAAATGAACGAATGGAATTGGCTGTAGTGTGTGTAAATGAGTGTGTATGGATGTTTCCCAGTACTGGGTTGCTGCTAGAAGGGCATCTGTTGTGTAAAACATATGCTAGATAAGTTGGTGATTCATTCCACTGTGGTGGCCCCTGATGAATAAATAGACTAAGCCAAAAGGAAAATGAATGAATGAATTTGGTTACGAAAAAATTGGCAAATGGAACCAAACTGGAACCATATGGGAACATCAAGGGAATGTTTTGTTTTGGCTTCGTTCAAAAAACATAATAAATCTTAATGTTCTAAAATGTAATAACAATACATATGGTGTTATATATTTGGTTAAAACGTGTGCTTTGGTGTTTCGTCCCTAGATGTCAGTGTAACATAAGCCAGTTTACCTTCACTGAGAATACATTTAAGCCTTTGAGTTGTTGGACTTTGAGTCAAACCCTGACTAATAGGCTATCTAATGCTTCATTTATAATCGAATTGTATTTTTATATTGCGCTACATTAGGCATGGAACTGTAAATTCACTTTATTAATGATAACATGTCTTCTTAATGTGTCACTTTTATTTATCCACACAATACGCTATGCCAGAAATAAGTTACATGGTATCTAAAGTGTAATCATCTGAACAAGAGCCTCATATAACAATGAAAAACTTTTACGAGGCATTAATTTAACTCACACACAAACTCCCTGTCCTGAAGCAGTCGATACCCTTCTCACTTTAGTGGGCACGAAATAACCCTGAATGTCTTTTCCTGATTAAAGAAAAGGGAGATGATGCAGAACATGAAGTCTTTTGGCAAGAGATCCGACCTCAGCCCTGTGCTATTGATTGTCTGGTGATTTATCATTATGAACATGCAATATCTTAGATTTATACGACATCCAAAACAGTCAAAATGGTAATCTACTCACTGATGGGTTCATAATGTCTGAACAGAACTCCACCTTTAACTAACCAAGTGATGTATGACCTAAATAAAGCATTACTTCATCAAAACCCTCAACATGTGAGCAAAGAAACTCAAATCTTCTCTAAGGGCATTATTGCATCTATTGCTTGCCAAGGCCCTTTAGCCTTAATTCCCCTATGAGTTGAAGAAAGAGATTCATTTAGGTCTCTCAGCCTCAAAACACTGACTCATCAACTGCAGTTTAGGCCTGTGCTAAGGAAACACAGACCCCACGAGACCCCAAAACTTTTGGACTAAACCTTTAGGCCAAAGGTGTAAAAGATCAGAACTGAAAAGTGTGAACCACTTCATTAAAACAATAATTGAATATAAATTAACTGTTGTTTACTAAAACTAATAATAATCTGTAAAACTATTGAATAAAAAATTATATTTTAATTATTTTAATGTATATTTTTGTCCAACAATTCTGTCTGGTTCTCGAATCTGATTGGCTGATAGCCGTGTGAGATATCCTGCAATATCAGTAACCTTACAGCCTCTTCACCCTTGTGTATTACTCCGCCCCAGTGTTGCGAGATTGGGTGGTTTCGCTCACCTTTCCTGAAAATTGAGATCGTTTTTTTGCATTTCGGCGGGTTTTGGATAATTTTTGGGCTGAAATCAGTCAGCTACATCTGGCAACACTGCTCCACCCACATAGAATGACAGCAGATCAATAGACTCACTACAGTTTGACAAATATTGCAGCTGTTGGGCAAAAGGAATGAAAACTAAGTGATTCAGCACGTCGTCGGCCATTAGCCTGTCTGAGTAGAGCAAAGACGGTTGACGTTTCACCATAAGATGGCGACAGAGACCGCATAAGTGCTTAGAGGAAGACAACTCAGCGAAAATTTGAAACTACAGCTGATTAAATCATTATAAAACAGGTAAGCAACACTCTTAAGTCGATCTCTTTCTTTTGTGTTGTAGTGTATACCATAATAATCTGCATTAATGAATTAATGATGCTTTGACCACTGCACATGATCTTAAAAGCATCGATTATGAACTGCCAAAAAGAGCTATTAATTTAGTTTTACTACTTTTAGTACTGTATACAGTATGCAGTAATAAGAAGTAATAAGAAACCTGCAAAACATCGGCTTAACACTGTAGCTGGTTCATGATTATAGTCACAAAAAACAACATTTATTTTAGCTAATTATCTAAAATGTTGCACTTTCTTTTACAAAAACTAGTTGTTACCGCTTTATCTGGGAAATTAATCTTTTAAATCCTACAACTGTAAAATGAAAAGTATTGTCATTAAGAGAGACCCAGTTTCTGTTATAGGTATCATAGTTATTGTTCTTAGTCTGAAACAGTGTTGAAAGTAGGCCATTTGAGTCTTTGAGTAGATGGTTTACATTTATGTGAAAAGTGAAAAGAATACATATAAGAGGAATTAAGATATTAGCCTGACATTTCACTTACTTCACTGGAAATTATAAGAAATGTTGTCAAGATTCATGCCTTGGAAATTCTGGTTCAGTTTGGCTAACCACAAACACTCTCTCACTTCTGCTTGACTTGCTAGCCTATAACATTTGGCAGTCCATAGTACTCCAAAAGTCTTTTTGTTAGTCCGAATGATTAGTACAGCAAAAATGAGTCAATAATTTATTGTTTTCAGCAATTTATGCAAGTTTTGTTCAGTTCAGTGCCATTGTTTACATTCTGTGCCTAAAAATGGCCGACTGATGCTGCGCTCAACGTTTCACACAATAACTTTGTGACCAATGCTGCCACTGCTGGACCAGTTTCATTTATTAATTACGTTGAATCAGATCCTGAACAAATCTTTTAAACTATATAAACTGAATGAGTTAAATCATTTAGGTTTGTTATGACATAATGATGACAAAATGATAATTTTTGGCTAAAACACTCCTTTACAACCATTATAAGGAACTGATACATTCAGTATATTTCTTATTCTTAACTTATTCTTTTTAGTTGTTATGTTAAACCCTTATTATATGTTGGGGATGTTTTCATCCGTTTTGGGGTGCTCTTGAGTCTTAATGTGGCCACAACCTTCTCTGTGTTTCAGCAAATAGAATGATTTTTGCTGACAAATCTTATTTTGACAGACATTTTAAGAAAATGCTTTGATAATTTTCAAAAACTTAACAATACACTCTGGGCAAAATTTACTACCCATTTGTTATGTTGATGGCTGTTTTTGCCCCATTGACTTCCTTTATAACCACTTTTTAAAAAAATTCCAAATCTGTGACACCATATAATCATGCATTCTTGATTGTTGGTGGTTTTCCCTGTTGGGAAGAGGTAAAATTTATAATGTTTACTCTTGATCATTAGTTGGCACCATTAACCCTTTAGATACACCTTAGTTTCTGGCTTTTATATGTGGTTATATGTTGCATGTGCTGCTTCAGATATGACTTTTATTGGTCTGTTTATGAGCGGATATCTTTCTTTGCTACTGAAATGCAGGTCAAATGTTTTAATATCAAAACTCAAAAATTGTGGATTTACTCAGTTACAAGCCATGATTTAAAAGTAGAGAGAATACAATTCTTAGCTTAATTTATAAAAGTACAGATTTAAAACACTCAAAAAATGACAAATTAATGGAAAAAGCTAGGGGAGAATGGGGACGAAAGTACCATTATTCACAAAAATCAAAATTTAAAAGATAATGTTTTAGATAGAAATATATTTTTTCTGTGGTTATTAACTCATAAGTGTGGTCTATCAATAACGGGTGGCATTTAGAAAAAAATGTAGAACAACTTTAAAATAATTTCACTTAAAACATACTGTAAGTTGCACACTGTTACTTTTGACCCCATCAGTAGGGACATGTGGGTGGGACAAAAGTGACAGAACAATATTTGCTAGATTTACTGACTCAGTCTTGTTTATTTTAAATATATCTGACTATGACCTTGTTAATGTTAACTGCAAACATATTTTGTCCTTTATTTTGCAAAAAGTATTTACTGCATTTTCATTTAAAATTCCAGTTCCATCAAATGTTTCCAAAGCAATCAAACAATGTAATATGTAAACATTTTATATATATATATAATATGAATCAAAACACTGAATACTGTGAAATGTGGAAGTGAAAAATAATGTTTGGCTATTAGCGACATAAATAACACTGAGTACGTTTACATGGACACCAACAATCCGATTATAATGCGATTAGGACAATACTCTGATTAAAAGTCTACCATGTAAACAGTGATTTTTAATTATTTAATCCGATTAAGGTCATAATCAAACTAAACAGAAATCAAATTAAGAGTAAGTGGAGTATGCTGATTTTAGTTGCATTATTGAAGTGCAGTACAGACATGTCAGTGCAATCAAACTATTACCGTTATGTAGAATTTGCCAAAATTTGCGACAGGATAGTCTATACACATGGCTGTTTGACACTATTCTCTGCACCTACAGAGTCAGTGCAGGACCACAGACACCTGCATCACCAAATGTGGAGGTTTTTTCCCTATATGGCATGCGGTGTCAAACTCCATAAAAACAACACTCTTCCAGCAGTTCATACTCTCATCTAATATCTCGTTTGTCACGAGGGCATGCATGAAATGTTCCTGAATGAAAGTGAAAGTGGCAAACTGCTATTAAAGTCGACAAATTAAAAATGAAACAATCAAAATTATATGAAACGCCGGAGGACATGTGGATAGCATGGTGACGCAATGATGTTAATCAAATTATATGCTATAACATGTAAAACGGGATCATGAAAGGAACATCATAATCATCAACAACATAATCATATTATTGTCTTATTCAGATTAAGGCAAAAAATTTGATTACTGATGTCCATGTAAACGTAAACCAAATTCAAACCTGGTTTACTTTTACTATGTGTTCTAACTTTTCTTTACTTGCCAAAAGATGTTAACACTCAAAGATGGCAAACTTAAGGATGTGTTATGGCAGCAAATAACCTGTAGATTGATTATTACTGTGACGCATGAAAAGGGAAACACAACTTGTAATTGTAATTTGTTACTTTCCATCTCAGCATTTTGGTTCATAATACAATATGTTCATGAATCTGACGCAGAGTACAGTTTTTTACAGGAAAAAATTGGAAAAGTCTATCACTGAAGGATTTTAAGGTGTCAAACTGACTTTACTATAAAGAAAGCAGTTTAATTTAGTGGATATTTTCATCCCGAACATAACAAAATGGTAGTAAAATTGAAGAACACACAGGGGTTAAAATTTCAACTGAGCCCTCACTTAAGCTACATGTAGGTATATTCACTAATTTACAGGTCACTGGTTTCTATTGATTAGCAGTTATTTTGATAATGTCTGCCTTATTGACAGACTGCATCCATGACGTCTCAGTAGGCATATACCCTTTCAGAATGCTATTGTTGGGGGTCTGGGATGCTGGGTGTTTGATTGACATTAGATCTGTTTGGGAATCCACATTGCTGAAAGGCCATGTCGTTTAGGAATTCCAAATGTCAAGCGCCTCTCTGAAGTTTGAGCAGTGGGTGGGGACCAGAAAAGCAGTTTCTCATCGACAATTTATGTCACCACCGACATTTAGTTAAAATCTCTTCTCTTTTTTTCATCCCACAGCTGTTTGTGGTGAAGGAATAGGAACGATTCTGACATATGGCGGTTGTGCTGGATTTATAATATGGATTGAACAGTAGATTGATATATTTTTAAATTCGTGGTTTCAGTTTTATTCGTTGTCGTCAGAGCGAAGCACCCACAAGAAGTTTCCAGATTGCTTAAATGAACGACATAAAACCGTTTGTCAAGCACGGGATCAACTGAAATGCTGTGTGTGCATGAGAGGCAGTGATAATTTGTAATGTGATCAGAATGTTCTTGGATTTCACATCTAAAACACATCGTTGTGTGTGCAGTTGCAAAAAATGTTTCTTTGAGATGATGTTCATGTGCTTTTTGACTCGTAAATACAATCTGTGCGACACTTTAGTGCACAATTAGTACACCTGGTAACATTTTACAACTAATATTACTTTAATATGAGTTAATGATGAGGTATGCACTTATCAAGAATTAATCATAACTTTCATGTGAGCTATTTAAATTTGTTGCAGAGACGCTATTGGTTAAATGCCGGCAAAGTAGAACACGGAAGCAGCTTGAAGTGGAAAGTGCGAGTATGTCTGCAGTCTGGAGGTATTATAAAGTTGATGACGACAACATTGCCATAGCAAACTAAGAGATATGTAAATTTGGAATTGCCTGCCGGGTTTTAGTTGAGTTAATAGTTTTAGTTTGAGGTGCTATGTGTTTTTATATTAGATTTTTTTATATTTACTGTTGCACTAAAGTCCAAAAGTGAAGAATATGTTATTTATTGCTTGATTGTTCAAGCTACCTCACAGAAGTGCTGTGTTTGTTAACAGAGCTTTTGAATGTTAAAATAAGGTGAATTAATCATAAAAAAGGAACATCCTGGATCTGTTTCTTCGCTCTTCTTTATTCTTTTTTTATGTATTATAGAAGTATCAGATCGGGTTTTGGTATTGGTAGATACTCAATCAAATGACTCGGACTCGAGAGACAAAAAAAAGCAATCAGGACATCCCTAATTCATACAGCGATGTATTGTTTTCCCCCTTTTCTATTTATATACTATGCATAACACATTCTAAACATTTGTTGCACAATACAAATAAAACTAATTTTAATATGAATTTCAGCAAATAAACTCCCTTAATGTGTTTATGCCATTAGAAAGATTTTCATGGTAATGTTTACATTCATCGTTTCATTTAGGGAAACTCCTGAGACAAATAAGTTATATCTCAGAATTTTAATAATAAATCTATATAAAATGCAGTGCTTCCCACCTTCTTTATTCAGTCACAATGACTTCTGGGACTTCTAGAGCAAGTTTGGTGCTCAAGTCTACATCTACGCATCCTTAACACATCCGGGAACTTTCACGCGTCCTCCGTTCTTGCAGTTTTGAGTTTTGGAATTGAACTTTGGTGGTTGATGATGATGTTACACGAGAACACGAGCACACAAGATGGCTGAAGAATGCATATTGAGAAACAGCCTATAGTTTGCAGAACAAAATTATCTCATTATTTATTCTGCCTTATGTGGTTTTAAACCTTTCAGTTTCTTCTGTTGAACACAAAAGAAGACTTTTTGAAGATTTTGAAGCTAGGTGCTGGCAGCCATAAACTGTCATAGTAGAAAAAAATACTGTAAGACAATTGGTCCCAGCAACCAGCATTTTTTAAAATATCTTCTTTTGTTTTCAACATAAGAAATAATCTCAAATGAAGAGTGATTAAATGATGAAGGTGTTTAAATTTTTTGAGTGAACTATCCCTTTAACTCTTTTTCACACATGGGTAAATGTGAACTCGTCATTTAGTTCATAACAAAAGATCCTTTAATTTAGGTATTACATGATTATTTGTATTGCAAAGTGCCCCCCCATACCTCATTGTTTTACAATCAATTACAAACTCACATAGTGTGAAGCTATTAAAAAGGCTCCCAATCTTTTTTTTTTTTGCAATAATCAATACATTTTTATGCTCCGTAATATGGAAACAAAGACCTGCTGTTCTAAAGTTAGCCAAGAACAGGAGTAATATCCCTAGAGCTTTTGTGCTTGTCTAATAGTTGACACAAAATGCCAGACTAAGCTTATATTGGTTGACTTTTGTTTAAAAAGGTGGTTCAGAGTGTATTTTTAAAGCTTGGTTGTGTTTATAAGATGCAAAGCAATTTGTTTATGCCTCATTTGTAGAAAATCACATAATTTTTTTCATATATCTTACTTTGATTATATACATCTACTCAGCTAACATGAAAACGACTGTCATGTTTTCTAATTCCTCCGAAAAGCCAGCTCTCAAGTGGCTCTGATTGGTCAGCTAACATAATGTGCTGTGATCCGCGAATCAGCTCCACGTCACCAGGAAAAGCAGCACGCCTCTAATAGAATGCGCTGTGCCTCTTCTGTGTAAATACTGTCAATCAGTTTACCTGTTAGCTGTATCAGTTTGAGCCTGAATCAGACAGACAAAATAAAATAAAATCTGACAAGAATCTTTCATATATATTCGGAACAAGCATGTGTAAGTAATAAGAAATCTTCACATCTTTTGCAAGTTTGTTATTTGAGATGTAGAATGCAGGAAAAGTGGCCGCATAGAGAGACACTGCGACACTGGTGAAGACTGTGGGTGTTTACAGGGGTTTGACAGATAAATATAAATTTGTAGCTAAATTGTTAGCGGTGCCAAACAGCATTTCCAGTTGTTTACATTCTTGTTTATGTCCTTGCTACAACATACCGTTAACGCTAGAAACTATGCATGTAATAGATAAATTTAAACAAATAAAAATGCTTACAGATTGTGGCTCACAATCCACAGCTTTGTCTCTTATGGTTGGAGCTGCTCCATTTTTAAGGAGCTTTTAGCCGAATCCAGCACTGAACTATGAGAAATTCTGGAAGATGTGCTTTGTCAAATGCTAGCTATATACATATATATATATATATATATATATATATATATATATATATTTTTTTTTTTTTATAAATCTCTGGAACATAATTATAATTAAACTCAAATACAAAAACCGCTGAAGCTCTGTGGAAAAGCAGCATTTAAACGGCATTTTAGCTTTCTCTACTATAACATTACAGCTCCTCTGACCACTCCCCTTCGCTGCGCATGGTGAATGCAGGAAACCTGAAGCGTTTGTGATCTCACTAGCCCAGATATATGTTTTTGTAGTCCCCAAACTTCATTTGCTGTAGGCTTTGCTATGCTAACTCTGTAAAAGCCAATGTCTCCCTTTGCACTGAACTTTAAGCGTATTACATTCAGAGATGTTGTTTATGTTCACACAGCTACATTACACATGAACTAAAGTTTAAAATATCATATCGTAGAAGACTACATCTTTAAATAATTTTAAGCAGAGAGCCTTTATAGATAAGTACTTTCAACAGAATTGTGCTTTGTACTTTGACGTAAGCAAAAGGAGCGCTGTTTCATTGTAACCAAGTTTCTACTGTCAGTCATTTTCCATTTCTGAAGGCACAGCGGTCAATTTTATATCCATTTCTTTTCATACTGACTCTTGTCTGATGTACATGATGTGGATGAGTAATATAATCAACAGTTGTCATAGGAACCTCAGTTGAACTCAAGTAAGATAATAGTCAAAGCGTTTTCATGTGTTTTGATATACCGACTACAATAGATAAAAAACAGCAAGGACTTAGGAATGTTTGTCATTTATTAAATTCTCACCCTGTGAGGTGAAAATATGAATGGTAAATAACTTGCATTTTAAATCGTGCTTTGACAAATCCTGAATAAACCTCAGGAATTTTGTCTATTTGCAGATGGAGCCTATAGCCATTCAGAAATCCAAAGAGGACAAGAAAATTGGTTTAATGGTTTCAAAAAGCCTCGGTTAGCTTGCCTCAAGTCTCATCCCAAATTCCCATACTTAATTCCACAAACATTCCTCATAACGTCTGCATTCATTTTCTCCAAAGCTATGAAGCGACTCCGTCGAGTGCTCATTGATTTAAGATTCACGGTCTGGTTTATCTCCGTCCATCTCGTTCCAATAAACACATCTCTTATTTTCATTCTCTATTTTCCCCTTCACTGAGCTAAACAGGCACTGCAATCTTTCCTTTCCATTTGGAAGATTTACATGAGAGCGAGTTGCGATCGATGCATAGACAATTTTAATTTGCATTCTTTTACGTGATATACCTGAGAATGTACAGCTTAACTTTGACTTGTGTTAGAAATTAGGTACACTTTACACCATTGAGTTCATAACTTGCACGAATGCTTAAATTGACTCCATATTTGTTATAATTTAGGGATAAGGAAGAGGGAAATGGAACTGTCCCTTTAAGATTTCAAAACAAATTTAATTAAGACATTATATAATTTACTTTGTTCACCCAATAAGTTGAAAACTCGACTCATTTGGAAGTGCATAAGCAGAGATGTTTTGCCCTGTAATAACAGTAAGTCTATTTAAAGTTTGTTTGTTTGCAGCGTGATCATCCTATTTCAGGCAAGTATGAATTGTGTCTGCAGTTTTAAACTAAATTACAGCTCATACTGTTCTTGTTTATTGCTATGAATTCTAGCAGTGGTTTGAGACAATTCACTTTAGCCTGCCCACTCAATTCTTATCTGAGACTGAAGGAAACAGAGGTTTGGTATATGCCTATTTTGTGGACAGATGCATCTCTATTCATTCCAAAATGTAACTGCGAACTTTGCACAGATGATTTTGTATACATTTATACAGTACACATATTTGGGTAACACTTTACAATAACAGTACATAAATAATAATGTGTTAAAGAGCCCCTATTATACATTAAAAAGGGTCATATTTCGGTTTTATGGGTCTCCAACAACAGGCTGATATGCATGCAAGGTCAAAAAACACATTCATGGTCTTATAATATGCATTTATTTTTACCTAATTATCCCATCGACTCCCATATGAATCGTTCAGCGATTCATTTGTTCCCAAACCCCTCCTTAGCGCGAGGCTAATCTGCACTGATTGGGCCAATGACAGCCTGTTGCGGTTGGTCGACAGCGTTCAGCGCAAGACAGTAAAATGCCCAGCGCGGTATTGAATCTGATCGCAGCGGACGCCCGAAACCCGCTTCAAAGTAAACTTACTAACACCACAGTAAACAGTACCCAGTTCTCAACAGTGTTATTCAGAAACCTCACCCCCGAAAGCAGTGCAGTTAAACACCACAAACGCATTTAAATGCAGCACGCGTCGCATTTTCAACGTGGCATTAGACTCGATATGGGAATATAGAGTTAACCTGATACAGTGTAAGCGGTTACAAGTAAAAACACAATTAAATACATACTTTACAAGCTAGAGAAAACAAGGAGGCAGTTATTTACTTACGCTTATGAAATGTGTCATGGGCCAGGTCTGATTTCATTAATTATGTTTCATTTTGGAGTTTTTCTTAGTTTTCAGCTGTAGATCATTTCTATTTGCAATCATTGCTGTGGCACCTCTTGCGTGTTTTATGTTCTCAGGGCTTACCTGTACTCTGCTTTGCCTAACCAGTGCTGTGCACCAGCCCGAAGTCCAGCCTGCCTTTGTTTGACTTGTACCTAATAATTTGTCCTTATTTTGCACGTGTTACACCAAATTCTGTGACCATCTTATTCTGTGACCCTAGTAGGCGCTGTTCTCACTGTTTGGCTTAAACTCGCTCCCACAGCATACATACTCTCACATGAATGCGCTGGAATGAACTGTTCAATACTAGTATCTATATAAATCCCTTGTATTCCACACAGAAAAATGTTATGTTCTTTAAATGCAAACAGCTTAGTGCCCTTGAGTGCTCAATGTGCGCTGTCAATCACGTGACAGTATGTATGCTGTTTGCCTGTCTTGGGAGCAAGTTCAAGCCACAAAATTTGGTGTAACAAAATGAAGAAAGAAACTAATCCATGAGCTGTGTACTGAAAGTTCATTGTAAGCATGTAGATGCTGAAGAACGTCTTTCCCTCACACTTTCAATAATATCCAGGTAAGCACAGCGTCTTCATGACTCATGACTTCAGGATCTGTTTGTCTTTGCTGCTGTGGCAGTGGGCAGGGCCGCAGGTTTAAATTTTGTGGGTCTGCTCGCGCAACCATTATGTTTCGTATCGACGTCACGCGAAACGGCTAAAGACTGGTTATCAAGACGATTCATTTAAACTACTATGAGTTGACTCTTTTTAGATGAATCAATAGTTTTAAAAACTTTCCACTTTCAGATTTAAGCTTTAGCTGGATATTTCACTTCACTTAGAGCTGTGTTACACACTACATGTAACAAACCCCTTATAGGGGCTCTTTAATATGTAAATGAAACATTGCTTTAATATGATCTAGTGATGAATTAACGCATACAGTAATCATGAACTAACTTAAACCATCATGAGTCACATGAGTTCATTTGTAAATAACGGCTACCTTAATTACTTGTTAGTACATGGTTGTTTGTTAATCAACGTATTAATTACCACATTAGTTCACTCTTAATTTAACCATCATGAACTCATAATATATTAATGTATAATTATATCATGACTTTACTTAGGGGAGGCACATCATCATTAACCCATTCTTAACTACTCATGAACACCTTATGCACGTCCTTCTAGTGCGTTTACACTGAACAACATTAGAAAAGTGTTCTGTCAACATCAACAGTTTAAACGCAGGAATTCATGAGTAGTTAACAATGAGTTAATGGTGATGTGCCCCTCCAAGTAAAGTCATGACATAATTATACATTAACAGCTCATGACTTCATGTTGGATACATTTAGCTTAAACTTAAATGTTAATTAAAACATTAGTTAACAACATATGACAAGTAATTAAGGTAGCTGTTATTCACACATGAACTCATGTTGTAGTTAAAGTTAGTTCATGATTAGTGCACGCCTTTACTTTATTATGAATTAATGATAAGGAAGGTTTATATTTATACATCATTATTCATGCACTGGTATTGTAAAATGTTACCTATATTTGCATTGATCTGCCGCTTAATGGAAAAGTAAATCTTGATTTAGCTTTTGCTGGATCTAATGACGCTATTCTATGCTGAGCAACTAAATTAAGAGAGATCAATGCTGTCAAATGGCCTTATATATCTGCTAAATAAGTTTTGTGGATGATGATTCTCAAATACTAAAGATCTAAATTTTAATACCTTACCAAAATGCAGTTTATTTTAATGAGTACAACATAAATGAGCAGAAGACAGTGTAAACTGTCATTTCCCCGAACAAAAACAGATGATTAATACATCAAAACATACACTTGCAAAAAAAAAAAAAATCATAAAAATTTCTCAAAAGCAACTTGATAATGTCAACAGACCTCTCACTGCATAATTACAGCACTCATTAATATTCACTGATAATTAAACTGGAATATTAGTAAAACAGGTAATTTTGTGTTTTTGATGCAGAATTCATAAGGGTGAAGATTTTCATAAATCATACAGCTTATTTATAATTATTTATTATGCAGCAGATAGAAGCATTAGAGATAAATGAACCTATGACAACAACTGACTTGTTTGAAATAATTTGGCTACAATTGGGCATTTTGTTTAACCCTTGTGCACTGTTCAAATTTACCACCTTTTGTTATGTCCGATATGAAAACATACACTAAATTAAACCGCTGTAAAAATACATCAGAATTTTATTTTCTTTTTGTTTGTATAAATCTGTTAATCTACCCTGGTCTTGAGTAAAACTACTAAATTGTTTATAAAGTTACAGGATTAATTTCTTTAATTGCCATGTTTACAAATGATGTCACCGATTTGGTGAAAAAAATACACAAAATGACGTACTTTCAATATAAAAAGTAATTGTGGACTGGATGTTTTAAACATTTTTTCACAGTCTACGACATGTGAAAGATTAGTAACAACATTGGCTTTGATGCATTATTAGATTTTCAAAATTTTCTCCCTAATTTACAGTTGGTGGCTGTTTTTGCCACATTGACTTCCATTATAACCACATTTGATGGTACATAAATACACAGTATTTGTTTTTGTTTACTTCATGTAGTTGTGAGAGCTGAGATGCATAATTTGATTTTCTCAGACACCTCAAGGTAAGTGCGCAAAGGTAACTCTCACAATCTCACACACTCACAGACACACACACTTTCGTTTGCTGTTATACCCCATATAAAATCCAGAAACTAAGCTTTTTTAGCACAGGCCTATCTAGGGTTGTTAATATTTAAGGCTTAACGGTGCCAAGGGATGATCAACAGTAAAAATGACAAATTTTACCTCTTGCCAACAGAGAAAACAACAACAATCAAAAATGCATGATTATATGGTGTCATGGTTTTGCAATAAAAAAAAGTGCTTATGATGGAAGTCAATGGAGCAAAAACAGCCACTAACAGTAAATTAAGGAGAAAAAAATAAAATCTATCAAAAACAATGCATCAAAGGCAATGCTGTTTAACATGTCCAAGACTGATAAAAGATAAAAATATTGAAAACGTGTTATTTTGTGTTTTTTTTTTCACCAAATCAGTGACATAATTTATGATTGGGCAATTAAAGAGTTAAATCTGTCATTTTTCTAAGCAATTTAGTAGTTTTGATCAGGACTATGGTTGATTAACAGATTTATGCAAAAAAACTTTGAAAAAATATTTATCTAATGCCTTTTTACAGCAGTTTAATTTAGTGTATGTTTTTATTCTGAACATAACAAAAGGGTAGTAAATTTGCCAGAGTGTATTGTTAAATAATAAAAAAATCAAAGCATTTTTTCAAAATATGTGTCAATATGATTTGTCACCAAAAATCATTCTGCTAGCTGAAACACAAAAAAAGTTATGGTCAAATTAAGACACAAAATCACCCCAGTGAATGGAAACATGCCCAACAGTACACAAGTGATAATAAAGAGTCACTAGTATGTTTTTGTATTAAACACAGAGGTTCTAATCAGGATAATTAGAGTGATATTCAAATTCTAATTAAGCAATTAAATCATTTGGACATCGTCTTAAAATAATGTCTAATTAGCCAGAGTCTAATCGTGATGTCAAGGACAGAGTCGTTCAGTAGCTGTCAGAAAGTTAAAATTTAACTTGGATCTTGCGAGTCCAATTTTATAATAATGCAACTATATTATCTGAAGCCGAATTCAATTTTAGAAGCTAAACAGAACTGTGGTAAACAACTCCATTTGAACCCATATTTATGCTGCATCTTTATCAGAAACGGCAGATAGTTTGAGTCTTTCCTTCTCTTCTCTTTCCACCGCTTCTCTTTTATCTCTTTCTTCTCCTTTCACATGGCATCCCACCATCAGCTGATACGCCATCACACCAAACACTGCACCAATGAATGGGGCAAAGATCGGCACAAAGCACCAGTAAGAGTACGCTCTGTTGGCAATAGAACAAAAATCTGTTTTACAGATGGTATTGGAATTGAAATTGTTTGGTAAAGCAAATACGACTTACGAGAACACTTCTGAGCCCCATCCAGCAATTGCGGTGAAGATCCGAGGTCCCAAGTCTCTGGCTGGGTTTACAGCATAACCTGAGTTAAATCCCATAGACTGACCAATCACCAGAACCACAAAGCCCACAGTGAAGGCCTCCAGTCCTTGCGGGATGGGGTTATTGTAAGGGTCAACAATGGCAAGGATACACACGATCAGAGCTGCCGTGCCGATCATCTGTTGAAAATACAGGGTGTTGAAAGCAGTGAACGTTCTGATATCATTTACTCATCCTAATATTGTTCAAAATTGACTTTGAAAGATGATATTTGAAAGACTGTTTCAGCTGTCCATACAATGAAAGTCACTGGGGTCCAAAACCATATTTTCCTTTTGGTATTAACTTGCATTTTTCATGCATCCTTTGTGACTACTTGTGTCCGGCAATGCTCAAGTATGAGCAAATCTTTATGTGGCTTCCTAATGGATGGGAAAGCAGGCATGAAAGGGATATGCATGGTAACTACAATTTTGCTATATCCATGTTTCCAATGCATGAATGAATACTTTGCTTTGGAATGCTTTCTCACGATACAATGTATAATATGGCAAGTCATTTCAATAATCACTAAACAAAATTTACTAGTATCTATTTTCATGTTACAGTACTTTTTAGAGAGACTTGTCTTTTCAATGAAGAACAAGTACTTAAATTATTATTTGTCTTTAATTAATTACTACCAGTAAAAGATGTCAAGTTTTTGCTGTTGACTTCTACAGGGTTCTGCTTTTGAGAGATTGGCTATAAAAAAGCATAAAACCAATACAGATTCACTAGAAATATGTGCTTTAGTCTATGTTTTTTTGTGAAACCGCAAAAATGTATTAAAAATATACATACTTAAACTGCAGTTTCTAGGTAAAATGAATGCTACCTTCACATGAATTCATGTGTGAAATTGTGTTAAAGGGATAGTTTATCCAAAAATGGATAAAATTCTTTTATCATTTACTTAATTTGTTAATTTGAGATCCTTTCTTCTGCTGAACACAAAAGAAGATATTTTGATAAATGCTGGGACCCTTTGACCTCCATATTATTTTTTTTCTACTATGGAAGTTGCTGGGTGCCAGCAACCCTCATTTTTTTTTTAAATATCTTCAACCAGCATTTTACATTTTCATACTAATGATATTTGAAGCAACGTTATTGACAAATACAGCAAAAAAAATGATTTAGGGCACAACAACAAATAAATACACATGAGGAGTTTACTGTGCCTTTATCATTTATACATTTCACCTATCAATCTCCAAATGGACAACTTTTCTGGCGTGATCAGTTTGCTCGGTAGCTCATTTTGTACAGTGCGGCTTCTCATGGACGTGTAAAAGAAGCTAAGTACACTAAGGCCCAATCCCAATTCTACCCCTTAGCCCTCCCCCTTACCCCAATTCTCTTTAGCTTGAAGGCGTGGGGCTAAAGGGAAAGGCTAGATACCCATCAAAAGGGAGATTTTTTAGGACCATGCTTGAAACAAAGGGATAAGAAAATTTCCCAAAATACACTAGCCACAATAGCAGCAAAGCTGCACCCGGAAGTCAGAAGATGCACAAATTAAAATTTTTTGTCATTATTACAAATTTTACGACAAACAAGCATATGTTTAAATATATTCATAACCGCATTTGTGTTTTACCGTAATGCTTTAAAAAAACCCTCGCTAAAATAAAAATCTTTACATTTCACTTTCTATAATCCCTAATAATAACTCTTGTAAAGTAGTCTAAGGAATGCCCTGTCAGAAATTACTAGTGGCTGTGAATGAGCTTTTTACAGCGTCTGGTATAATGTTAATGATGTTTTCATGTGTTTACATAGATGAATATGGCCACAGTGTAAATACACAGTACAGTTATGATCTTATTGCCACATTATGTTGTAACGATAATATGATATTGTTGCCTTCAGTGATTTCCTGAAGATAAATACCAAAAAATAACACAACTGGGATAACTACAGCAGTCACCATCACCATCATCGATCTCATATGAAGCGAGAGCTTGCGATGACATATGATGACGGACGTGTGCAGGTGTTGTAGTGCTGTCCCATTTCTTAGGGGTAAAATTTGAAGCCCTTCCCCTTCACACTCAAGGGCCAAGGGGAAGGGGTAGGGAGACAAAAATAGAATTGGGATTGGGCCTAAGTAATACATTTTTAGATGGCGCCCTCTAGTGTATTTGATATATGAAATGTGCAGCAAAATGTAACTGGAGCTTTGTATTTTATGTTTTGCAAAAAAAATGCAGGCTGAGGCATATATTTCAATGAACCTGGGCTGACCAAAACAGAAATTGGGGTGATACCTCTTCAAAAGTTACACTTTTGTACTTTTAGACACTAGTATTCAGACGAACCATTAACCATTAAGGTACCAGTACTTACTTTTATTCTTTAACTTAAGAGTGGCTACAACCATTAGAACCTTACTGGATCAAGACATCTGGTCTCATTTCCATTGATTTTTAGCCATAAAAACAGATTATAGTATTTGATGATGCAGAACCTATAGGTACAAATGTATACATTTTAAAAAGGCACAGCTTCAATGACAGATTTTGAACCTTCTATTTCTGAGAGTGTAATAATCACATGGAAATAAATATTTGCGTATTAAATAGATTATGAAATTATGAAGTTAAATTGGCTTGTCATAATAATTGTTACAAGTGACTAGGCAGAGAGGTTGTTCAAATACAGTTGACATGAGCATTTACACTGTTAAAGCAATCCATTTCTAAAGCTTTTTTGACTATCCCTGGCAGAGGTCGAAAGTGACAAGCTCAAAATATATAAGACTCAATTTACACCTGTATTTATTGTTGGGCTCAGACAATCTTTTTTTTTTTGCCTCACCTGATCAAAGAAGCCGTTTAGCAAAGAAAGGTGTTTAGAAGGGTACGTAGCAAAGATTCCAGCTGTCGCATTTTCCCCAATAACAGCAAAAGAACCTTGTCCAAAGTGCCAAATTGCATCTGCAAAGCATCCAATAATCATAAGGTGGGGAAAGCACTTTTAGATCTTTAAAAGCTCTCAGTTCACAACCACAGTCCACATAAACTAAAAAGAAATTTCCTTGTTGGCTGACCCAGGATTGACAAAAATGTGGATTATTCACATCCACAAAACTTTTAATTAGCCATCTTAAAACTTACCAAAATACATGCCAAATATTATTCCAGATCCAAGGAAAGCCCCCACAGTCTGGGCCAGAAAGTAAACGGGGAATTTCCTCCAGGGCTCCCTCCCCAACAAACAGAGAGAAAAGGTCACAGTGGGGTTTATGTGACCTCCTGTAAAACACAACCTTATGTTTAACAAGATGTTGATTTTATGAAATGTATATTTGAAACACAATGACTATAAAAGTATACAATGGACTCTTGCTTTAGTGTTTTAGGGCTGGTTTGTTATATATTGACATGCAGGATTAGACTTAAAAAAATTCAACTTAAACTTTTTCATAAACTTTTTAGCCATGGATTAGACTTAATCTATGTCTGGGAACTTTTTTTCAACTGTCTGCCACTTACTCCTTATTCAAGACTTCACTCAAAATTCAAACACTCATTTATTAGTAGTTTTACTCTGTTTTAAATGTTATAGTCTAAAATATCTGTTTGATGTTGTCTGATGTTTTGATCAAAATTGCAACTGAAGCAACTGAAAAAAACAGCAGATCCATTTTGGTGACACACTTGAGGCAACCCTTGATATTTGCAAATAAAATGTTCTGAAAGTAAATTAGAATGTTGTGTAATTTTACCAATGCAAATCCATGTGGTGAATGTTTCTTTCACATTTTAATATCTGGTTCTGGAGCTGTTTGTGACTCACTGCAGTAAAATGCCACATCTGACTTCTTGAATTTCCTGTGTTCTCAAAGCAGAAGTAGAAAAAAATTACAAATGTTACCTGAGACTTGCCCACAAACTAGGATTCCCAATGTAGCGGCGAATCCAAATGCAAAATTCACCGTCAGAAACATTCCATGAGAGCCTCCGCTTAAAGTCAGCTGGGCAAGAGCGCCACATCCAAACATCTATATATAGTGAATTAAAAACAGACATACATTTAACAGTTTTCTAAAAATATGGACGTGCTGTGTTTGTATTTGACTTTCTTTTCATTTAAGTTTGAAAGCTGTGTATGGAAAAAGCTTTTTTGATCTAATCAAAAACAATTTGATCTAATGGCTTATTACCTTCCTCTTATTAAGATATTTACTGTTTTTAGTACTTAAAAATATCTTATTCTACATCCCTAAACCTACCCAATATCTATACCCAACTACTACCTTACTAATTATTAAGAAGCAGTTAATTATCAGTTAACAGTCTAAGTTGCTGACAGTCTTAGTTGATGGTTTGTTAATAGCATGAATTAGACAGAAATTAAACGTCCAATTGGAAATGTGTGCAGGGCTATGTTTTTGCTAACCAAGAAATATGTTGTTTGCAACATTTCCGTGCAGCTTGTTGACAAATCCACCAGAGGCCGCTGTTTACATTTTTGCATATCTCAAATACATTTTTTCATATGTGACATTTACACGTCCTTCTCATACGAGTCTGTGAGAAGCCAGCCGAAAGTGTTTTCAAAAACAAATGAGAAAAGGTTCCTCGGAATGTCTTTTGCTGGACTCAAAACCAGTTCGCTCCACATCCCAAATAAAACACTGTATGAGGCAACCTACCAAGCAAATTAACCACTGACCGCTCCAGAAAAGTCATCCATACAGAGATAAGTGGTTGAAGCAAACACATTCTGTTTGGTTCAGAGACAAATTTAAGTTGTTTTTTTGATATTTATTCGGTGCTGCCTGAAGAATTTCACACTAAAGGCTGTGGCACACACGGTCAAATAGCCCTCGCTGTGGCTGACACCAACTCTGATGCGCATCTCTCAAAAAATTTAACTACACGTCCCAACGATGTGTAGTGCAAGCTCTGTGATTGGTCTGCTTGGGTAGCTGTGATGAGCGTGGGCGGTGCTGAGGGCCGCAAGCCCGGCAGAGCGAGTGTTTACAAGTATCAGGTCCCGTCAAGGACCTCCAGATAAAACCTTTTGTTTTTTTGTTTACCTTATGATTAAAGTTGTTGCATGTCCGCCGGTTCCCACCTCTGAATGAGCGAGTGTTAGCTACTTGTACATTTAAGGTATCGTTTAGAAATGACAAAACACACATAAAGAAACTCGACACAGAGGAAAATAAAAACCTACTGCCAGTTAGCGTTTTGGAAGTGTTATTGCAGAGCAACAGAAACGGCTCACAGAATTATAAATGCACAGCTACAGGCAAGGCAGTCTCATTGGGTCACGCCAATCACTCGACTAGGCATGGGCCGGTATAAGATTCTGACGGTATGATAACCTTGGATAAAAATATCACGGTTTCACGGTATTATGGTATTGTGATTACTGCTCTAAAATTTATTCTTTTTGAATGTCTGAATAAAAAACAAAAACTTTTTTACCCTTTGAAATTGAAATTTGATATTTTGGAACAGTAAACATGCCAGGCTAAATAATTCAAATGAATCATTGACTTCTGCTGTCTTCATTAGTTTCTAAAACACAGATTTCTTAAAACGACATCTTTAGATATCTTTTCTGCTGGAGGTACTGTTGTTTTAAAAAACTAAATAAAAAAAGTAAATAAAAATATTACACATATCTTAGAAACGGTATTACAGAAAATTTTGACGGTTTTAAAAACTTGACTTTTCCAAATCGCGGTATACCTTGAAAACGGTTATCGTCCCATGCTTACACTCGACGCAGAAGTATAAATCAGCCTGTGTAGAAACAACCCTTTATTTGTCAACAATATGTCACTGTAAACATCAGTTGTGTCAAAAGGAACAAAAGTTGTCAGCGTCATATAGCCCTGTAACATTCATTTCATCCAGAAACTGCAGGCCAACGTATGCTGAAGATCGTTTTTGTGGTTTAGCAAAAATGTAACCCTGGGCACATATTCCCAATGAACCTGTGTTGGAAAAGTCTTCAAAATAAAGTTTGAAAGTCTCTTAACATCCACAGTCTCTTAACATTTAAGTTTGGTATTGTAATTACTAACTGTGCAATAAGATTTTCTCTCTGGTAAATGTACTGTAGTGATGTTGTCTAGTGTGCTTTCATGTGTTCAGGAGGCTTTGGATGGTGATTTGCAGGGTGGGCTTTTAGTCCTATCAGGCTAATATTAGCATTTTCCAAGATCTCCTGTTACACTTTTAATAATTCATAGATGTTAAAATAATTCTTTATGGAATTATCAATGCCAAAAAAAGCAATCTCCATTTTATTAGCATACCTGTTAACGTAGCTTAATATTAGATGGCATCTTCAACAAATTCCATTAAATGACTGCAGGTTTTAGTTTGATGTATTTGGACTCTCAGAGCTAGACATCATTGGTTTCATGTACCTGTTTTTGTTTGAGGACTGCGTCTAAAGAATGTGAAATTTTGTGGGCACCATGTGGATTTGATAGATTGTGTGCGTATGGGAGTGTGTTTGTGTACTTGCTCTCTCTCTCTCTCTCCCATTGTGTGATGCCCTCTAGCCTGTCTGTGTTTGCCAGCCGTTATTGAGCCACATGATCAGCCTCTGGATGGGGGGTTCGCAGACCGCACAGTACCATCACAAAACAACAGATGGGCATGGGGGAGCTCTATTTTTCTCCAGATATTGCTGCTCTGAACTTTTTCGTTTCCATTGAAAACAGATGATGAGATATGGTTTAACCTGTGATCCTCCTGTGGTGTGTCAAATTTATTCCGGATATGGGCTGTCTTGAATTCTGCGTTATGAACAATGTTGCGTTCGACTCCTGTTGCTTGTGTGTGTACCTGGTAATTGTGTTGAAATTTTAGTTGGAGAAATTGTACTTTCCAATACAATTTCCACTAATGTTGGTATTGTTTTGTTAAAGTGACGATTGGTTTATTTAGCAACAACTTTCTCTTGAGGTTTAGCTGAAGAACAGCAAATTAACAGCTACATTTAGAGGTGCCTAATCTTACACAATATTTTCTATCACTTGTTTTTTCGTTCAGTGGTTTAATTAGACAAGGAATTAAAGATCACTATTTTTTCTTTTTTTAACCAAATGACCCTGACAAAGCGATGTGACTGCCAACCTAATTAAGTTATATTGCAGCTTCTTATTATCCAGAGCCTGTTTGCTTATGTTTAAGATGTTTAAAAGTTATTTTACATGAACTAATTTTAAATATGAATATATGCAGGATATGAAATGGCCACGAAACTCGAGTAAAACAGCTAATTGGCTATCAGCAGGACTTGGAATTTAACTCCCATCCTGCTTTTTCACAGTCTGTTCTGCAAAGGAGGCATTTAGCTACAAATGTAGTTACAAAATAAACATATTTTAGCTTTGATAATTCATTTAATTCCATGTTTTAATAACCATTATTGGCCAAAGCTGAAAAGTAGCATGAAGTATTAATACAAAGTGTCTAAAGTCTAACAGTGTAACAAATATATGAGCAATTCCATGCAAATGTCAACCTTGCCATGAAAAAAAAATTAAGTTTTTACCAAATTAGAGAAACAGTTTCTACATTTTTTGTGTAAGCAAGTATTTTACAGTACTTTAAAAATACTCATAAATGTATCTGTCAGTGTTTAAAACCATATATTTAATTTGCAAAAATTACACAAGTGGCAATTTCACAGGTGTCACATCCATAACGAAAAAGTGTCACATCCATAACAACACTTTTTAAAAATATTAAATAAAATAAAAACAATCATGTTTGTTTGTTAGTGAGCCGATTCGTGTCCGTCTGATTAGCATTGTTTCTTTTGGGTTGTGCAGTTTAATTGACAGGATTTCTACAAAGTATATTAGACCGTAAACTCACAAACGTTTTTGTCACATCCATAACACATGTTTTTTTCCCTTATTTAAAGTATAAAAAATGTTTACAGATTGATATTTTTCTGATCCCATAACTCTGTGGTTAGTTGTTTTGGAAAATATAAACAGATGTGTCAATATAATGCTAACGTATACTTTCTCTGTGAATTTATGTTTTGAGTTTTTACTGCAAATGTCACATCCATAACGCTGGAATTGCTCGTATTCTTTATATCAAAATGTTGGCAAAAAAGAACATAGTCTATTGTGGATAAATTATTAGCAAAATTAGAAAGTAAGCTCTAATATCTTTTCAGTATATTTAAAGCATCTAAAATAAGTTTGATATTTTGCATGCATGTATCATCAAAGATACAGTAAGATATTGATGATTTATCATCCATATATCAGTCTGAATTCAGTTATTTAATTATGGTGCATCATGTTGATATCCTATTTAATGTTCTAGTAAATTACAGAAAATGTGTTTCTAAACACAAATGTGGCCAAACCTCAACACATGCAAATCATATTTGGCCACATTCCTGTATAACACTTTTAATCACTATTACTTGAATTGCTCATAATCTTTCCCCAAACTCAACTAGCTGCATGGTATTTTATCACAATCAAAAAAATAATTTTATGAAAAAAAAAAAACAACAGAAGTGTCTCACCACTAGAATGAGGGTGCCCAGGCATTCTGCCAGTGCTTGTCTCATCAGCATGTTCCGAACCTGAAAGATCCGAGCCATCTTTTCCAAAATCACCTTCTGTCTTCCCATATTGATAGTAGGCAGCTTTAATGATGATGATGATAGTCAGATGGTCTGTACTCATGTATAACTTCTCCAGCAGAGTTTGGGCCGTATATGTGCTTCTGAATGTCCCACCCCCAGTCAATAAAAAAACCCAAAAAAGCATTCCTACTCCCCCCCCCCATCCTCCATTCCTGCCTCTTCCCATTTGAAACACTTTCCCTTTTTTTCATTTCAAACTTCTTCTTTACCAGTTGTTATGAATGTGTTAGTGAAGACTGGGATTTTCCCACTTCCCAAATATATAAATGTTTCTTAAAATTTGGTTCGGAATGACCTTGTAGGGTTTAGTGTACAACAACAAGTATTGTTTCCAAGTTCTTTCTTCATTTCATGGATTGTAGCCTTAATGGCTGGAGCTCTTATGGTCACTTTACATTTTTAAACAAATATTTTAGGCTTTGTGGAAATGTATGGGCATTTAACCAGCGGTGACATTTGGCAAGTACATAAAAGCATAGGGTAGATGTTTTTGAATTCGGAAAGTATTTGCGCCACATGATGGTCACAAGTCTCGAGTGTCTAAAATTCTATTTTCGTAATAACGTTAAATAATAGACTGTTTTTTATTCTTCTAGTAACACAATGACTTGTGGCACCAGCCTCAGTATTATGACATTGTGGATGTTTGCCAAAACCCAAGCTCTTGATTTCTGTCCCTGTGGTATTTAACCCACTGTTTCATGTGCTTAATAAATGCTACTTAATCTGAGTTATGTCTTTCCATAAATAGGGTGAACATAGTGGCTGGTAACAAGCCCCAACGCTCAAGTTCTCTTCCTGCGGTATTCTAGGAAAGCTAATATGTCTCATGACAGATTATTGCTGAAAATGGGGCAATGTTTGGCTAGTAACTCCTGCTGGTGCATTTCTTAATTACACAATTCTGGAGCCAAAAACCAGCTTTCCTTACTGACAGTCTTTCAAAAGTTGCCATGTTTTACATTTTTGTTGTTGTTGCATACTTTAAAGTACAAATAAAATTAACTATATGATTTTGTTAGCTCACATTGATAGTTTTGTGGTGAACAATTCATCTGTGCACGTCATTAAGAAGAAAAAAATGTTTGCCATTGCAATCTTTAATTGAAATCTGAAAATGCACTTTCAGTTTTTTCAGTTCAATTGTCCGATTACGTATATATTAGGTATTGGGCATGGTTAACATATTTAAGCATACCCCTCCAACTGCCAGTTTTGACAACAAACAGAAATGGTAAGAAGGAAGAGTCTGTCAGGTTGTAATAACTCTTCTAAAACCTATTTCCCTATCTTTCTGAATGAAATGTCACTTTAGTAGAAAAACAAGCCACGCCTATTGTTTTCTCATTTAATATTCCATTTCTCTAGGAACTACATCACAATAAAAAAAAAAAAAATGGTCGCAGCTTCCAGTTCATGTGGACTTTAATGTTTTGTGATATAATTACAACAGCTTGAATTAAATTTTTAGTGGTTTTAGATGGTGTATCAACCCTATATGGTACATTTCATTGATACTGATTACAGTGTAATTTTTTTAAGTCTTGTAATATCCCCCAGTGGCAGATTATTTCAATGAGTGCCCAATTAAGGGTTTATTTGAATTGGTTGCTGATGGTTCAGATATTAAAGGTGCAGTAGGTGATCTGCCAAAATGCTAACCAGTTAGCATAATATGTTTGAAACACAGTCCCACCCCTGCCATCCAAAGCCACGCCTCCTGATATCATGAATGCCCACGTTAAAGATGACAGTAGAAAACCCACTCGATCATGTCATTCACCAGTTAGAAAACTTTACAGTACTTTATAATACCACTATTCCCAATGAAAAACTGCATTATATCTAGTATGCTTCAGTTGTGTAGCAAGCAAAATCTGTCATAAAGTGCAATATTTCATGCATGCAAGGATTGCTGGCCTTACTCTCTCACATGCTTTACTTACTATTGTTTCTTAGTGGTTGGCCGTCGGAGTGCAGGAATTACACTTATTACACTTACACTAATTAAACTTGTAGCCATACATACATACATGCTATTTCAGACTGAACATTCAGAGTAGCACGGTAAACAATATAGGGAGCGCGTCACAGGTCATCATTGTTCAAAAATGAACCAATGTGAATATAAAAGCAACTTCACCTCAGTAAAGCAGGCTAGGCGGAATAGCGCTATTAACTTATGTTTTGTTGTTAAACTAAATAAAAATCTACATTATTGATGCTGTATAATGTACCTTATGAAATTGAAAATAGTCACATCAATCTTTCACCAGAAGATTTCAGTGGCTGAACAACACTTCCGTGCATATGGGAATATGGGTGATATTTGACAGACAACAAACAAACAAACAAACAATCAAACAAACAAACAAGCAAACAAATTGTGCTGCACGCATTGTCCAGAATGCAGCTCTGCTTATTTTTTTGTGAAGTATTTGAGCATGCCTGTAATTTAGACATTTTTTTTACTAAATCACATTTTAAGTTACTACACATTGATTGGTATCATTTGCAAAAATAATTGTAGGCCTGTTTTGTACTTTTTTTTTTCAGTTGAAGCTAAGCTATAATCTTAAAAACTCTAAGTCTTCTCATAGTTTTTATTTCATCTGGCCTTGTATCAACTTTAAATGAATTACTCTGCTGTTTTTTACAGTAATGACCAGCTGCCTATTATTATTTTGATAATGCCTACATTATCATCACTTGTAGTAATATAATAAGTAATTTAATGGGCCTCTGATTATTTTAAACATAATAGTACAGGCTATTATGCATAATGTAATACATTTAGGTCATAATAAATGTGTTCTATTTGCTTTATTTTTACTATTTATTGTTAGAGTTCTTTTACTTAAGGGTGTTGCAACTGGTCAGTCTTACTGCTTTATATACAAATTTAATAAAAGCATAAAGAAATGTGTATTGTGTCTTAGAAAATGGCATTGTTTTGCACATTATGAAACCTATAAAGGCCTCCTTTCAGGGAGCTCTAGAGTTATTTGAATGGGATATTAAATCGGGTCATTTGACTAGTTTTGGGTATGATTTAAGCAACATTCTGAAGATGCCAAGAAATTAGAGATTTCAGTGATTTTCTGTATATTGTCAACAATTAAAGAATGACTTAAAATTGTTGGTTATACTGTCTGATATAATATTAATCTTTCTTCTAGTTTCTCTTGAAAGCACAACAGCTTTTTTTGTCATTGTATGAAACTAATGATAGGTTCAGTTAAATGCCTGCCCAACTTTGGACCTTAAATTATAAACTATTCTTTGTGTCAATGTTCATGTTTCACTATGATCTAATAGCTGTCTGACATTAGAGACCCAGACCTTTCTCATATTTATTTGGCTATGATTACACACCTTGCATTAAAGATAGATGTGGATGTGCTTGAAATATCACTGCACTTTTAGTAAACACGTCAATGCTCCTGTCAAGGAATACAATCGTCTCTTAATGTGTCTGATTTAAAAGTCAGCTTTAAAGTTTGTGTAGCCTGTTCTCTTCAATATGGGAAAAGGCTACTGTGACCTCCATCCTTTTGACTTGCATCCAGTATCGATTTCTAAACAGTGCTGTTAACAAATGTAAAAATAGAGCTGTGCGATTTAAAGCAATAACCGCAATTATCTCATTCAAATGTCAAGATCAAGTCTTTTAGCCTGTGCTGTTTTTTGTTGGTGTGTGAGCTTCACCATTATCTATCCAATATTCCCAATAAGTTTGTTGCTTGGAAAATTTTCATATGAAATAAAGCTTTAGCATTTAAATTCAGTTAATACTATTACAAAATTCCACAAAATACATGTTTAAATGCTCTTTAATGTGGTATGTCAATGTTGTAGGCACTAAAGCTGTGGTGAAAAATCATTCATGAAATTGATTGTGTGTCACTTCTGAGATTTTCAAAATGCACTGCTATTCTCTATTGACCTTATTCTTCAATGCAAAAGTGCGCTCGTTTTTGCGATTGTTTTAGAACTTCCGATTCAGTCTCCTATGGGAGAAATGACTAGGAATAATAAACGGCTGAAAATGGTCAAACTACTCGCTCTACAAACAAGTGTTTGCATGACTATACAGACAAAATAGAATAATATAATAAGAAAACCTCCAAACCTCCACTACCTACTGCGCCACTGCGTTGCCCATTTATGTATTAACTTAAATTGATAAAAAAAATATGACAACTAATGAGAGTGAATGTGGTGAATTTTATGAATGGAACCCTTCCCTTACAAAAGATATGTATTTAAATAAGTAAATAGATTGACTTTAAATACAAAACAGATGAATTGTTTAATATTGTGGTTTAGTTGAAAACAACAACAATTTTATGTTTTCCATTTGTTTAAAACCCACCAAAAAGCCCAATTTTAGAAACAGGCTCATAACATCAGTCTATACTACAGTAAATATTTTTATTTTACATTTATTTGTAAACCTAGTACAATTTAAAATGCGTTTCACTTTTTGTTTTTGCTTTATCCATCAAAAATACTAAACATATTGTGCTTTAATCAATTATGGCCTTTGATTTTTAAAATTTTTATTTAATTTTTTAAATGTCGACTGAGAATGCTAATGGAAGTCTATGAAGGGGGTGCATTTTAAGGCAGGTTTGCGTTTCTCACCACAACATGGGGAATCGGTTTCTCAAATGATTTTTTTTTTTGCCACAGCTCAAGTAAGAATATGAACCGCCCATCTCTTCTCTTTACTAATAATTATAGCATGACAAATCATGATTGAACATAAGAGGATGATACAAGAAACTAATGATGAAAAGATGGTTTTACTAGTAAGGATAGTTCTGTAATCAGCTGTAAATCTCTACTTCAGTTTTTACTTCAGCAGTGTTTACTACACAGTGTCATAGTTCATTGACAAGCTATGCAAAAATGGCAGAAGATTTAATCTGATTGATTTTGAAATTTGCAATTTTGACAGCTGTTTAAGTGGCTTTCAGTTAACTATGGCTCTGAGTTGTTGCTACGTCTGAAAAAAACACATTAGATCAAACTTCATTAGAGTATTAAATCCTTTAGTAAGATGATTCCATAGTTTTGTTTATTAGTCATGTTGAATCAATAAAAGCAGATAAACCCTCTGATCTGTTTGATTTTTCACATTTGCAGATCTTCATGACAATCATACACTGTAAAAAAAATGATATGACAAAGTCATGACTACAAATGTTTTTAAGTTACTTTAACCTTTTAAATTAAGATTTAAGGTTTAATCAGGTTTCAACTACATTTTTTTTAGTTATGCAAAGTGTAACTTAATATTTTTTGTCAGTTTGATAGAAATAAGTTGGGATGACCAGAAAAGTTCATTTGATTCAATTAAACAAATGTAAGCAGCAAAACATTTTTGCTGAATCACACTTTAAAATTCATTTCAATTTATTGTGCAGCCCTAATAGCTACATATTACACATAATCAGTCATCTTCAACCTGGTAAAGACTTTAAAAGTTTTACTTTTACTTTATTTAATTCAAAATCATAATATTAGTTTGTCAAGTATTTGTTATGTTCTGTCAAACTTGATTTTATTGCTATTTATCCATGATGATTATAGTTATTAACTGTTTTTATTGTGATATTGCGATATGTTTTGGGTATCACCCAGCACACTGTGAAAATAAAGAACACATTGCAACCCTATGTCTGGAGGCCAACCAAGAGTACAGTACATTTTGGATTTTTCTGTTATGATGCACACATTTCAGGAGCCTGTGTTAATGAGCTGATGAGTAAAATCAGTTGTGTTTGATTAAGGAGCCATCCAAACTTTTGGGGGGTCTTCAGAAACAGGGCTGGGACTCTTAATGTCTTAAGGGAAGAGCTCAACCAAAAATCATTCCCAGAACACAATAATCAACCATCTCTGCTATGAATAATTTCAATGAATGTAGCCAAAATAATATTTATTTTGTTACTTGCACTTTTTACCACTGTTGACTAGCTCAAGATTATAAACAATTTTAAGACTATTTTGACCATATGCCCACATTAAATAAAAGCAAGTACTTGTCTAACAAGTTTTCTTGGTGTGTTTTAATATGCAAATTAGGCATTATTTGATTAAATATTTGCTCCTGTTTTTAGCACAAAAATCTAAACAATGGATGAAGTCAGGTTAAAAATTCTTGTTTACATTTTGTTTTGACATACTTGTGTCTACGTTTTTTTTACTGAAGGTAGCTTGGGAATCTCTTTTGATCACTCCATAATTTTAAAAATATAGTAAACAGAAAAATAAGATATTTTTACCTTTTTTTAAATATATATTTTCTATTTATTTTTTAATATGCTTAAACATATCCCTCTTTAATAAACCTTCAGAGTACAGATATGAATAAGTAAATGGTTTAAATTCTGCAGATGTTTGGCTCAATACAGATTTTTTTTTTCAGAAAATGGCCGTTAAAAATACATATGTGATTTTAGTAACAATGAAAGTGAGTTTTTAATGTTTTTTTTTTATTTATTTATTCTTTTTTTTTTTTTTTTTTTAACGATAAAAAAGCATCCCCTCCAAATCTCAGCATAAAAAGGCTGTGTATGAAAAAACCTGCAACCTTTTTTGCCTGCAGTGTCTTGCCTTAAAGTCGCTATGAAATCAAATGGGATTTACTCTTTTTATATGTACTGTATATACACTAAAAACTACTGGGTGAAATAGAAAGAAATAAAGCAAACTGTGTTTAAACAGTCAGCGGTGGAGCCATATTGACTATAGGCAATAACTCAATGACTCGTTTTTGATTAAATTTTAAAAGTGAAAAGAATATACTTTGAATGAATAGATGTGTGGATATAACAGGCCTGTTTCATTTTAGATCCATCTCATTCTGCTTTGATGGCAATGGATCTGTTAATTAATTGTTTCCCTCTCAAAAAGAAAAAAAAATCATTATAACTATTCTTGCAGTCAGATTCATCACTGTTGGCTTTGATTATATTCAGATTTACTATTTTTATATGTACTGTATATACACTATAAAATACTGGGTTCACACAATTCTTTCATGTTGTGCCAACACAATTCAATTAAGTTAACATTGTTAATTGTTTTTGCAAATTTAAGTGGATTGAAGATAAAACAATTAAACTGTCCCCCACAAAAACTCAAGAATTGTGTTGATTCAGCTTATTTTAAGTAGTTTAAACAACCAGCAAAAATATTTTTGTGTTTAGTAGTTCTTGTCATAAACAATGTATCAATGCACTTCATTATTTAGTAAAAAAATTATTGCCCTTAAAAACATTAATCAAATACCACAACCTTCTCTCCCCCTCAAAACAACTTTGCTTCCCTTCTTGGTCACATGGAATTTCTTTAGGCCAGGCATATCAATGAATGTCTCATTTCTGCTTTGAATTCATCAACAATAATAGCGTAAAATAGTACAATCTTAACTTTCGTTTTAATTTGATCAAGTGCCTTTCATTTGTATAAGCTTTTTAAAAATTTATTTAAAAAGTATTTTTAAATTTAGCAGTTTTTATTTGGTCTTTTGTAAAGTTTCCCAATGTGTTAAATTTAATTTTCTTAATACAAGCTTTATATTTAATTTGTTCGAATGTTGTCATATTTAAATAAAAAGGACTCTTATATGTGTCCTCTTTAACTGTGATCTTATTGAACACTCTATTCTTGGCCAATGTTTCAATGTCTATTCGATTGTCTATTCGTCTTGTTTTAGTCTATATATCTGGCTTCTGTACAGTATTTTTTAGGACGACAATTAGACATATTTTAACAAATTTCTTGCTGGGTTACAATTTGTCATTTCATTATAGTAAATATTATGGCACAAAATTCAAAATGCAAACAAACTAAATTTGTATTAGCCTCCAGGGAAATTTTGATTAATTGGCTACTGAACAAACCAATGTTGTCCAATGAATTGCCTAATTAACCTAAATTGATTAGTTAATGTAATTAAGCCTTTAAATAATCTTCAAAGTGAACACCAGTATCTTGCAAAATAAGTAAAAAAGCTATTTACTATAATCATGGCAATGACAAATGTAATTTCAAATATATATATATATATATATATATATATATATATATATATATTACATTAAACAGAACTATTTAATTATTTAAATTTGACAGAAAAACTAATTATTTTGCCTTTAAATGTGTGTGTCTATGTGCATTAGTGCAGTAAAGTAGCTGTGAGATCTGTTAGTTAGAGATTACAGCGATTTATACCTCATCTTCCACCTTTGGGCTGTTGATGGGACATGGTTGAGAATTAATTCAGCCCATGAAACCATCCATACTGAGGCCTTTGATAAGTACTGCACTAGGCTCTGAAAGAACAACCCGACTGACTGAATGTCAATAATATTCTGACAGACCTTTTTTTTATCTACAGAGGATTAAAGGCGATATGAAGTGGTATTTGAGGTAACATTTAAACAGCAGGTTATTTGAAAAGTATGGGAAGGTAATGCAAAGTGTCTTAGAAAAATCACGACCTTACGTAGGAAACATTGCGAATGTTTGTTCACACCCACATGACTCTCTTTCTGTCATTTCTTCAGCATTCTTACACTTATCACATAGACGGTTATGAAATGGATAGAAATAAAGCAAACTGTGTTTAAACAGTCAGCGGTGGAGCCATATTGACTATCTATAGGCAAGAACTCCATGACTCTAGTGTTTTGATTACATTTTTAAAGTGAAAAGAATAATTTTTAATGAATAGATTTGTGGATATAATAGGCCTGTTTCATTTTAGATCCATCTCGTTCTGCTTTGATGGCAATGGATCTGTTAATTAATTGTTTCCCCCTTAAAAAAAGGGAAAAAATCATTATGATAACTATCATTGCAGTCAGATTCATCACTGTTGGCTTTGATTATATTCAATGTTTCCCATTATGTATTCTGAGGATTATGTTAGAGCACAAAAGTGTTTTAAACCTTCCAACACATTACAAAAATTTTTGACCTAAAGCTTTCTTCTGCACTTATTTTTCTTGTTTGAACACAAAAGAAAGCCTTTAAAAAAATAAGCAGTGTCGATAGCACCTTTTAAATTGTTTAGTGAAACCAACTGTGAGAAATTGCCAGATTTGTGCATTACATTTTTAGAGCTCAATTTCATGATGAAAATTGTTCTCTAGGGGACACTGAGCAGTGTTGTGAAATGAGTGAGTGATTTGTAAGACCACCAGTTTTACTAATACAAAGTGAGATGTAAAATATAATAAATATTGCATAAAATAAAATGAAAAAAATCTTACATTTATTTATTCATTTTCTTTTCGGCTTAGTCCCTTTATTAATCTGGGGTCGCCACAGCGGAATGAACCGCCAACTTATCCAGCCGCAACCCAGCTCTGGGAAACATCCATGCACACTCATTCACACACATACACTACGGACAATTTAGCCTACCCAATTTACCTGTACCACATGTCTTTGGACTGTGGGGGAAACCGGAGCACCCAGAGGAAACCCACGCGAACGCAAGGAGAATATGCAAAATCCACACAGAAACGCCAACTGTCCCAGCCGAGGCTCGAACCAGCGACCTTCTTGCTGTGAGGCGACAGCACTCTCTACTGCGCCACTGCGTCGCACATCCTACATTTAAATTATAATAAATATAAATTATAATATAAAATAGTACCAGCAAATGTACTTAAATATCATTAAATATCATAAAATTTTAACTATCTATGCTGCTATTTGGTGCTGCAATAGAATATATCATAATATGATAACATTTTAATTGCTATTATGGCTGTTTAATATTTATACAATAAATTATTGTTATATATTTTAAATAAATGCTTGGCATGTTGTAGAATGTTATACTATTTATTTTGTTATTCTTGTATTATTCTTTATTTTATAATTGTTCTTATGTACAATGTCATCACTATATATTTTGCCATTCTAAATACCTAGATTTCTATTTGATGTTACACTTATGGCAGAGGATTATATACAATTCATTACTAAAAATTATTTAATAATTATTGTAATTTATTATTTTAATAAAATGTAGAACTGATTATATTAAGCAGAACTCAAACCTAATGAGTTATGAATTAATTATATTTTTGTGTTAACTCTAATGCTAGGAGCAATACCAAACCATTTGAGTAGCTATATAGTTGTCTGGACTTTGTTTTGTTCTATTAGCTGAACTCATACCGATTTGATAACTGAGCTTAATGTTTAAATTACTATTACTCTAAATATTTGACGATATCAACACAAATATTACATGTGTATCTGACTCACTATATATAAGTTTACAGTACTCAACCTATTTTGTGTCAACTTAAATTGTTTGACGCAATCAGTTTTCTCAACTTATCAGTTTTTACAGTGTAGGGTAGGCCTGCACAACAGCAGTAGCAGGTTGTTTGACAGTAAAACAACGATGGGTTGTAAGATTCAGTTTCTCAGTAGTTTACAATTAAAGACTGCAGACATGGGCATATTATATGAAAGACCGGGACGCCTACCTTCACAAAAAAAAAACGAGTTACGGGTGAAACATTACCCTTTCTGCCCTATACTATACTATACACATGGCGCTTTCACCAGTAGGCGGCAGCAGCGCACCACTGAAATCGGTCTTCCATGAACCGTGTGCTGAGCTGATGAGACGTGAAAGGAAACCTACCGAGAACAGCAAGGCAGATACGCGATGACCATCTGGCGACGGTTTTGTCCTCGGGCAGCGAGTAGCCTAAAGTCCAGGCCTCCTCTTACCTGAGTCACCAATGAAATCAGCCAGGCATGAAAGAGCACTGCTTGCTGTCCTCCGTGATTGCTACAGCAGATCCCGAGATTGCGCGCTGTAGACCAAAATGAGCTTAAAAAAGAGCTTTGAGCTTTGCTGGAATTTAACTAACGTAATGAAAGGGGCTTAGTAGTAACTGCTTCACACACACATTAAGGTGAATCCTCGTCTGCTTTTTATGCCGACGGCTCCTCAATTGAAATGGCCTCAGGTGTTGTTTCCATGGATACAGAAGATGTTTCTACAGTATGTAGCTTTAGCTGGCAACTTTTACATTTAGTTGCAAGAGAAAACGATATTACTCTAAATTACTTAACTGATAATTAATGTGATGGGATGTCTCCAGATAAGCGTTTCAAAAAGACCATATTGGTCAATTAGTTTCTGGTTCCCAGAAAATTTACAGAATGTTCTTTGTTGTGTAGCCAGCAAAGCTTTTCCCGTTAGGGAGAGCGGGGACGAAAGTAAATTTAAAAGATAATATTTTAAGCAGAAATATATTTTTGCTGTGGTTACTAACTCCCAAGAGTGGTCTATAAAAATCTGGTGTTATTTTGTATCAATGTAGAACAACTCCAGAATAACATCACTTTAAACTAAAGTTGCACATTGTTACTTTTTGACCTCATTAGTAGGGACGAAAGTAACACAAAATGTGCTAGATTTACTAGCTTAATCTTGTATAGATGTGGTAATGTCACTGGCCCATGAACATTTCCTGCTATTGGTCAAACTATTTAAATATATTAAATCATATCCTTATGTTAAAACCGCTATAATAACATTGATTATCAATATGTGGGCCTTTCAGGATTCTTGGAAGCTATGGAAATGAAAAATGTAAAACAGGAAATACGTTTGGACCTTTGTTATTGTTTACATTCCTCATAATGGTCTATATTTGTTGTTAATGTTAACTGCAAAAATTTTTTGTCCTTTATGTTTGCAAACTGTAAAAATCGTCAAAAAATTTTAATTTTAGAATTTTTGAAAACTCTAATGTGGAAGTGAAAATAAGATATGTCTATTAGCAGTGGGACGTAATTAACAGTGTTACTTTTGTCCCCACAGGAACTTCTGCCCTTTTAAACCTGATTTACTTTTAAACTGAAAAACTCAGACATTTCAAACTTAAGGATGTGTTATTGCACTAATTAGCCTGCAGACTAATCATTAGGTTGACACATGAAAAGAGAAACACTACTTGTAATAAGAAAAACAGGACCTCTACAATAATTTACTTTCTGCACATAAAAACAGAAATTTGCAGCTAACTGCTGGACAATGTCTCGAAATTACATGATATTTGGCAGCTCCATCAAGGGTTGCATGCTAAATGTGCTGTTATAAGCTGGAAAGCAAATGTTGTCAGGACTTTGAGAAAATAGCTTTGTTACTTTCGTCCCGTGTTACTTTCATCCCTTCTCTCTCCCACATTTCCTACAGGTTCTCTTTAAATCCTTACGAAAACATTTTTAAAATATGGGAAGGTTAGATTTTGGTTAAATAAAAATATCCTATAGAGATGTTTACATAACATTCTTATTTTCAAATGTATATTAAATCATGTTAAATTAATTATTTAATTATTAATTAAAAATAATTTAGTTTCTGTTTCATTAGTGGGTGATGTACTGAATCATTTTTGGAGTAGTCCACATGGAAGTTACACAACAGGACCGTTTGAGGCTATGGATTAAAGGTAATAATACAATAAATAATATTCATATTTTTAGACCAATCATTTCACTTCATACCTCAATCACCTCGATGGATTCTCAGTAGCATCACACAAAAGATTCCCTGTAGATTTTACAGTAAACAGCTGGCAGCAGGGTTTCCAGCCATTTACTGTATTTTTAACAGTAGCAGTGCACCTGCATATGCTTTTTTGACTACACTCTCAGAAATAAAGGTACGCGGTTGTCAGAAGGTACAAATTTGTACCCAAAATGTCCATATTATTACCTCAAGGGTACATATCACATGTTCTGAATGTTTATAATATTTTTGCGGCAGATGGCATGAGTCGCTTTCTGTATGTCCAAAACTAAAAGATTCAGCAAAAGCAAATCGACCACGATGTGCGGAAGTCCTTCCATTTTGTCACCTAGCAACAGCCGTAAACAAAACAGCAGCTTGATGACGCAATCGTACCGGGGTTCAGAAGGAAAAGAGACAGTGTGAACACAAACCAACCAAGAAGGTGGCAAGGGGGACAATCAAACTTTGGTACAGTCCAGGCAATTGAACCAAGTGTGAAAGCAACCTTAAAATCCAAGGCGAAAAATTAACAGCATATTATCATTTTGGGGTAACCTTTTAAGTCTCAGCTGGAAGGTATGATCTTTACATACCTGACTTAAACTTGTGTAGAAAAAATACAAGCAATATCCTTAATCACTAAGAATGCTTGGAGGCTTTTGTATGTTTTTCCTTAGTCTGTGTGTCTGGTGGTCTGTAACCCTGAAGCAGATGAGCAAGACAGCATTTTTTTGTGGATCTGTGTTGAAATATCTTCCTCAAATCTTAGTTGCTGTGGCGGTGAGGTCATTTCTTCTCATGTGTCCCCTTTGCTTGACAAGACAAGATCAGTATTGAGACAGATTACACTGCTGATAAATAAACATGACAATGAAAATCCAAGACTAAAATGTGTTTATTTTATTATTATATATATATTATTAATAAATACAGCCTTTTACAATCATGCACTTTTCCCCCTAAATTCCATACAACCATAAGATTGCTACATTTACTCTAGAATAATAAACATAGTAAAATGGACAATAATGATAATAACAACAGAAAAAAGAAAGATCAAACAATAAAAAAATGCTCCTCTTGTTTTAGCCAATGGTCATCTATTTGAAACTTAATTTTATAATCATACAGAATGCAAAGTGCACAAATATTTTGTTTATATTATAAGATCAGAAAACAGCATTTTCAAAAATAAATAAACAAACAAATATACATTTTTTTAAATAATATTTTTTTTTCTGTTTAAAATAAAAAAGATTGTTTATCGTGCTTGGTACAATTCTTCATATTAGCTTAGTACATTGGTCCATAATTTTACAGCCTTTTCTTGCATTATAAATGCAATACAAGGAAAACTGGTGAGATATCATGCATTGAAAAAAGTAAAACTACTGTGTTGTTCATTCAAAGTTAATTTTTATATTGGATTAAATAAAAGAAATCAGGTTTCTGATTTTAACCGGTTTAATTCAATTTGCCTTAAAGCAAAAAAAAAAAAAATAAATAAACCTCCCTAGGACAAATCAAACACATTAGTTTTTCTCAAAGTAGTATTGTTACTTTGGCCACATAAAAAAGGTACTGCTTATGTGCTATAATATTTTTATGAAGATCTAATGTGTGTTCTATTACTATCTTGCGTGACATTTATGGCCATACTGAAAGCACCAGCAGCTATACCTTATATCTTAAAAATAAAATACTGTTACAAATAAGCAAAATTATACTTAGATTTTTATTTTGGAAAACGTTTTTTTACCTTTAGATCAATGTTGTAAACATGGTAAACAACATTTTTACTTTGTGCAAATGTATAGTTTTTCTTGACCACAAAACGTATTTTTGATTCAAAATGTTAAAGTTTAAACTAAAGTTAAATTATACTTTAAGAAAAACAAAAAAATTTGCAATAACAAATTGTAGTAATTTAGTTAAAATTGCAGTATGAAAGTTTGACACCCAGTGGTTGATCTAGGTATTGCATTCTTGGATCAAAACACACGCAAGTGCAGGTTGTCAGATTGAGGACCAACAGAAGTGTGCCTAACTAACAAGCCTAAATGCTGTTTTAAGTCGTGCTCTAAATAAAAGTAACAGCACACGATAGAAAGAATATTTTCATATTAAAAGGGGTTTTTGTTTTAACCAACACCTGGAATTTATATTTTAGAAACGGTTTTTATTTTTTGCAGCTGAATAACAGAAAACTTGATGACATGATCACCTCAGGTACACCTCATGTGCGTTATTCAGTGTTAAATGCTAACAATGTGAGTTTGAATGGCATTTTACATGACATTTATTGCCATACTGAAAGCAGCAGCAGCAGATAGTTCACCTCAGATCTTGAAAATAAAATAAACCATTTAAAAATGAATTTTAAAACTAATGAAATAATGCAAGCCAACACATCAGTGATTCAGCATCTACATTTAATAAACTTAAAGAGGTTTAATATGTATTAATTAGATAATAAACCTTAGCATTTCGAGTGCATTTTCTGTGCTTCTGAATGGCTGTATTCAAATTTCTGTCATGTTTTGTCTGGTGCAAACAGCTAAATTGCTCATCACTGCAAATCTCATCACGTAGCGTTTTGTTGGGACACAGGGTTACAATGTAACCTGCTCACCTAATGTTTACATTCGTAATATTAATATTATTTGCTAATTAATAACCTCATGTGGAACTCTGAATCTGCGTCTCATTTCGGAGTCTGCTACTGTCCACCGGAGGTTGCAATTTGGTCAAGGACGCTCAACATTGAGAGCCTTCCTGACTAAATGAATGAAAAATATGGTTTTCAAGGCAACCCGGGGTGGTGAAATATAATTGGCTAAAGTGACAGTGGGCAGGTTAAAAGAACCAAAACAAAAACAGAGTTCTGGCATGTAACACATTTTCAAAGCAGAATATCTGACTTTAACATTGCTTTTTAGATAAACAAGAATGTTTACTAAGCATGCCTCTTAAATATCTGCAAACATTATTTTATAAGTCAAACTTACATACAGCACCATTAAAGTTGGTTCAAAGTATATATTTTTTGAGTGCGGGTGAGTCGCATGGTTATGTTTAGCATAAGCGTTTCAAGTGTTTATGCTTTTTGCAAAGACATAAGGCAATATGTAAAAGCGATTATGCATACCTGTTAGATCTGACACATGAATAAGAGACCTTTCTGTGCATCCCAACCCATGACATGACCCACTTTCAGCATTTCAAAGGGGCAAAACAACTATCTCTCCAAAAGCAGAACAAAAGATTGAATAACTTGTCATCTTTTCACCTAAACAGATTCTCAATTTGTATATTTGTGTATCATTGCAACTGACTTCGGCTCTGATGTTAAGTTCAAGCTGTCAACACAAAAATAAGGGGGAAAAAAAAGAGAACATGAAGCATTGAAGGTGTTTTTGATGTAACACACCGCTTTTCATTGTTCTCTCTGAGTTGGTGAATTCAGTAGGACTCTGGATTGACTCTGACTTCTGATCAGGTGCTTCGCAGTGTAAGCGAGGTAATGGATTCCAGCCCTCAGGAAGCCTTGAAGGAGGTTTGCTAAATGGAAATGATTGTAAGGGTTGGAAAGCTCATTCGCCGGGTTGTGTGAGGTTTCTTGCTGGTTTACTTTTACAGAGCCGCTCTCTGTACTGTAGGTACACGCTCAGCGAGAGATCTACAAAGCTTAAGACGTCTTTAGGAATTTAAAAGGTTAGATATTGCCAAAATGTAGAGAGGATGAAGTCTGCTTTCCTGGGAAACGGCAGGGATGAAACCTCCCATCTGGAGAATTGGAGAATGAGCCAAGCATTTACAAATCAGTACATGTGCATTTAAACACTGTTTTTGTTGAACTGTCTAAACACCAGAACATTGCAGGAAATTATTATTATTTTTGAAGTTAAAACACTCACTCACTCACTTTCTTTTAGTGTAATTCCTGATTTAGCAGGAATACCACTGTGGAATGGACAGCCAATGACCCTGGTATGTTTTTTATGCAGCGGATGCCATTCCAGCTGCAGAAGTTAAAACTTTATTTTTTATTTTAAAAGTTAAACAATTAAGACTTTTTTTTATTGGAAATTTATTTATTAAAAATGTGAATTTTATAAAAATTTTTTTGTAAAATTTAGAGTAAATGAATATATTTGAGTTATTTTTAGTTAAAATAGTTTCAAAATGTGAACTTTAGCCACACTTAATTTAGTGGCGCAGTGGGTAGCGCTGTCGCCTCACTGCAAGAAGGTCGTTGGTTTGAGCCTCGGCTGGGTCAGTTGACATTTCTGTGTGGGGTTTGCATGTAAGTTGGCAGTTCATTCCGCTGTGGCGACCCCTGATTAACAAAAAGGACTAAGCCGAAAAGAAAATGAATGGATCAAAATAATAAATAATATTTATTTTTGGTTTAAATTAGTTTTTTTTACATTTATTAATATTTTTTTAAGTAAAATATGGGGTAAAATGAAAGCATAAGCATAAGAAATATTTTGAAGTATAAAGATTTATTTTTAGTTAAATAGATGGAAAAGTTTTGACTTAACAATTTTAGCAAATGGTATATAGTTGATATGAAATTAATAGTTGTTTATAAATATTGAATTAATTTTTTTAGATAATATGGGATGAAAATCACAAAAATAATTCTTTTATATTTTGAAAATGTAATTTATTTTGAATAATAAATATGGGGCCAGGGGTGGAAATGTATGGATGTATAAATATTGCATTCATTTGTAGTTAACAAATATTAATACTAAATAAACTACTTAAAATATATAATTTTAAAAACATTACACTAAACTTTAATTAACATATTTACACAAATCTTTGTTTAAGATGCAGTGCTCAGCATATATGAGTACACGCCCCCCACAAATCTCTCATTTAAATAAATGTTTTCTATAGGATGCCCAAATCTGGAGCTGATCTAACAAAATAACTTATGATAATGGTTCAAAAATTAATAGCCTAAATTTATGTGTTAGCGAAAAATATTAAATTACATTATCAAAAATAGCAAAAATCAAGAGAAACAAAAAATATATACAATTTTGTTAAAATGCTAATATTATTTTAATAAATAAATCTGTTCAAATGCACAAATATAAACATATATACATTTTTTTGTTCAAATGCACAAATATATATTACCTATAGTCACAAAAAACAAGGAAAAATATGAATTTTCCAAATGGCGTGTAGGTGTACTCATTTATGCTAAGCACTGTATATGCCAATCTAAAAAAAATATATTCTTCTGATTCTTCATCATCTCTGTTCTCTTCTGCTGTGTTTTGGTGCAGGCCTGATCTGATGCATTGCAGTGCTTAAAAAACATTTAATATTTTGAAAGTATCAAAGTACCTGACAGCAGGCAAACAGGCATCCAAGTACATGATTATTCTGCGATACAACACAAAGCTCTGCTGTCAAAATTGTTTATCTGTCTTTTGTAGCGATTCAGGAACAGAAGAACCACTGCTATCAGAAAGGACGCTCTGCACCTTCGGTCAGCTCTCTCTCTCTCTCTCTCTCTCACACACAGACACAGACACAGACACAGACACACACACACACAGACACAGACACAGACACACACACACACACACACACACACACACACACACACACACACACACACACACACACACACACACACACAAAAATGTAATCTATCTCTCCTTCTTGCCTGGCTAAATTATGTTACTGGGCTCTGAACACTAACCACTTTGCCCAAAACCAACTTACTGACTAACCACAATTAATTTCAGTCTGCAAATATACTGTCAGCCAGTTTGTGTTTGGGTATATTTGTTCTTTTTTATTTTTAATATGCAATTAAAATGTAAAAATGAAGAAGGGCTCAGATACAACAATAAGGCAAGACACTAAAGCAAAATCACATTTGAGACACTTATGTAAATGTAAAACTTATGTATTTGAACTTCTCACAGAAACTTTCCACCGTTCTTAAACTAATTTTCCCTTTAGTGAATTTAGATTCTTCTTAATGAGTGTCCTTATGCACGAGGTTGGTCATTTGCACATTGCCCAAACCAGCTCCATATAAGGGCTTTCCTTAAAGTGTCAGTCATACAGAGAAAAACAATGGCACCGAAACTAGAGGTAAAGAAAACTAATTTAACGATAATATGTGTGAGGATTTGCTGTCTTTCACTTTTTTGTACATATAGAATATTTTACTAAATGGTTTTTGTTAAACCATGATGCATTCATGAAAATGTACGTTGAAAATGAAATTTTATGCATCTTTAAATTTTGAGACTTTTAGTTTTTTTTCAGTGCAATGTAAAGAAACATCTAAAATATACTTTTGTTATGAAGGTTTCTATTGGCGCACTTTATC
>CAIGQZ010032312.1:11761558-11777167 GCA_903798205.1 Danio tinwini
ATTATATTATACAGTTGAAGTCAAAATTATTTGCCCCCCTGTTTATTTTTTTCCCTACACATTTCCCCAACACATTTCTTAACATAATAGTTTTAATAACTCATTTCTAATAACTGATTTATTTTGTCTTTGCCATGATGACAGTAAATATTATTAGTAAAGAATAGACATTTCTATACTGCTTAAAGTGACATTTAAAGCTTTAACTAGGTTAATTAGGGTAACTAGGCAGGTTAGGGTAATTAGGCAAGTTATTGTATAACGATGGTTTGTTCTGTAGACTATCAGAAAAAATAATTAGTTTAAAGGGGCTAATAATTTTGACCATAAAATGGTTTAAAAAAATTTTTTAACTGCTTTTATTCTAGCCAAAATAAAACAAATAAAACTTTTTCAGAAAGAAAAAATATTATCAGACATACTGTGAAAATTTCCTTGCTCTGTTAAACAATTTGGGATATATTTAAAAAAGAAAAAAAGAATTTAAAGGGGGGTAATAATTTTGATTTCAACTGCATATATATAATACTAAAACTTACTAGAACCTACTATACACTACATGACAAAAGTCTTTTTGTGGATCCCAGTTATAAGAGCAAAACATAATAACTTCTAGATTTTTCCGATGAATCATCTGTTGAACTGCATCCCAATCATCACAAATACTACAAAAAACCTATTGGAACCCACAATCAGTCAAGTTTGATGAAGGAAAATTCATGGTTTAGAGTTACATTTAGTATGGGGCGTGTGAGAGATCTGAAGAGTGAATGTCAACATCAACAGCCTGAGTATCAAGACATGTGGGCTGCCCATTACATTACAAACCACAGGAGAGGGCAGATTCTTCAGCAGGATAGCGCTCCTTCTTCTCATACTTTAGCCTCCACATTAAAGGTCAAGGTGCTCCAGGATTGGCCAGCCCAGTCACCAGACATGAACATTATTGAGCATATATGGGGTAAGATGGAGGAGGTATTGAAGATGAATCCAAAGAATCTTAATAAACTCAAGTCCCTGAAAAACACTTTCTTTGCCTTTCCAGATGACTTTATTAATCAGAGATGCATGGATGCAATCGTCCAAGCTCAGGGGTCATGCACAATATTAATTTGTTTTCCACTGCACCATGACTTTATATTCTATACTGTAGATTATTTCTGTTGCATTACTTCAAGTTATTATTCGTTATATATTATATATTATTATTCGTTAAATATTAAAAAATGTTTTTGCCCATACTGTAAAAATCTTTGTACTGTTAATAAAAGAAAAAGTAACAGGGATTTTGAACATGACTTCATCCAGTGTCATTGTTTTGTTAGAAATGTATGCAGATGACACATTTTAATTAATGCCTGATTTACATATTTAAAAGTAGCAGAAATTGCCATTCTTAATGAAATTCATCAACTGTGAAAATATGGTCATAACAATTAGCTACTTTGTGTACCCTCATCACCTGCAGTGCCTTGCAATAAAAGTACACACACTAAAAGAGCTTGCAAGATATAAATCAAGTTGAGTTTGGGATTGAAAGAAGCTGAATTCAGACCACGCTATGTACATTTTAAAGTGCAATAGAAAGATTAATTTTTATAACTACTTAGCGATTCTCTTTGTCTCTGCGTTTGATGAAAGCCAGAGGGAGAAGTAGTGAAGAGACAACATGAAACTGTGAAAGGAGTGTTAAAAGAGTGTTCCCATGGAAACATATTCATTGTTTGATTTTCAACTCGCTCCATGAAGCTTAATTGCTTATCAAAGTTATAACTTGACTCTAAACAAATACCGTTTTTATTCTTTCTTTAATAATTACATGTTTTAATGGCCTAAATAAACAAGTGTTTGGACACTCTGCAATTAAAAATATATGTGCAGTTCATCATATTAACAAAAGAAGTGGGCACGTGGCATCTGCAAACAAGTTATACTGACCTTTTGTTGTTCGTAACCTAACTTTTCTTGCCTTTTTTGCAGTTCTGTTTAACCACATAGTTCTCATTTTAGTGTATATAACATGTTAGTTCCTTAGGATTTTTTTGTGATGTAGAAAATAAATCACAGAATGCACTCATAGGAATGGAGTTTTTAACTCAGAATAAAAATAAAATATAGATAAAATATACAATTTTTTGATGAAATAATTAAAGGTATGTCATAAACCTATTAATGTTGCAATATGGACTAGTGTCTGAAATTATTAAAGCACAAAAATACTATTTAAACATTTTCAGCATTTTTCTATTCAAAACATGATCAAAATCTTCAAAACATCATCAAAATGGTGATCTGTGGCAAAAGTAAGTTACAAAAATAAGTGTTTGGTATAATTATAATTGGTCTAAAAAATAAGGAAGTTAATGTATCCCATCTGTGCATCAATAATATTCAGTTTATTTTCTTTATTTGCTGGTCTTACGGCTATGTGATTGACTTGAATAGCTTCATTTGGAAAGAAATAATTATTTTAGAGTAATTAGTGTGATTTTGTATGGGAGTGCGTCTGTATAAAATATAATAAATTACAAGCATGTATTCAGTGACAAATTAAATAGTCAGATATAAAATAACACTGCATAGTCGTCATTCTACTGTATAAATAAATTAATTAATCTTTAAGCCTTTAAAGGGGTTCTCAAACTTGGTCCTGGAGGGCCGGTGTTCTACAAATTTAGTTCCAATTCCAATCAGACACACCTGAGCTAGCTAATCAAGCTCTTTAAGCCGCACACACTGCACTTTTCTCCCCATAGACTTCCATTCATACTCATGTGAATGTGGCAGACCGGAAACGCAAGCTCGTGCGACAATTTTCACAGTTTGATGCATTGGAAAGTTCAAGCTTTCTGAACTCTGACCTGTGAAATCACATCACGTGATTGCGTAAGACTAATCGAAGATCAAAACATGACCTCTCTGAACAGAAATGTAAAATATGGAGCAATCGCTACCTTTTTTATGTCTAATCATCTTGTTAAATCCCAGCCCTTTTCGCAGCGCTGTACGACATAATTTTGTATGCTCAAACTCTAGTGTGACTGCAGCTTTACTAGGCTTTCTAGAAACATACTTGTAGGTTTGTTGAGGCAAGTTGGAGCTAAATTCTGCAAGACACCAGCCTTCTAGGACCGAGTTTGAGAACCCCTGCTGTAAAGTATTGTTTCTTCTGTGAACTTAATTGAAATACCAGTACAGTAGTATGATAAACATTTCCTCTATTATGGTTTTGCATCTGTAATTTGACTGTTGTAGATGCACACATTACAAAGTCGATGCTGAAACTATATTTTGTGCAGGCCTAATTGGTCGTAAAACCAAAATAATTATTAGTTTACCTATTTAATAAGCAACTGATATAAGTTCATATATGAGAGTATATAACATTCTATTGTAACCTTATTGTAAAGTGTTACTGAAAATACATTCCACTTTAATGACATAAATTGAATTAAACATTACATTTACTACTTGTTTTCCAATTTTTAAATGTCGTAGATGAATGTTTTAAGTCAGAAGCCTTCAGCCTGATATAATGATAATCTAAATGAGTGTTTTAGAATGTAATATTATCTAGTTACAAGTACTTAACTTTTTACAATGTAGCCCACATTACATGTAATCAGTTACTACACAATAAATTGCAGACTGCAGTTCACTTAACAGCCACTTGTGTCGCTAACAAAAAAGGTTACTGAATCCAAATATAAACTTTTTAAAAAGCAAATATGTGATATTAATCATGTTCAACAATGTTTTGATATTCAGTTTGTTGATTTAATTAGATATAACTGAGTCTTTCTTAGCAATGTGCTGCAAAAAACTATAAAATGCAATTGCCTTTATAAAATTCCATAATTTTTAACTTACTGATGAGTATATAGCAGGGGTGTCCAATGCTGTTCCTGGAGATCTATCTTCCTACTGTGTTCAGCTCCAACCCTGATCAGACACAACTAAACCAACTATGTAGGATCTAAATGAGCATTTGTTAGTTAAATACAGGTGTGTTTGATCCAACACAATCTCATGGCAATTCGTAACTTTTTGATTTAGTAATCAAAATCAATAAATTTTTAATTCGTACAAATTAGTACGATTTGCTCATCACCCAATGATGGTTGGAGTTTAGGGGTGGGGTTAGGTGCCACACCTTCTGTTTAAAATCGTACATTTTTGTATGACTGAACTTGTACAAATTTGTACGAATTAGCCACTAAACTGACAAAACGTAAAATACTTAAGTTTCCTCGTGAGATCAGGCTGGTTTGATCAGGGTTAGAGCTGAACACTGCTGGAATGTATATCTCCAGGAACAATGTTGGGCCACCCATAGTATTTAGCATTTAAAATAATTTTTAATGCAGTTTATTTCATTGTAAGCATAAACTTTGAAAGAGTGTATGCAATCTGTAAAATATTTTTGGGGCCACTGAATTTTTAACTTCCACGAAGGCCTGCAGCTTTTTCTCACTGTAAACACCAGTTTCACTCAATGAATCGCAATGAATCGCAATCAGTTTCTCTAAGCAAATAATCTTTTTCTGAATGGCCACACGCTGCTGTGAGGGAGCAGCTTTGGGAATACGCAAATAGATGGGATTTCTAAGTCAGTTTTTAGCCATCTTTTAAACAGAATTTAAAAAGAGAAGCTGGGTAGTTCTGTTTTTGTCATGTTTTGTTGAAGTGGATATGTTTACCCCAGGCTCAGCTGTAAAACCTGACAGTTTTTCCCCTGTCTGGTTGTAAAAGCTGTCAGGAAATCTAGATGGCCAGCTCCCAGCTTCAAACAAGCAATATAGCAAAATGACAGTCGCCTCATTCTAAAATCAGCTTCCACCTGCTTAGTAAAAGTGGGCCATTTGGTTAGTGTTTATGATCATATTTTTAAAAAAAAATTATAAAAAGAGGAAATATCTTCACAGCAATATACTGTTGAACATCCAGATGCCATCAACACTGCTAAGAAAGATGTTTAGATGAATATGTAAATAAGTGCTGCATGATTTACTCTAAGTAGTAATAAACAAGAAACACAACAAAACAGCACTAAAGAAAGCATATGGTAATGATGATGTATTTATATAAATTATTTATATGCATATTTTTTTAAATAAAAAATGCCTTCATTTCTACGACAATTTATCTGTAAAACCTGCTACAGCAGCCTTCAGACCAATAAAAATGTGTTTGATTTAGGATATGCCAATTCCTGAGCCAGCAGCTGTTTATCACTTACATACCCCAGTGAGAGCAGCCTTACCGCAGACATGCTTTTTGTGGAATCTACCACTGGCTTATGTATGTGTCTCTATCATGGTTAAACTTGAAATAGAACTCATTTTGCCTACAATATTTGGTCTTGGGCATAGATTATTTGTTCTTGAGTTAACGTTAGATGTGGTAGAGAAATACAAACAGATTTAGCATTATAATTCTGAATAATCACATTTATAAGCAGGATCCTCTGTAAGTAAGAAACTCAATATTCCTTTGTTACTAGTTCTAAAAGAAGTATTTCCTCACACTAAAGTGTTTTTAATGTTTTATGTTTATTTTTATTTACACAATTGTGCCATTGAACCATTATATAAAGACAGTGTCACACATTTATCCATGTGATAAGGTTCCATATATACATGGTTGCGATTGCTGTGTTGATATAGAAACATATTGCAACTATTTGTGTTCTATTACTCATTGAAAACCCAGATGGCCTTGTTTGAAAGTGGCTAACTGTGAAAGCTATGAATAAGGACAGAACATTCTACAAGTGGTAGAGCACGTTTGTGAAGATGTGGCTTTGAATGTAGTGGTAGTTTTTGCATCAACTTGTTGTTATTAATCATCCTCTATTTTAGGTTTAGTCAGTTTTATGTGAAGTTGCACAAATTAGCTCTTTAATAATGCTTGGAATAATCCTGTAACACTAAACACATGCAGATAATGTAATCCTGAAGTCAATATCGAAAATTGGACACAGTTTTACATTTGAAGAATATTGTAATGTATGTATGAGTAAAGCAACATTGATGCTGTCATTCTGCCATTTCTAGTTAACTAACATTTAATATATGACTTTTCATATATTAATCACTTTTTATTGCCAATGTATTGTATGAACAGCTTGTAATGAATCTTAAAATCACAAGACCTTCCTAGGTTGTCTGTGGCCCAATCCCAGATGGCTTGTGGCCGTCATGTGTGTCTCTGTTGAGTCCTCACAACCGTAAGGTGTCCCATTCATCATGTTGGCTTTCAGAGAAGAGCTTGCAATGCACACTTCTGCCAAGACCGTACTGAGGCAAGCTTTGAGCAAACTTATCTACTCAAGAGCATTGTGTGACAAAAAGTGCAGACCCAGAGGAAGAGCACACGAGTTTAGGGTGCCGTTTATTGAGATTGAAAATTTGTTGACTGATTTTTATGTAAAGGACTTGTGATATTTTTGCTTGGGAAATCATTGTAATATGTTATTTTACAAACCCTGAGCATAAGTAGATTACTTATAAACTAATTTAACCTAATTGAGTATTTTAGAGTGTAATATTGTCTGGTTACAAATACTATTTTCTTTACAATGTAATCCAGATTACACGTAATTAGTTACTACTCAATAAACTGCGGATTCACTTGCAGTTCACCTAACAGCCACTAGTGTCGATAACAAAAAGGGTTATTGCAATTCTACATGCAGTATAGCCCTTTTAAAAAGCAAATATGTGATTTTATTCATGTTAAACAATGTTTCGACAATCAGTTCAGTTCTGTCATTTAAAGAATCAAAAGCAATTCTCAAAGCTGCTGATTTTAGATAATGCTAAGCCTTTCTTAGCAATATGCTGTGCTGCTACAGTCTATAAAATGTAATTGCCTTTATAAAATTCCATACTTTTTTTGCACAAGAAGGCTGTACTGAACAAAGAGTATGGAAATGAACTGCTGAAATCATCCTTTTGATTTGTGAGTGAGAGCGGAGGGGAAGCTGCGAATGGGGTGTTTTAAAAAGGTCAGAAACTTCACTGAAACTGCAGCAGTAAAATCTGCTCACCTGTTCACTTCCAGAACAGCTTTCCAGGCAGCGACTGACCTTTATCCTTCAGTAGACAGGAACTTTTGCTGTACCAAAGTGTCCATTTATTTTAAAGTGCCTCTTATGCTATTTTAAAGGTTTCTTGTTTTATTTCTGAGGTCTCCATACAATAGATTGACATCCACCCAAGGTTAAAAAGCACTTTAAGGCTCATGTACAAATGTCTGGTTCCCCAAAGAACATTTAAGCATACAGTTTTTAAAACAACAGTTAATAGAAAGGTATAGAAAGGGAATAGAAAGGTTGAAACGTGAAGAAACAAGAAACAGGAACATGTGGAAATCCCCACATTGGATTAACTATGCAAGTCATTTTTAAAAAAGCATTTATTAAAAATGAGGCTTATTCCACCAAATATTAGTATTTGAACTCCTCTGAGGTTTTTATTGTCTTAACTTATATTACCATCTGTAAACTTGGCACCTTTTTATTAAATCCAAAAACAGCTGCAAATGTCAATATATTTATTTTAATTTTGAGAAAAATATCATTGGTAGATTACAGAATAACAACAAAAAAGTCAGTTCACTTAAATGTACACTTATCGGCCACTCATTAGGTACACCTTGGGTTGGACCCCCTGTTGTGTTCAGAACTGCCTTAGTCCTTCATGGCATAAATTCAACATGGTACTGGAAATGTTCCTTAGAAATTTTGGTCTTTATTGACATGATAACATCAAGCAGTTGCTGCAGATTTGTCGGCTGCACATTCATGATGTGAATCTCCCATTCCACCACATCCCAAAGGTGCTCTATTGGATTGAGACCTGGTGACTGTTGAGGCCGTTTGAGTACAGTGAACTCATTGTCATGTTCAAGAAACCAGTCTTAGATGACTCAAGCTTTATGACATGGCGTGTTATCCTGCTGGAAGTAGCCATCAGAATTCAGAAGATGGGTACACTGTGATCATAAAGGGATGGACATGGTCAGCATTTGCATTTGCGTTTGAAAAGAGTTCCAATTTTATGTAAGACATCATGTGTAGTACCACTCCCTAAGAAACCTAACCCTACTGAGTTTTCTCATTACAGACCAATAGCCCTAACAGCCCAGTTGATGAAAGTTTTTGAAAGATTGGTTTTAAATTATATTAAGCATCTGTTGATTGCTTTTGAGGACAGACTGCAGTTTGCGTACAAAACTGGTGTAGGGGTACATGATGCAATTATTTATCTTTTACACAAATCTTTAAGTCATCTGGAAACATCAGTACTGTTACAATTACATTTTTAGATTTTTCAAGTGCATTCAACACTATTCAGCCTGCACTACTGAAGGCAAAATTAGTAAATGCAGGTTTACAAAAAAGTATGGTAAGTTGGTTAACTGACTATATCACAAATATAAACTCTGCGATTGTCGGTTACATAAAGGATCATGATGAGAGTGAGTATAGGCTGCTTTAAAAAAGTTTTGCTGACTGGTGTGAAACAAATTGTTTTAAATTAAATACTACTAAGACCAAGGAAATGATTGTTGATTTTAGTAGACATCCACAACAAGTGGTGCCAGTGATTATACAGGATTCAGCAGTTGAGATTGTTTCATCATATAGGTACCTGGGTGTATATCTGAACAACAAGCTTGATTGGTCTGAAAATACAATTCAGATGTATAAGAAGGGTCAGAGTCGCATTCATTTATTAAAACGACTAAGGTCCTTTGGTGTGTTTGACACTGTTAAAAACACTGTTCAAAACATTGATTCTGTGGTGTCTTTTGTGATTCTGTATGCTGTAACCTGCTGGGGAGGGGGACTGTTGGAGAAGGAGAAAAACTAATTAAACAAGCTTAAAAAAGGGACAGGTTCTGTTGTGGGGTGTGTACTACCCACTATAGAAGAGATTGCACATGATCAAATGATGGACAAATTTGTCAGTATGACGAACCACGATAATCATCCCCTTTTTGATACAGTCCAAGCGTGTGCAAGCTCCTGTAGTGCAAGATTAATTCAACCCTGGTGTTACAGAGAAAGATACAGGAAGTCATTTTTACCAACAGTGATCAGATTTTATAACCAAAATCATACTAGATGAGTTGAGCTGAATTGTAATAGTTATTATATATATATATATGGAACTTATTTTATCTAACTTATATGTTGCAGCAGAAATTGAGACTCATCAGACCAGGCAACATTTTTCCAATCTTCTATTGTCCAATTTTGGTGAGCCTGTTTGAATTGTAGCTTCAGTATCCTGTTCTTAGCTGACAGGAGTGGCACTCGGTGTGCTCTTCTGCTGCTGTAGCCCATCCGCCTTAAGGTTGGACGTGTTGTGTATTCAGAGATGCTCTTCTGCATACCTCTGTTGTAACAAGTGGTTATTTGAGTTACTGTTGCCTTTCTATCGGCTCAAACCAGTCTGGCCATTCTCTTCTGACCTCTGGCATCAACAAGGCATTTGCGTCCATGGAACTGCGGCTCACTGGATATTTTCTCTTTTTCAGACCTTTCTCTGCAAACCCTAGATATGGTTGTGTGTGAAAATCCCAGTAGATCAGTAGTTTCTGAAATACTCAGACCAGCCTGTCTGGCACCAACAACCATGCCATGTTCAAAGACACTTAAATCACCTTTTTTCCACATTCTGATGCTCGGTTTAAACTGCAGCAGATCATCTTGACAATGTCTACATGCCTAAATGCATTGAGTTGCTGCCATGTGATGACAGGTGTACCTAATAAGTGTCCTGTGAGCATATATTACAATTATACATTTATGGAATTAAAACAAATTCAAGAAGCCACTTAATTGACCATAAAGCATTTTGCACATATATCACTTCACATACAGCTTTATTACACACTACATAAAAAAAATGCAAAAATCATAATGGGGCACATGAAGAACGATTGTGTACTACACATAACACAGTCAGATAAGAATACTAATATTTGCATCATGCCGTTTTTCTCTCCAGAACGCATTGTCCCTTATTCCACGGCTGCAATTTCGAGATGTTCCTCCATTAGATGGCTGTCAGTACAATCTCTAATTACACACTGCAGGAGTCTTGAGAACGATGCCTGCCAGCAACACTTTTCGCTCAAATCTGCTCAAAAATCTGCTTTTCAAGCATGGAACAGATTGGTTCCTTGAGACAAAGCTGTCATTTGCTTGTAAATGACAACTATTGGATTTGCATGTCTGTTTGGTGTTGGCAATTCCGTTCAACCCTAGATCTCTCTGGAGTAGCATTGAAAGAGTGGTTATTAACTAGTCGGTTCAGGAATGGTTTGCTGGGATTTTGGTGTCAGGGAGGAGAGGAATGGAGAGATAAATGAGTTTTTAGCTAGGGCAGGAATTGTCAGCTAAAATGTATTGCACTGACCCAGCGTGAGTGTCTAATACATGTAAGGGTGACCTCTTTCTGGTGAGAAAGTGTATTTTTTTTGCTTTCCCGGAACCGTAAAATTGCCCCAAATCTGCTGTGATGCGTTTTTAAAAACATGTTTGTTGCTATGTGCCATTTAGAAGTTTGAGGCAAGTAGATTTTAGTGTTTTGTTTTTTCTTTGGACAGAAAATTGTTTTTATTCAGTAACAATATATTAAATTGATTAAAGGTGTGTAGACTTATGCACTGTTAACAATTTCCTGTAGAATCTACTGGCAGCAGTTTGCCAGTAACTTACTATAAATCAATTACAGCAAAAATACTGTATTTACATTTACAGCACCATATATCTTGATGTATATGTATTTTTAGTATTGTACGTCTGTACTGTAAAATAAACAGTAATTTTCACAATGCAATTTTAAAATACAGTAACATTATGCATAGCTGTCCTACAGTAAAATACAGTTCATATTACAGTCAAATACTGTGCAATTTGCAGCAATTGTTAACAGTGTGTGTGTGTATGTATTTGAATGCATTTTAAGGCTTCTGGCTGATATTAACCTACTATAATTGTTTGATTGTTTATTCTAGATTTAAATGATGAGCAAAATACATTTAAAAGTGTTACACATGGTTTTAAATCATTATTGTTCATTAGTAAATAAAACAAATCTATTTTCAAATCTGTTTTTCTATTATTATGTTTTTAATAGTAATGTTGCACATTTGAAGGGATAGTTCACCCAAAAATGACACTTGTTTCATCATTTACTCACTCTAGTTTCCAGTGTGTGAATTATAAATGTACAAACAACTATTTTATGAGAAGACAAAGTCTTGTAAACACAATGTCTATCAGTGCTCTAGATCTTCCAGTTTCAGACTTATTTCTAGAATAGACTGATTGGTGAGATTATGCATTCACAATGGTTTGAACCATTATAGGGGTTGTCAAATGTATACTTATATTATCTATTATTTTAATTATTAATATTATTATTTAAAATACATATCAGAGTGAAATATTTCTCAATATTAAAGAACTGACCCTCCAAATATTTTGTTTTGACGTCCGTCAGTGGGGATTAAGTATTATAGGGGGGTCAATCCCCCTCAACCCCATTATTCCCACCCTGCTTGTTTCAAACCTTTATGAGTTTGTTTCTTCTATTAAACACAAAAGAAGATATTTTGAAGAAAGCCCGTAATCATTGATTCCCATAGTATTTGTTTTTCTTACTATGGAAGTCAATGGTTACATGTTTTCAACTTTCTTCAAAGTATCTTCTTTTGTGTTAAACAGAAGAAAGAAAATAATAAAGGTTAGGAACAACTTGGGGAAAAGTAAATGGTGAGTAAATGTTCATTTTTGGGTGAATCTCTTTACGAACAATAGCATAAAATATACCTGCATAAAATATTACTTTAATATATATACTGTTTGTTAATTACATTCTTATTTAAAAGAACCTGAAATGCCATAAAATAAACAGAAAACCTGCACCAAACACTTGTATCTCAAAAAAAAAAAGTAAACTGTGTTTTTTTACATACAAAAACAAGTTTATAATCCTGATGCTGTTGATTTGTAGGTCATTTTAGTCCATCACTAATCTTTCTAGCATCTTAACCAAGTCTGGCTCACTTTTGACCTACAGAGTGCTTGCCGAGCGGCTTCAGATTACACTCAGAATGTCTTATCACATACTATGTGACACGTTAGTTCCTTTTGCCCACTCATGGCCTGGTTTCCATGCTCAAGGTCGATGGAAAAAGCTTGTGTTGTCATTTTATCTCCACTTGAGTTCCCTCTCTCTCAAATCTGCATCATTTGATCTGGGTTGTATAGATCTCTCTCCCTCTCTCTGTCTCTGCATCTCCAACATCTGATCTCTCTCCTCTCTTCTCTTTATCTCTCGCTCTTCTAAACTTCCTCCGCCGCTTATCGCTGTCTTTTTGTCTGTCATATTATTCTTTTCAAGATCATTTCTCACTTTGTTTCTCCTTGTCTGCTTCCTGAATTGACTTGGGATATCTTGAAATGTCCAATAAGATATAGATGTACAGTAGATCGATTATATATTATATATAACGATTAAGTAGGGTTTTGAATAATGTGGTAATCTTAATGTGACCTTATGAACAGATATGTTTTCCAGAGCTAGCAGATTAGTTTAGCATCATTTTGACTTAAATGAAGAGTGTGTGATTTGTGGACAGATCGTTCTTTTGAGTGTGTTCTGGGCTGGAGATGCTGTGTGTGTGTCAATAATGCAGATTTTTCATCGATTTATTAATGTTTGATTTATTTTTATTGCGAATAATAATAACAATGCAATTACTGTTAAATAAGAATAAATATAAATAAATCAAACAACTGAAATGTATTTAATAGTAGCAATAAACTAATCAATTAGAATAAATAGTTAAAAGGACATCAAAAAGTTTAAATGTGTATAAAAATAATAGCAATCAATTAATCTATACGAATAAATAAAATGACATCCAAAGGCTGATTATTATTATTTTTTTTACTATTATGCATTAACATTTCTTAAGCAAACCAAACAATATTTTAATTTGTTTAGAACCTGTCAAAGCAACACAAGCTCATGGCAATTAGTCAAATTGCATTTAATAATAATAATAATAATAATAATAACAATAACAATAACAACAACAATAATAATAATAATAATAATAATAACAATAATAATAATAATATAAATAATAATAATAATAATAATAATTATTATTATTATAAAAGTAAATAAAAATCTAATAATCAAAATAAATTTTTTTTATTTTAATTTTGAAAAATAATAGTAATAACAACAATACAATTACTGTTACATAAGAATAAATAATACAATGATTATAGCAATAAATTAATCAATAAGAATCAATAATTAAAATGACACCAAAGGGTTGAAATTAGGGCTGCAACAACGATTTGATTAAATCAATTACTAAAAGCATTGGTAACGAATTACATAATTAATTTGTCATGTCGCTTTCCCAGAGATGGGTTGCGGCTGGATAGGCATCCAATGCGTAAAAACGTGCTGGAAAAGTTGGTGGTTCATTCCGCTGTGGTGACCCCAGATTAATAAAGAGACTAAGCCGACAAGAAAATGAATGAATGAATGAATTTGTCATGTCGCGTGACGTGGAGACGTTTGATTATTAAAAAAACTTTAGTTGAGCGCACTCTGCCTCTCTCGTGCACTGATGCCAGCAGAGTTCAGCGCCTCAGACAGGACGGAGCAAAAAAAAGATTGGAGGTAACATTAGAGGAAAGATACATGGCGAAGGCAGACATCTGTGTGACCCTAGTCATCTAAGGTGTGGGAGCATTTCACACTAAATAGACATAAATAGTGTGTTAATGGCCAAATATGCAAAAGTGATGACGGGAGCACCACTGCAATGATCCAGCACCTGAAACGCAAACATGTTGGAGTCTTTGATGACGAGGAAGGGAGCAATAGCAGGGTAAATCATCGTAATGTCCCTGCAATGCAAAAAATGTTTTCTTAGATTTTTGTCTTGTTTCTAGTCCAAATATCTAAAAAATTCTTATGTCAAGAAACATTTTCTTGGCAAGCAAAATATAATGTCTTGTTTTCAGAAATAATATGCCAATATTAAGTCAGTTTTTCCTTAAAACAAGCAAAATAATCTGCCAACGGGGTAAGCTAAATAATCTTGTTCTTAATATTGGCATATTATTTCTTAAAACAAGACATTATATTTTGCTTGTCTAGAAAATTCTTCTTGATTTAAGAATTTTTGGACTAGAAACAAGGCAAAACATCTAAATAAGAAAAGCATTTTTTGCAGTGTGTATCCAGCTTGATAACGATAGCGTTAACGATAGCGTTATATTAATATTCAACTTATAATAATAATAATAATAATAATAATAATAATAACAATAAATATAACAACAACTACTACTACTAAAACAGAGTGCTTTAAATGACCAATAGTTGGACGGTATAATAAATAGTGCAGTCACCCTGATATCTTCCTTTGGGTGTGTGTGGGGTCACCAGAGCTCTGCCTTGAGATAACATTTAGCCGCCTGTAAGCACTGAGGTTACGTCTCTGAATGAGATGAGCTGCCAAGCAACTAGCAGGAAATTCGAGGAGGTGACAGAGTCTGTTCTCAGGGGGCCTCGGCTAAAATGAAGGCCTCACACACACAGAGAGACACACAGACACACACACACTCGGATCAGCACCGGGAATTCAGAAGGTCCGATGGCCTCCTTATAATAAATGGCTAATAATAGACGATGATTCACCTTCAGCACGGTTTTGGTCCAATACCTGTTCCTTTGGGAAAAAGGCTAATGCATTCGAGTGATCCTGGCGACATGTCAAGGGTCCTGGCTAATAGGCAGTGTTAATGGGACAATCAGTTAGCCTCTCATTCTTAGGCTGCGCTATTAGCCTCTCGGGTGTTGTCCTCTTAGCCTGCGCCTTCACCTCTTAAAGGGCTCCTAAAGGCCTCGGTAGCCGCCTGTCTGTCACATTACGACTCAATGAAATTCCCTCCTGTTTAGGGAAAAGCGGGAGAGATATGGCCCACTGTGGGGACATTCATCTCCAGAAGAGTCGCTGTGACAGTAATTGGACTGCAGGACTTTGAGTGTACATCATTTCTGCCGCTATGGAGGAGCATGTAGCATGTAAGCGCTAGTTGGCTTTCTATCATCTCCCGGCTCATTTAGGAGCACGGCCACCTCTGTACATCAATTTTGTTGCCTCTGAGAAAATGTGGACGGCCTCACAGATTAGGTTTTAACATGTAAGCAGTCGAGGAACAACTGTGCAGTCCGCCCTTGAAAACCACACCACAGGCTTGATTGGGAAAAGCTATAGGGCGAATATGGGAATTGGCTTATTTTTGGGTTTCTGAGTGTGAATTTGATTTGGATTGGTTACGCTGTACTTGATGTCGAGGTTTTCTGAGGACTCTATGGGTGGTTGCGAAACAAAGTGATTTTTTTAATCAATGTAATTAATTAACAAAAAAGTAAATAAATAAAAAATAAACTAAAATTAAAAAAAAAATACAAATAGGCCATGCAAGTAAAATAAATGCTTTGACTAATTTAATTTAATTTAATTTAATTTAATTTAATTTAATTTAATTTA
>CAIGQZ010032312.1:11780429-11825870 GCA_903798205.1 Danio tinwini
ATATATATATATTTTTTATACTCATTTAAGAATTGAAATGTTTTTTAATAAAGACTTTTTTCTGATTCCAAAAATAATAAAAAAAAACTACAATTTCTCATCTCAAGCGCACTGACCTACTTGGACAACACTGAAATACATCACATCTGGTCGGCTGGTCGAATAAAGTCTAGTCGCAGGAGTTTATTAATATTTTAATGGATCCGCAGGTCAAATCGGATCCGAATTTTCCGCATTCGGAGATGATCGGAACTCCACGCAGCTCTCGGACCACTCTCCATTGGAAATAAATGACTTCCGGTCTGTCGCTTGTCGTTTGTCATGTGCAGTGGAAAGGCGGTTTAAGACAATAAAATAAATTCCCTATAATAATACATTTTAAAATGATGTTAGCTTACTAAGTTAAACTTACATCACACAAATTGAACCTCAGATTCAACAAGACGATAACAATTGGCTTCAACATTAAAAATGCGCTCATCTGTTATAAAATGCTGCTGTAATAGGATGTGTTATTGTTAATGCATAAGGGGTGATATGTTTTTTAATGTTTATTGAATGTTATCGTGGATTCTGCATTTCGAATAGGGTGGAAAAATTGTTCTATCTTCGAGGAATAGTAAATGAGAAGGTTCTGGAAAGTGATTTTTTTAAATTAAAGTATTCTTTGTTGCTTCATATCTTTTATGCTAGAACTTTAAAAGCTTACTTTAAGATAAATCAATAGGGTTAAAAAATAGAACAAGCAATTAATATCAGCACTAGGTTTATAATGTTATCTAATTGTTTGTTGATTAATTGCTAAAGCTTATCATGATATGCAGTATTATCATGGTATTGACATAACAATAACAGGTTACAGGTAAACTACTTCCACTTAATCAGACAATAGCTATATTTAGCTATACTAAGATGGAAACACTTTTACCAAACAAATTCCAGTATGCACATTAAAAAAGTCATGTGATTTTGTTATAGGAGATCATGTGATGATAAAAATGTGTGTGAATAGACAAACTGTGTGTTGTTTTGGTCATTCTAAAATGCCTTAACTGTTTCAGTATTAGTCTTATTATATTATCAATTACCTCCATGTGTGTGCTCCGCGTCTCATGCCTTTAAACACCACCACCTGTTCATTGCATGTCAGCATTTGTCTCCTAAAATAAAAGTAATATTTTAAATAAAGAAAAGATTCACAGAGCTTCTTTTACCGCAGCAAATTCCATTTTTACTTTTGATATTTGGTGCCAGTTAATCAGGAAGTGACAATGTTGTTTTCTTTGACTTATTAAATGGAAACACTACTTTATTTGCATGTCTTTTATGCAATATTCCGGTTTTGCGCATACTTTAATTAGCATCTTTGGATGAAAACAAAGCTAATGACAATGATTTTAATGCATTATTAGACATTTTGAAATTATCATTGTGGGTGGTTTAGTAACTTGTAATTGTCATGACACAGGATGAAGCCCTAATGCAGAATGAGGTTAAGGGGGTTTCATTGACAAAGTGAAGAAACAGTGGTTAGGTGATATAGGGTAATTCTGGAAAATCCTGGATGCAGTCATTTTGCACAGAAGGCCACAGGCAAGGAGAAAACAGGAATGATCAGGCAGGAGATGGTGAAGGCCTTGGTTGATCACCGGAGAGTTGTAGTCTCTCACCAGTAGCAGCCAGGGACTCACAAGGGGCAAGGCTGGACAGTACCAGGAAACATAAAGAGACGAGATGCAAGACAAACACAAGACACACAAAAGACAGACAGGGAGAACTAAAAACTAAGAAACAAACAATAAAAAACTAAAGACTAAAGAGGAAATACTCAAAAAAACTGTAGAAAATAAAAGCAAAGTTAAAAAGTTAATGACTTAAATTACTGAAAAGGAGGACAAAATAAACAAAACCAATAGAAAGAAACTAAACACTTTCAAAAAGCAACACTTTAAATAAACAAAATAAACATGATAATTACTGAGACAATGAAAGGATAAACTGGGCAAGGTAGTGAAGTTTCTTGAAGCTCTGGGACAAAGCACGAACACAACCTCACACACAGCACAGATTCAAACACAAACAACAAACTGGCAAAGACGAGGGAACAAACACTCTTTTCATAAAAAATGACTTTTGCTGCTTGTTTAAAATACTTAAATAAAATGTGTTGAAATAACACATTTCTTACTTTTTTGGGACAACATAGTTGTTTTATGTTCAATCCATTAAATTTGTAAAAACGATTAGGTTAACTTAATCAATTTGGGTTGTGACAACATGAAGGAATTGTGCGGAACGCTGCATTTTTTTTACAGTGAAGAGAGAACAATATATGAGAGAAAAATATATGAGGGAGAAAAGCACACAAGGACCAGGTGCAAACACTTATACAAATGAGGACTAGTAAAGGGCTAAACACGGGGGCAAGAAAGGGAAAACAGGAGAAAAGCTATATTGATAAATAGTTTAAATTACCAAAAATACAATATTTTTAGTGTAATGTCTTAATAAAATGTGACAACAGGCAATCAAAACTTAATCCTAATACTTCAACAGAAGCTTGAAATGTAAATATAACTAGACAAAAAAAAAATCATTTTAAGAAAACCGCCTTTAAAAATATGTATTGTAAGCAAAATGTACAGACACAAACACATTATTGTAAAATTAAGTTTTTGGATGTTTTCTCTTCAGTAGTCAGAAAGAAACATGTAATGTAAACGAGGCGTTTCCTAATACCTGATATCGACTAATTTTGAATTCATTTTCAAAGCTGAAAGCTTGAACAGTAGATCAGGTTCAAAACAATTTATTCTTGGTGCCCTTGTTACACTGTGATTAACAACATGTAAGTTAATTAAAAGTGACATATTAATTAAAATTGCACGGTATAGGGTTAGTTTTAGCATTAAGGTTTGATTTAGGGTTAGTTGCATTTTTAATTATGGATGGTTTTAATTATGCACAATGTATAAGTCTTATTAGTGTATGAATAATGTAAGAAGGACATTGTAAAATAAGTGTTAATCATTTTGTTAACGTTGTCATTTTGGATAATGGTTTTATCACTCATTAATTAGAAAAAGTTGTTAATAGCCAAGAAAATAAACTATTCTAATCATGTTTTTGGGGATAAAATGTTTAATATAAATTAGGTAAATGGTAAATAAACAAGGCCCTCATTTATAAGGAATAATTTGGGAAAGTTTGATCAATGTGAATGCTACTGAAATGGAGATATATCTGACTTGGTAAAGAACAGTTTTTTAAAAGAAAACTGCTTTTAAAGATATGCACTGTAATTGAGATTTACAGGCACAAACACAGTAGCAACAAAATAACAAGTATTTTTGGATGTTTTTTTTTCAGTAGTTTATGAAATGCAAAATAGCTCAAAATCTCCAAATTGATCAGTGCATGAACAAAAAACAATTGTAGTGTCTTGCCTTAAAGGGTAGTTCACCTCCCAAAAAACAATTTACCCTCAGGCCATCCAAGATGCTTGTTTACAACTTTTTTAAGCAGGTTGCAGCATCCAGGATAAACAGAAACATCATTATGATAAATAATACAACACACGCGTCCTCATATGTGAGTTTGCACCGCTGTAAGTCATTACATGTCAGGACTGTTTGCTGAAGCTGTGGATTAAAGGTAATAATGTTGTAAATAATGTTCAGTTTCTTACACAGACCAATCGCTTCGCTTGTTAAAAACCTCAGTGTATCATCAAAAGTCGTGTGTAGTTATTTTGTTGTGACTGTATATGTTTTTTTTGACTCTCAAAGTGAATGTAGCCAATTATTTGAATGTTACGAATGTTCTTTAATGGTTTACTTAAAGGTTCACGTGTGTTGTTTAGAGCAAGTTCGTTCTTCCGCTATAAAAATAAATTTTGAAGCAACGTCACGGCGATGAGATCATTGTGTAAATTCCAACGTGGAGATTGGCTGTCTGTACTGGCTGGTATGAAATGATGTCATTGAGTTTTCAGCACATCTGTTCTTTAATTCATGAGAAAGACTTTGTTAGAACCAATCAGCGCATTCTATTGGGAACGAGATGCAACCTCATTAATATGCATGATATAGCTTCTTTTTACCAGTTACAGTGTTCAGAGAGATGCCACGTTGTGTTGCCAGCCATAATTCAAACAAGTATAAGAAGAATTGTTTGGAGACATGGATTGTCAGTGTTGCATTTATAAATGTGCCGCAACTAAGCTTTTGTTTCCATTTCCCCGCGATGAGAGCACAGCTCGTGTGAGGACCCAAGTAGTTGGATTACAGTGGTCTGCTAACACGCCTCAAAAATATGTTTGTAAGAAACTTTTTTTTTTTACCCAAGAGCTTTTCTCATCTGGAAATGGTGAAATCCGGATTTGCTGCTTGTCTTATTTTAAAGAGCCCCTATTATGGGTTTTTGAAAATGACCTTCCATGTAGTGTGTAACACAGCTCTTAGTGAAGTGAAATATCCAGCTAAAGCTTAAATCTGAAAGTGGACAGTTTTTAAAACTATTTATTTATCTATGAAAGAGTCGACTCATAGTGGTTTAAATGAATCGTCTTGATAGCGAATCTTCAGCTGTTTCATCGTTACGTCATCGCGAAACATAATGGTTGCGTGTGTAGACCCGGCAAAATTCAAACCTGCGGCCCCGCCCACTAACACATCAGCAAGACGCTCATGAAAATGCTGTGCTTACCTGGATATTATTGAAAGTGTGAGGGAAAGGAGTCGTTCAGAAATCTGCACGCATAGTTGCTGCCTCCATCTTGTAATGGACAGACGACACCAGGGGTGCAGGCAAAATAAGGACATATTATTAGGTACAGAGGCTGGCTGCTGAACGCTGGAAAAGGCTTGCGAATGGAGAGCGGGAACCCGCGGAGATAGCTTGACAGAGGATGCTACAACCTCCCGGCTGGGGATGTGATCGTTTAGGAAAGCAGAATACAGGTAAGCACTTAGAACATATAGCAGTTCACGGATGAGTTGCCACAGCAATGATTGCAAATAGAAATGCTCTACATGTTTTGTTACTAGTAACCGCGTGTACTGTATCAGGTTAACTCTTTATTTTCTCATATCATGTCTAATGCAACAATGTAAACGCGACGTGTGCTGCTTTGTTTACAGATTTAAATGCTTTCGTGAGCTCGTTCCACTGCCGTTTGTCGTTGCTATGGCCACCGTTAGTTAATCCTGCACATGTGCAGCGGTCAAGGTTCAGAATAGTTCAGCTTTTGCTGCTGTGTGGATTAATACTGAATGTGTGTCATACTTAACAAGAGCAATAAGCTTGTGTTTAACTGCACTGCTTTCGGCGCTGAGGTGTCTGTATAACACTATTGAGAACCGGGTATTGTCTACTGTGGTGTTAGTAAGTTTACTTTGAAGCGTGTTTCGGGCGTCCGCTGCGATCGGATCCTATACCAATGTTGGCAACCCGGGGGCTTGATAAACCATGCTGGGCATTTTACTGTCTCGCGCTGAACGCTGTCGACCAATGGCAACAGGCTGTCATCAGTCCAATCAGTGCAGAGTAGCTTCGCGCTAAGCAGGGGTTTGGGAACAAATGAATCGCTGAACGATTCATATGGGAGTCGCTGGGATAATTAGGTAAAAGTAAATGCATATTATAAGACCATGAACGTGTTTTTTGACCTTGCATACATATCAGTATGTTGTTGGAGACCCATAAAACCGAAATAGCCCCATTACACATTTAAAAGGGTCATCTTTAAAAAAAGACTCTGTTCCAGTTTGTGTTGATTGTCCTGTCTCTACAGATTTGGTAAATGTGTGATCAATGTTCTTTGTTTGTTTATTCAGATTGCAAAGTTAGTTAGTATCGTTAGCAGTACTCTTTCAGTTTGTACAGACATACCTTAGTCAAAACAATTTAATTACTAAGGCCCAATCCCAATTATATTTTTGTACCCCTACCCCTTCCCCTTCCCCTTGGCCCTTAAAATCGAGTGTGAAGGGTAAGGGCTTCAAAATTTTCCCCTAAGAAATGGGACAGCACTACAGCACCTGCACACGTCATCATATGTCATCGTGATCTCTAGCTTCATATGAGATCGATGATCGTGACTGCTGCTCGGTGGTTCATTCCGCTGTGGCGACCCCTGATAAACAAGGAACTAGGCAGAAGGAAAGTGAATGAATGAATGAATGATGTATGGTTTGTTAGGACAATGGCTGAGATGCAAGCTTTTGAATATCTGGAATCTGAGGATTCAAAAAAATCTAAATATTGAGAAAATCGTCTTTAAATTTGTCCAAATCAGTTCTTAGCAATGCCAGTAACTAATCGAAAGTTAAGATTTGATATTCAGAATTTACCATAAGAATTTACAATATGTTTTTATGGAACATGATCTTTACTTAATCTAATGACTTTTTTGGCAAGAAAATAACAATGGATAACTTCAACTCATACAGTGCAGTTTTGGCTTAAGACTGCGTTTGTGTTCCTGACTCACATGTGAAAAGCTAATTAAAGTTTACTTCTAAGTGCTTGAGTACAGTTGCATTTAGAATGTATTTTTTTATTTATTTTTTGGACCGATTAACTTTTAATTGAGTCAAATTTTGACCCCGTATTCGTTCTTTGCCTTGAGTACAATTAACCGGTACATCTTGCACCCCTGAAAGTGTTGGATGTCCATGACACTGAATATGAATGTGTTTTGCTTGCAGGAGTCTTACTGATAACTTGTGATGAGCGCTGCTGGAGGCGCACTAATGATCTCTCCGGGTGTCTTCACAGCTCCTGGTTGAGATGCATTAATGTAGATGGGCGACTGTGGATATACGTCGGCCCGGAAACGTTCCTGTGATTTATATGAGCAGCAATCATAGATCATTTAAGGTGTTCCGGAGTTGGCTGGCAATCTGATAATGAACACACGGAGGGTGGAAGGATGCAAACGATGCCAGTATCGGTAGGGGCTTTTGCACTTTGGATTAAACATGGCTTTTAACGTGTTTATCATTAACGCAACATGTCTGAAGTCCCGGCAACGGCAATATGGCCATCGGTGGGGAATCGCTTAATCTTGGCTACCAACCAAGACTTAACAGCGGTTGGTGGTATTAGTCACATAGCGCCACGAAGTCACACTTTAATATTATAGTAACATTATAGTAATGGAGCACCAGAGTTAAAAGCATGTTTCATTTGCTCACTTCATGCACATTACTTATGTGCTGCATAATTTTAGAAAAGTGGATTTCAAACTTGCAGGTCGTGAACCAGTTCTGGTAAAGAAACAAATTTCACTTAGAAATAGCTGGAAATAATAATAATAATAATAATAATAATAATAATAATAATAATAATAATAATAATAATAATAATAATAATAATAATAATAATTATTATTATTATTATTATTATTATTATTATTATTATTATTATTATTATTATATATAATTATTATAGCTTATGTAGAAAATTTTAAACAATATTAACACTAATACTGTTATTTAAATTAATATTTAATACTACTACTACTACTACTACTACTACTACTACTAATAATAATAATAATAATAATAATAATAATATATATCCGGAAAGTTTTCATAGCGATTCCCTTTTCCCACAATTTTTATGCTACAGCCTTATTCCAAGATGGATTAAATTAATTTATTTCCTCAAAATTATACACAATACTCCATAATGACAATGGGAAAAATATTTTTTTTGAAATTGTTGCAAATTTATTAAAAATAAAAAGCCTGAAAAATCACATGTACATAAGTATTCATAGCCTTTGCTCAATACTTTGTTGATGCACCTTTTAGTCTCATCAGACCAGAGAATTTAGTTTCTTATGGCCTAAGAGTTCTTCAGATGCCTTTTGGCAAATTCCAGCCGTGGAGTGGCTTTGGGGTGATCATACAGGCCTGATTGGTGGATTGGTGCACAGATGGTTGTCCTTCTATAAGGTTCTCCTCTCTCCACAGAAGAACACTGGAGCTCAGACAGAGTGACCATCGGGTTATTGATCACCTCCCTGAATAGGGCCCTTCTCCCCCAATCACTCTGCTTAGATAGCCAGCCAGCTCTAGGAAGAGTCCTGGTGGTCCCAAACATCTTCCACTTATGGATGATGGAGGCCACTGTGTTCATTAGAAATTTCAGAGCAGCATAAATTTTTCTGTAACCTTCCCCAGCCTTGTGCCTCGAGTCAATCCTGTCTTGGAGGTCTACAAACAATTCCTTTGTCTTCATGCTTGGTTTGTGCTTTGACATGCAATTTCAAATATGACCTGACCTTATATAGACAGGTGTATGCCTTTTCAAATCATGTCCAATCAACTTAATCTACCAGAGGTGAACTCCAACGAAGCTGCTGAAACATCTCAAGAATGATCAGTGGAAACAGAATGTACCTGAGCTCAAGTTAGTGCTTCACGGCAAAGGCTGTGAATATTTATGTACATGTGATTTTTCTGTTTTTTTTATTTTTTTTAAATTTGCAACAATTAAAAAAATATATTTTTTCACATTGTCATTATGGCTATTGTGTGTCGAATTTTGTGGAAATAAATGAATTTCGTCCCGTTTGGAATAAGGCTGTAACAAAAAATATGTGGAAAAAGTGAAGCGCTATGAATACTTTCCAGATGCACTGTATACGCATATATGCACTATAAACAGTATGACACGAGTAGCAGTGCAATATGGCAATATATCGGCACTGGTGGGAGGTGTGTGTTGCCTTAGTGTCCCACCAGTGACAATATACAGCCATATTGCTTTGCTGTGAGTGTATATAAAATTGCATACTTGTGTATATAAAAAAGAAAATCAATCACAAGTCTAAAAACCCTTTTGTATGAGAAACTACTTTCTTCCAACACTCATTCACATCTGCAGCTGACATCAGAACAGCAGAAACCGTTGCTCATTCACACACGTCACTTTAGAGCTAGTATTTGAGTGATTCTCCTGCATAATGTCTAAAGTAATGACAAAACAGGTGATTTTGCTGACATTTTAAGATTTTAAGGCTGAACGGCATGAAATGCCATCAGTCTACAGAGATATCTTTCAGTATTTCTCTGTTGCAATCGGGAGATCACAATAATTTACCCCGTAAAAGCCAAAGCAGCGAAATCACTACCAGATTACTGTTATGTTTGCGATAAGGAAAAACGCTAAACACATGCAGCCATTTCCTTTTTCTTTCTGTTTACTTGACTAGTCTGCAGTAGCGAAAACAGGAGACTCATTAGAAACAAACAGATGGCCAACCAAAAAGTTAACTCAGTGTTACGCAAATAGTGGCCAACACAAAATACTTACATTCCTGATATACGAGTCCCATCTCACACTCAATACACTACAATTATATGATATAAATATAGCACTACAACATACAAAAGAGAGATATCAACTCAGAAAGTCACTTGCCAGTTTAATAATCATTTAATCAGCTATAGTTAGAAATTACGCTTAGTTTTTCTCCTCTAAGGGCTTGTTATGCTGTCGCCATCTTGTGGATAGACAACTCTGCTCATTATTACAGGCTAATGGCCACCAACAAGCTGTCTCTCAGAAATTATAAATATAAAAAAAAGGCACGTTCCTTATAAGTAAACTGCATAGTTGCAATATAAACAACTACATTGTCGACTAAAAAAGCCTCAAAAGTACATTATGTTGTCCAACAGCAGCAGTATTTGTCAAACTTTAATGTCCTCAGCTTGTCGCTGTATGTGGGCGTAATACACGAAGGTGAAGGGTTAAAAGGCGGTATGAGTGCTGTTATTTGCAGAATAAAACCAGACAGAACTGTTGTGTGTGTGTACATATATATGCTCATATTTCTCTATATGTGTATATTTCTGTATATTTATATATTTTTGTATTGTACAATAAAAACATTGATTACACTTTTGAAATATTTATAGACTATGATTAAAATATGCTCATTTGCATTTAGTCAATTTTAGATATTTTAAATATTTTTACATTCAAATCTATTTAAATAAACAATTTTATTTACTTTCTTTTATTCATTAGTTGTTCTCAAACCAGTCCTTCTCTGACACTATCACTTTCTGTTGTCACTACCAGTAGCTGATGCTTTCCTGCCCTTTCATTTCATATAGACTCTCTCACTTCACCGTTACATCCCACATGATCTCCATTTAAGGGGAATGCAGGCCGAACAGACCTGAAAGCTTCTTATCCCCAGTGAAGATGAGTCAGACCCAGCTGGTACCAGCCGTGCCCTGGGCTTCCTCGACAAAGCTCCAAAATCCTCCTGCTGTGGCTCACATTCACTTTATACCTCCTTGCCTCCCATTCTCTCTCTCTCTCTCTCTCTCTCTCTCTCTCTCTCTCTCTCTCTCTTTTTTTTTTTTTTGCAAAGAGCTTTTTGACTTCCTCTGTCTCTGCCCACTGCAGTATAGTGGGCTGAAATGGAGACTGGTTGGAAGATTTAGGCACGTTCACCTCTATTTGTGCCATTTCTTGGAATGCAGCACTTCCAGCCTGAAGGATGATGGAGGCTGGTTCTAGCGTTCATTTTCAGCAGCAAGGTGTTGAGAACATGGCTTTTTTCTTCTCGTCCTCTTGGTTTTTGCATGTTTTCATCCAAATGCATTAGTACTCTGCTGCTGTGGGCATGCTGAGTCACTTGGCCATTAAAATAATTATCTCCGTAATCATGACATGATGTCAGATGATTGGCCCAATGGGGGGAAAAATACAATAAAGTGCCACTAGTTCTGGGAAACGTCAAGGCTAAATGTTAATTTCTGGACAAAAACGCATTTTTTTACTAGTGACCTCTAGTCTCCCATTTTAACCAATTCGTTATTTTTATTTTTATGTGTGAAAATTAATTAAAGGGGGATGGGCTTCTTTTTTTTATATATAATTTGAAGAATGTTAGAGACTGATAGCCATTAGCTAAATTTCCATCCAAAGATACAAGTTATTCATATGTGCAAACTTGAAATATTGCATACACTGTAAAAAATGCTGGGTTCCATACAGCTTCTTCACATTATCCAAACATAAACCGATTAAGTTAATTGGTTTTACAAATTGAAGTAGATTTAAAAATAAAACAATTAAGTTGTCCCAAAAACCCCCTTAAGAATTCTGTTGATTCAGTTTATTTTAAATATATTAGATTGAACAAGCAACAAAAATATTATTTTGAGTGTAGAATAGGGCTGCACGATTAATTGAAATAAGATTGCGATTTGGATTTGACCCTTAATTCAGCTTATTATATTTATTTAAGGTCAGGAGAAAAGCGGTTGGTTGCACAAGTCTTTACAGCAATATGGACAGCAACCATGTTGCTCAACAATATGGACACCTCCAAATGGCATTAAAAGTGTCACTTTATAATTCATCCTATGTCACTGTATAATTCAACAAAAAATTTCATTTCTGTCCTAATGTAATGATTTATTTGTGGCTGCGAAATCACACGTGCTGATGCACTGTTTGTGTACTACCGAGGGGACGCCTGCGTGTCCACCAGTTATGTCTACTTTAGTGAACAGAACCCGCATAGGCTGTGAATAACAGGTAATAAAGTTGCAAGTAATGTTCAGTTTGTTTTACAGAGCAATAGTTTGGGAGCTGCGTGGAAAATCTGATTTGCATGTATTTTTTTTGTCCTTATAATGACGGCAGCCATGACATAAGCCGCTCTCGCCAGGGAAATGAAACCGGCGCTCACATCATTTAAATAATCATATCGCATTTTAGAGTTATGGTTACTACAAGCATTTATTGTTTTTCTTTTATAGTGAACACAAAGTGTTGTTCCAAAAAATAAAAGTTTTCTGGGTCAGTAATTCTAGCCTAAATAATTTTAGTATAATGCAAGAGGAAATCTGATAATGACAAATGTCTCATTTTACCAGTGAAAAAAATTGTCTAATAATGTTGTCAATGACAAACGACAAGCATATGTCTCAAACATAGTAATTCAAGTTTAGAATTATGAACAATTATATTCGGATGTCATCAATTTACTGTTAATTAACAAACAGGACATATTTAATGTCTGTTCAAATCCACCAATTCAAGTCTATACAAAATTTACAACAGACCTACACATAGGCATAATGTTATTATTGTTGTTATACCACATGTTTGAGAAATAACAATAATAATAGCCTACTCATATTAACCTTTATTTTACATCTACAGGATTGTGAAAAAATGTGATCTTGATTTTTAGAAAAAAAAAATTATGATTCTCATTTTATCCAGAATCGTGCAGCCCTTGTGTAGAACATTCGCAAGTAAAGCACAGTCAAAGTGAACTAAATCATCACATCCTGATAAAGTGGTGGCAAATGCCAACATGAAACATGGAGAAACCACTGTGTGCTGTTTTTTCTAATATAATTAATTACTAGAAGACGAAATGAAATTAATGCATGGTGGATTTTGGAGCAGTAAGATCATATTTTAATAAATGAGATAATTTATAATGTTGTTGGTCCACTGGTTTGTCCGTTAATGCCATCCAATCGCACCCATTTTTGTTATCACAAGATCTGTCAAAATAATCACATTAGCTTTTTGATGCGCATGCTTGAATTAATTCGGTAAATTTGTTGCCATTGTAGTTTGTGCACATTTTTTGTATTAGCAGATAAAAATTTATTTATTTAAAAAATATTTGTATTTTATATATATTTATTGATATTTATTTATATTACTCCAGTTGTGCGCATACGTTTTTTATGTGCATTTTCTAAATGTATGTTTATCTTGCTGTTTTTATTAAGCATTTTTTATGCAATTTTGCAAAATCCACATAAAAATAGGTGTTTGGAAACATATTGACATTGGAAAAAAACACTATTGAATTCAATGGCTTCACGTCTCCAGCATTCTTCAAAGTATCTTCTTTTGTGTTTTTTTGTTCAACAAAAGAAATAAACTCTAATAGATTTGGAAGAAGTGGATGGTGAACAAACATAATAGAATTTTCCTTTTTGTGTAAACTTCACTGAAAAAATTGTTCTGGTTTTCACACAATTGATTTGTGTTAAGACAACACCAAGGATTTAAATGACCTTGGTAGTTTATACAAGTTTAAATGGATTGAACAAAAAACTATTAAATTGTCCTCAATAAAAACATCAATAATTATATTGTTTCAGCTCGGTATAAATAAGTAGTTTGAACAAACAGCAGATGTCATTTTCTGAATGTTTCCCTTTAATATAGCACAAACTTGTGTGTATGTATGTCTGCTTCTGTGGCTTGTCAACATTGAGCCGCCGTGAGGTTAAAGAGCACAATTTAAGATGCACTAAAGCCTTACCTAAGCCCATAATTATCAAGGTAGATACACATTTAGATGAGAGATGCACTCTGGGTAATTGCATCCCACCGCCCACATGGAGCATTATTTTGTAGCACACCCACTTCTCTTATTGTCAGAGCACTCAACACAACTCTGACCTACTGCCACGCTAAAGCTCTCTCCCAACGCGCAGAGAAAGAGAAAATGAATGCCGACATAATGGCATCTTTCAGAAAGCGGCGAATCTGATTCAGGGTTGCAACTCCTGCTTTTTTCTGCATTCATGCACTGCTCGTTCAATGGCAAAAATTATGTTTAGTGAGGATTCTGTGTGTGTAGCTATGACGCATATGTGTGTGTGTGTGAGTGCGTATGTGTGTGTTTGTGTGTCACAGATTGAACAAAAGAATGCCTTAGGCTTTGGCGTATTGCTGTTTGGTGACCTTTCTCTCAGAGAGTGGGGAGAAAGAGAGACAGAAAAAGCCTAAAAACTACTTTGTTACTGCATGTAGTGTCACATTCTCTTTTTTTTTTTCCACAAATGTTGCAGGTGTAGATATGTTACCTTCTCTCTCGGATGCTGCCTGCGTTTCGAAAGGTGAACAATGATGTTTTACAGCGTAGGCTGTCTACAAATGGACACATTCCTTGTGGACTTTAGGTCATATTAAAAGTTTGGTATCACTTTATTTTGATGGTCCCTTTAACACTTTTTGTTTATTATAATTTACATTGCAACTACATGGCAACTCATTTTCATTAGAGTATTAATAGACTGTAAGGTTAGGGATATGGTGAATGCTGACATTTATCAAGTTTCCTTTTTTTATTACTGATTTTTCCAGATAATATACAAACATATAAATGTACACTACCTGACAAAGGTCTTGTTGCCTATCCAAGTTTTTGGAACAAGAAGTTGATCATTTGGTAGTGGTTTATATGAAAGGCAAAGGCCTCTAGATTATGCTTATTTTACCAAAATAAAATATGATAATGCCTTGATTTGTAATTATTTAATTAGGACATGTCCAGTATAGAATATAAAGTAATGGTGCAGTGGAAAAAGAATCAATATTATGTATGACTCCCATGAGCTTGGACGACTGCATCCATACATCTCTGCAATGACTCAAATAACATATTAGTAAAGTCATCTGGAATGGCAAAGAAAGCGTTCATGCAGGACTCACAGAGTTCATCAAGATTCTTTGGATTCATCTTCAATGCGTTCTCCTTCATCTTACCCTAGACATGCTCAATCATGTTTATTTCTAGTGACTGGGCTGGTCAATCCGGGAGCACCTTGACCTTCTTTGCTTTCAGGAACTTTGATGTAGAGGCTGAAGTATGAGAAAGAGCGCTATCCTGCTGAAGAATTTGCCCTCTCCTGTGGTTTGTAATGTAATGGGCAGCACAAATGTCTTTGTACTTCAGGCTGTTGATGCTGCCATCCACTCTGCAGATCTGTGACACGCCCCAATACTGAATGTTATCCACACATGATTTTTTCCTTCATTAGACTTCTGTGAGAATCTTAGGTTTATGTGGGTCTTCTGACCTAATATAGGTCTTCTGCAGTATTTGTGATGATTGGGATGCAGTTCAATAGATGATTCATTGGAAAAATCTACCTTCTGCCATTTTTTAAACAATCAACTAGAAGTCATGTTATTATTTGTTGCTCTTACAACTAAGATCTTACAACTAAGACTTTTATCAGATACACTTTCAAAAATAAAGGTACGCGAGCTGTCACTTCGGTGGTACATTTTCAAAAGGTACATATTTGTACCTAAAAGGTCCATATTAATACCTCAAAGGTACGTATTAGTTCCTTAAAAGTACAATAGTGTTCCTCTTAAAATTTTTAGGTACTAATATATACTTTTGAGGTACCAATATAGACCCTTTAGGTACAAATGTGTATCTTTTGAAAAGGTACCACCCCCGTGACAGCTTGCATACCTTTATTTCTAAGAGTGTAGTGTAGACAGTGAATTTATGATATTTTAATCTCATTTAAACATTTCTTGAAAAACCTGCCAGATTTTTCGGTTCAATGCTTGTACTAGCAGCCCTTTTTTATTGTGCCCTGCTTTTCACACTACACAATCTTCATCTGAACCAGTGTGAATCCCACTACCTGTACAGCTGCATTCATGAGTTTCCGGTATTACTGAAGCATCTCTTGTTTTTCTGGTCTTCAGAGTCATGCACTGCCAATGCACCTTTTGAGAGCACTCTTACCGACGGTGCCAGTGTCTGATATAACAGCTCAGAGAGTTGTCAGAGGAGTACAGAAAAAAAAACAATCTTCAGGTTCTGACCTACCATCCACTGTGTAAATCTTTGTAGACACACTGTCACAGCAACTCCCAGGCCATAGTATAAGATCTAAACCACCCGAATCATATTCTGTCCACTGCAGGTCCTCTAGGAAATGCTGTAGACATGCTGTGTGAACCATCAGTTGCACATTGTGTTTTCACCCCCAGGCAATTCAAATTACAAAGACAAAATGACTGACAAATTTGGACACCTCTGCTATTTACTAGATTATTGATTTATTAAGATAACTTTAGATCCTATTCAATCTGACACATTAATGTTCAAATATTTATATCAGTTTAGTTAATATGAAGCATCTGGAGAAAAAAATACATATTATATATAGTGCTCAACTTAAAATGAGTACACCCTATTGTGAAAATCTATATTTTCATTCATTTCTCAGTGAATTTATGTGAATTTTGGTACATTTGAACAAAACAAAACAGATTTATTAAATGGATATATTTTTTAACCTCTTAGCAAGGTTCTGTTTTTGCACATGTCAGTGTTTATGAATAGATTACATCAAAAAGAACACGAATAATCTTGACAAACTATATATCAATCTAAAGCTACAACCATCAGGCAGACATTGTAGCTAGTTGTTTTTTTAATGGGAAGCTTAAAAAGAATATATTTGCTAAAAGTGTTTAAGTTGTAAAGAAAATGCTTATTAGATATGGAGTAAATATCATTGTAATAACAAGACACACACACATTCATTGCTGTACATCATGGTTTATTTTGAAAGGTAAGAGTCCTCAGAACAACATCCCATCCCATCTTTGTCTTTGAAGTAAAAAGCAAGTCGTTGTCATAGCTTACAAATAAAATGAGACTACAAACTTAATGAACAGTCAAAGTTATAGTTACTAAAATCTAAACAAAGCAGTCAAGTGTTTATAAATTATGTTTTAGTCATCAAACATCTTTAGAAATAGAAAGGTAATGCATTTAATCATTAGATATTGGAAAAAATTACAAACAACAACATTTTATACAGTTTTTGTTTCTCTTGAATTTTATTTTATTTTATTTTTTAAAATTATTTTATAGATATTTTTCCCTAACATATACATTTGGAAGTACTAATTTTGGGCTGTTATCAAAAGTTATTTTGTTAGATTAGCTCCAGATTTGGCTTCAGTACTGATTAATCTAATGCATATGCACAAATATAATATTGTGAAGCTCCCTATAGAAAATATTTGTCTAAATGAGAGATTTGTTAGGGGTGCACTCATAAATGTTGAGCACTGTATGTACTGTATATAGTGTATGCCAATATAACATATGTGTCTATGTAGTTTATATTCTATATACAGCTTTGACAAAATGAAGAGACTTTTCATTAGTTTCTTTAAAGTTATTATCGGACCTCTGGATTTGCCTTTAATAGGTGCATGATTTGATTAAAATGATCATCTGTTTTGTATTAACTAATAATATTTTTTTCAAATTTCAAATAGGACTATTATCATTTATATTAATTATTTGCAGAAAATGACAAGTCAGTATGAAATAGTGGAATAGTGGCAAAAAAAATGGAAAATGTATATAGAGCACACGTTTTCAATATAAAAACACAACAAATTTATTTAATGTTGACCAATTGTCATTTTGTGCCAATCAATATAGACAGATAAAAATACATTATGTAATATAATTTATTTACCTGCTTTTTTCTTTTACTTCAACTTCCTAGTTGTCCTAACACACACACACACACACACACACACACACACACACACACACACACAGACACACTCACACTTGTTTCGATATTTAAAAAACCCCAAGGGCCATTTGCTAACTAATATTATTACTAATTTCTTAGCTAATTGATTTACATTTTCTTGTTATAGACCATTTAGAGGGATGTAAACAATACCAATGGTCCAAACTTATTTCCTGTTTTACGTTGTTCATTTCCATAGCTTCCGAGAATCCTGAAAGGTCCATGTATTGATAAATAATGTTACGACGGCTGTTTTAACGTTAGGATATGATTCAATTGCCTGTTGTTACAGTTATTAAAATAGTTTGACAACAAGAAGGAAATGTTCATGGGCCAGTGACATCACCAAATTGAAATGGTCTATAAATAATTTCTATTTTACTAAAGTAGGCGTACAAGCATACAAAATTTATGACATCACATAACTTCAATTTTTGAAACAGACTGTCAAAATCAGTAAAATTAAAACATTTGCAATACTTCCTAAATGAGCGCTTTACAATAAATACTATAGGGTCATCTTTAAATAGTTTCCTTTAAACTTTAGCTGGGCAGAAATCCCTAAAATATCTTTCAAATTCATGCTTATCCATCAATCACATCAAATCCATCAATTACAGAAAATTTGCATGCTTTTTTTCCCCCCTATTGTCTGATGAAAACCAGCACCAATATTTCATTGCTCTGGATTATTACTGTCATTTTTATAAAAGGGAAATTCATTCATTTGATGGTTTGCTTTCTAACTAGTTCAGTTAGACTTAAACTTTGTATTTTCTTGAGAGAGATACTTCGCAGCATTGCATATTTTGATAGCTTAGTATAGGCTATTTGATTTGGTCAAACGCTATGAGAGGACAGGATTGAGCTGGTGCATGGCCAAGATGGCGCTTCAGTTATGAGTCCATTTTGCATGATTCTGCCTAGCCCGACTTTTCTTACAGCACGTTAATAATTGATACTGTTTGAGCTTTATTTTTTGTTCTACGATGCGCTTCGTTAGCCTACCTTTGACTGGAGCATTCTCGCGGTAGAGCCAAAAAAAGGAACTCTGCTAAAAAAGGGGAAAAAAGGGGCTTTCCTGGGAAAAAAACAGGGCATCTAGTCACCCTTATGGGGTGCTGAACAGGCCAACTTTAAAAGACTTTATTTTGTATTGACCAATTGTCATTTTGTGGCAATAAATATACATGAATACATAGATTTCTGTAATATAATTGATTTACTTGGTTTTTCTTTTACTTTTTTTACTTACTTCCTTAGCTTCCTAACCTTTCTGGTTAACTCGTCTGTTTTCTGTAGATGTGTTTATTTTGTGTTTGGATTTACTTTAAATGTCACCAAGAAGAATATTATTACCAAGACAAACTGCGACGAGGAACGACTGTGAAATGTTTTCTTACAGCATGTTTTGTCATCAGCTGCCATAGTCAAGCTGGCTTATTGGCTAATAAAAGATTTACTTATTAGCATTAGATAAGTGTTGATTAAAGGTGTCACTTCTTGCATCAAATCTTTGCTCAGTTGTTTAATCTCAAGAGCCATGCGTGATTTGAAAAAACATTGCAAAACAGTCACAAAAGAGCAGAAAGTGTAATGACTTTAATTGGCATCCCTTAGCAGATGAACTTTAGTTTGCACGTCTGAAAATGTTCCGAGGATGAACAGGAACAGTGTGAAGCAGCATCTTTTCCTGCATAACGAGCATTTGAATGGTATTATTATGGTGTGCTTATACACGTGACTGTGTGGCAACACATTCGTCAAGGGCTAAGATAACGGCCAATGCAATTATCTGTCTGAATGATTCCCTATCATCAGCCCCTCGTTCGGTGCCATACAGCCTTTTCCATTATGTCGTGTTATTTGCATGTTTTTCATTCACCTAAAATTGATGTTAAATTGTTTTTTTTCCATCCACCTCATCTCCAATTCAATAACAAAATCAGACTTTCCTCTGCACCGTGCGGCGTTCTGTTAGAGAGGGTCAAGAATCAGGCAGATAAACAATTACATAAAAAAGAAGAAGAAGAAGAAAAAGCACCAGGCCTATTGAGGGAACTTTAAAATGCATAAAGCTTTGTGCTTCTGTCAACAGTCGAGACCTCAGTGGAAGTCTGTTCTAGTAGATTAGAGCGGCGAAATGATTGTATTTTATCTCTTTGAGATCATCAACGGAGATTGTAATGCTGAAGCTCTATTGTTACTTTAAATCTGACAACTGATAAAAAAACATGGCAGCAACAATGCCCCTGCCGAAGAGCATTCTGTTTCCAAATGCATGCCATTTCCTTGTGCCATATCCAATTATGTTGGGAAGCACTTTCAAAATGATGAATATTTGGCTGTTATGCTAGAGCTAAGACAATGGCGTTTTTGGCATGGTGATAGATCATAGCTATTTTAAAGGGGACATATCTTGAAAATCTGACTTTTTCCATGTTTAAGGGTGCTTTCACATCTGTGGTTCGGTTCATTTGGTCCAGACCAAGGGGAACAAATGATACATTGTAGCATTTTTCTGACATTTTTTAAGTTCTTTTCACACCACACTGATTCCTTTTGATCTGAACCAGTTGAAAAGAACCAAAATGCAGTCATGACAAAATCCACATCTCTCAATGGCCAGATGTTTTTGAAATTATTTCCTAAATGGCTTTTCAGTTGGTCAGAGTTAATGTGCGAGAAAATGCCTATGGAACTCCCTCAAGTAAACAAACATGCAGTCACAAAATGCCACTTTTTACTATGGAGGGACAACTGCGCTAACTGATTGTATTCCCGGTCATAGTATACTATATAGCTTGTATACATCACTTTAGGCAAACTATACATTTTGAAAATGAAGTGCGGTTGCGTCTGGAAAACAATGTTTTAATGCATTGCAAATGGCGAAGGCGCATCGCAAGTGACTTCAGGAGGAGGCGTGAATTAATTTTGCTAAACTGCGACATGGTCATCTTCTGGAAATTTTACCAAAAGACCATCATGTAATGTTGTTAACAAACACTGTCAACAAATATTTTTCCTCCACATCCCATAATACACAGCGCATCAGACTATGGCAGCTGGATTAGTCCAAAAAGGTGCAGTACTTTTTGCGTTTGGGTTTGTTCTTGTTTGGATCATGTTCTCACCACAAACGAACCGCTCCAGGGTTCGTTTGAAAGCGTACCGCGACCACGGTCCACTTTTGGTGTGCAATTGCTACGTTCACACCTGCCCAAACGAACCGCACCAAGAGGGAAAACGAACTCTTGTGCAATTCAGCTGAACTAAATAAGGCACATGTGAAAACACCCTAGAGCTATAATCTGGTCCTCTATGCAGAAAAGACAAGCAACTTTATTTAGGTAAACCTTTTTCTGCAAGTATTCAACTTCTCTCCTCTAGTGATGTAGGAAGGAATCTTACAGCTGAAGTCTTTGAAATATATCTCAAATAGTGTTTAACAGAGCAAGACGTTTTTCACAGTATTTCCTAAAATATTTTCTTCTGAAGAAAGTCTTATTTGTTTTATTTCAGACAGAATAAAAGCAGATAATTTTTTTTACATTTTAAAAACAATAATATTAGCCATTAAGCAATATATATATATATATATATATATATATATTTCAATTGTCTACAGAACAAACCACTGTTATACAATGACTTGCCTAGTTACACTAACTGGCCTGGTTAACCCTTTAAATTGCACTTGAAGCTGAATACCAGTATCTTGAAAAATATCTAGTAAAATATTATGTTCTGTCATCATGGTAAAAATAATAATAATAATAATAATAATCATAATAATAAAAAACTTGTCTTCCAGCAACTTTTGACTTTGAAAAGATTAAGTTTACCCTTTGTAAAAGTGACTTTTACTAACATCTTAAAAAATTAAAGTGTTACTGTATATTGTCTAGATTGGTGTTGTATATTATGATGTATATTATAGATGTAATAAACTGCCAGTATTTTTCACAGACTTATTTCTCTAGTGTTTCCCACACATAGACTTTATTTGGGCGGGCTGCCCAGGTATATTTGATGACAATTTTATTTTACCAATGTTATCATCCTTAAACAACTTTTTTTTATCCGCCCAAGATAACCAAACATCCATGTTTGATCAACCAAAAAATCTTTTCTCGCCTGTCAACTGTCAACACTTCCTCAGACAGTTTTACATGCTCTGCAGAGACCCACAGAGATACGCCTTTTTGAGGCTTAAAAATGCATCTGGCCACTCTGGCCGGTGTTTATTAAATCTCCTAAAATGTCAAGGAGTTGACTTTTGCTTTTGACTTGACTTTGACTTTATTAATCCCCAAAGGGAAATTCACATGTCACAGCAGAGCTTTCCGTACAAAAATATAAATAAAATAAGTTACATATACATAAAAACAACACTAATAAAATTACATTCATACTGCACACCTTAGTTCCAAAACGAGCAAACCCTTGTCCATATCTAAAACTAATACAATTCTAATACAATTTTTGCTTTCTAAAGTTGTTGCGTTTTTGCATTACTCTTTTATTAAAGATTACTTTCTGCTTGGCTTCACAGCTGACAGCACACACAGGCCGAGACCAAGAGAAAAAGTAAATAATAGATTCTTTAATCTAAATGATTAAAAAAACTTGACTAAATACTCTGAGAGGATGAAAAGACATGTAACTAAAAGAAACAAAAAGCATAAGAGAAGCGTCTAGCATAAAACTAAGAGAAATAGTGGAATTATTTTTTATTTTAACAGCCTTTTTTAAAATTTTAACCCATTGAAAAGAAATGTTGTATTACAGTGTCTTAATAAATAAAAAGTATTGTTAAAAATCACATTATTTTTTGTGTCACTTGTAGTTAACTATTTATGTGCTGTGAATAAAGGACGTGTTTCAATCCGGCTACCACCGCAAGTTCAAACCTGTGGGAAGCACTGTTGTCCATATATTATTTCTTATACACTTCTTATACATTATATTATTTCAAACTAAAATGTCAGTTCGTTAAACTTTAGGGTTGAATTTTCAACATCAAAACTCGACAGAGCAGAGATCAAGGTCCCATAATGCAATTCACAATTGCAAATAAGCAGAAAACACTTGTGAAGAACAAAATATGAAAACTGTTGATTAACATATATATTTTTACAGTGTATTATAAATGATCTGTGATGAGGTATTTACCAGAGATTTATTTTACATCTCATGAAAAGAAGCATAAGACATTCCCTTTAATTCTCATGGATTGTTCTCAAGCTCTAGGAACATATGGTAGTATATGAAGCCTGGAAAAGATTGTTTTAATTTTCTCTACTTCTCTTCATCTCTCTCTCATTAACTCTGCACGGTGGTAGCCGTCCACTCAGATTTGCATAGACTGGCACAGGGGTCACAGGAGAGCGCATCGCTGTCACGGAGGAGCACTTTCTTACTGTCTCGTGTGAAGAGACCCAGCTGTTCGCCTCCTCTGTGATGTTGCTTTTCAGGGATCACAGGTCAGACAAACTCCATGCTGTTCCTCGCCGCTCTCTGCAGGCAGCATTTCCTGTCATTAGGATCCCTGTTTTTACACTACAGTTGATTTTGACAGTCACACTTTACTAAAAGGTAGAATTACACATCCATTGCCTGTGTTGCTTTGAAACTGTAAATTGTCAGCTTGTTAGTAACTCTTCATTTAAAAACACTATAAATTATGTAATTAAAGAGATAAATAAATAGAATTGTTTGACTAAATATTATTGTGAAAAACTCTTTTTAAATTCACAAGGGAAATGCAACAATATAAAAGGACACGCGAGAATTCAGTTCCAACGAAACAAACACATTTATTGTAACAAAAACAATTGGAAAAGCACATGTCATATATAAATAAGAATGAAATAAACAATCAAAACTCACATTGTCTAAAGAATACCCAAGATTAAACTCATTCTAGGTGTTCCAAAGGCAGACCATTAAGAGTAAAGGGAACAAGCAGTGAGTTATGTCATGGGACACATACACACGCACGCACGCACGCACGCACACACACACACATAGGCAACATCCCTAACACTCATATTATGAAAAACGAAAGTGATAGAATTTATCATCATTCTTTTTAAAACATTTGAATAATATATGTAAATTTGCAGTTTTCCATATTTTGGGATCCTTCATTTTTTTCTTGTTTGTTTATGCTTTTGAATTAAATTATAGAACCTTTATTTTTCTTTTAACTACATTTGATATTGAGAAGTTTGAAAAAAGAGACATTTATTGAAATTTTTTGTATAAATATTCTGGATTGCTGCTGTAAATTATGGTAATAAACTGCTAGTGTACTTTTGCTGTTATTTTACAGCCTTATTTCTGTCTCTGTATTATTTTCTAAGCAATATATTGTTTTAATCTACTAAAATGTAAATAAGTTACATTTTTAAAACTGTAGCGTTTCAGAGTGTAGCGTTTAGCGTAACTGTAGCGTTTATTGTAACTGTAGTGTTTCAGAGATCAAGGTTCCATAATTCAATCCATAACCCTAAATAAACAGACACTTGTGAAGTGAATCCCAAAATACAGAAATAATTATATAATTAACCAACCGAGTCTCATTCTGAATATGTACCCCTATATACATTTCTGGAGAGCACCAAATACATCCTAGGAGTTATTGTTTTTGCAGTTTTTGCAAATCCACTAGAGGCCATTGTGTATCCTTTTTGAGAATTCAAATTTCTCCCACGAGTGCCATTCGTGCCTGCTTTTCTCACGTAAATCGACCAGAGGCCGATGTCGACTGACTGACTGACTGACTCTCCTCCTTCCCTAAACCCAACCAGTAGTGCTTTCAAAAGCACCGATTGACCCACTCATCCACTTCCCTAAACCCAACTGACAGTGTTTTCAAAAGCATTCCAGAAAAAGAAAAGCGCTTGTGGCCACCTGATTTTTACCACATTTTCTGATTTTACCACATTCTCACCCTGTTATTTACTTATTTATTTTATTTTTTGGCTTTTGTTTTTGTCTTACCTGCTTTCTGGAACTGTTCTTCGGCAGACTCGAACCCCATTGTTGCAGTCAACTCCGCTTCACATCACAAGTCCGCCGATGTACTTGGCGAGCCACTGGACAAACTGGTAACAGTGGAAAAGTCATCCACACGGAGGTAAGCAGTCAGCTAGTAAGCACGAAAAGGAACGGCATCATAGCACCCCGTAGCATTCATTTTAAAAATAAAATGCAGCCATACGTACTTCTGGCTTTATAAATCAAAAATTTCCAGAAATGTATATAGGGTTACGTTTTCAGAATGAGCCTATGTTGCAACTAACTGTTTTTTTTTTTTTTTTTTTTACAATGCACCATTATTGTTTCTGCTGTAATTTGAATGACTATTATACAATAAAGTTAACAAACAAAAAAGATAATTAAACATAAGTCTGAATATATTTATATGTGTAAAATTTAAATTTTTCTTTGTCCTCTTATTATTAAATTTGCCATAAACAACTGGCAAATAAATTTGCCATAAACAACTGAATATCGGAAGAGACAAACATACACAATACAGTCCCAGCAATTACATTTCGACAATTAATCGTGCTCTCCCACTCCTTGAATTTGCTGTAATGACTATGCAAATCAGCTCACACCATTTACACTATTAGGTGTGTGTGTGTCCTTAATTCGGCTGAGATTGTGTTCTGAGGCTGATGGAGTCTGGGTGGCTTCGACAGTTCAATAATGCGACACAGGAAAGGCAATCAAGCTCATTAACAGAAATGAAATGATAGCTCACAGGATTCATAATTAAACATGATTATGCACACATAAAATAACAGCTGTGACATCACTGGTTTATTAGCCAAGGGCAGAGCTTACCTGTTGACGGTCCCTCAGGCAGCACAAAAAACAGCTTAAAGGTTGTGTGTGTGTTATTGGTCAGGTTTTTTTTCCTGCAATTCTGAGACTCTGTGTGAGTATAGATAAGAGTAGCAAACTCTCAAGATCACCAGTGATAGAGATTGCCAACATGCCTGCAATCTTCTTTCATCCTGCTATGCTTTTAGTATAATAACTCATAGTCTCTGGAGTCTTGTTAAATGCAGTGTTTCTCAATCATACGAGTAAGTTGAAACAGATATACAGTGCGTGTTTATGTTCGCTAATGTGGAAAGCAGATGTTGAGTTCACTATAATTCAATTCAGTTCAATTCACTGGCAGCAGTGAGGTTTATTCAGGTTTATTTCATGACTGCTGCTGTCATTAGCACAGAGGCACTACGGCTAAAGGCATAAAAAGGAAATGTGTAAATATCAGAACTAAATAATAAGTAATATGTGTAATACATTAATTTAAATGGAGGAATTACTTGTCTAAGTATTATACAGTGTTAATTATTGAAGTGAACTTGATGATGATTATTATTATTAGTAATAAAATATTTATTACTGATAATGTTGCTGTTTAAATGTGATGTCTGTAGCCTGTAGTATAATTAGCAATGAGAAGAAAATATATACAGCTGTAGATGTTAAACAGAGAAAAGTAATAAAAAAAAACAAAAATCAAGAGTTTACACTTTGCTGATGATTGATAAAAAAGCTTGTTTCGCAAGCTGCCCCAGGAGAGAGCCTTGAGCTTATGAGATCCTCGAGCCCTGGTCTCCCTCCCGTTTGCAGGGCGAGAGGGGAGTTTGAGCTCAGGTAGATCTCGATGAATTCCCCCAACTTTTTTCTAGTTAATGACAGCTAAAGGATGGCTAAGGAGAGATGTACACTTGTAAGTGTACGTTGTATGTTCAATTTACTTGACATATTTAATATATTTACTAACATATTAGGTTGTGCATTTTTTGGACTGTGGGAGGAATCTGGAGAACCCGGGGAGAACGCGAGCACTGAGAGAACGAGCAAACTCCACACAGAAATGTCAACTGGTTTAGTAGGAACTTTAACCAGAGACATTCTTTTTGTGAGGCAACAGTGCTAATCACTGGGCAGCCGTGTCATCTGGAAAGGAGGGGGAGTAGAGGTGGGTATGGGGGATTCTTTAAGATGAAGATACTAAAATAAGAAAACTCTGGTTATTTATAGTGAGTTTGAAATTATTATTATTATTATTTCATTAAATTAACCCCTTTTCTGGGGCCGGGTCGTGGAGGCAGCAGTTTTAAGGCCCGTGCACACCGGTCTTCTTCTGTGTTACAGGCGGGTGTCAGAAGCTTAAAGTTGTGTAGCGGCATCTAACGTTAGGGAGTTCTTTTGCATGTTTGCGATAAACGCAAACAAAAAAGCGTTCTGGTGTGTACAAGCCTTTAGGAGAGAACCCCAGACTTTCTTCTTCCCAGACACTTCCTCCAGCTCCTCCGGGTCATCCCGAGGCACTCCCAGGCCAGCCTAGAGACACTACCGGTGGGACATGCCTGGAATACCTCCCTAGGTAAGAGTCCAGGAGGCATCCAAAACAGATGGCCGAGCAACATCAGCTGACTTTTTTCAATGTGGAGGAGCAGCAGCTCTACTTCAAGCTCCTCCCTGGTAACAGAGCTCCTCACCTTATCTATGAGGGTGTGCCCTACCACCCTGCGAAAGGAAACTCATTTTGGCCGCTTATATCCAAGATCTTATCCTTTCGGTCATGACCCAAAGCTCATGACCATAAGTGGGAGTAGGAACGTAGATTGATCGGTAAATCAAGAGCTTTGCTTTTCAGCTCAGCTCTTTCTTTACCACAACGGACCAATATATCAACTGCATTACTGCTGCCACTGCACCAATCCGCCTGTCAATCTCATGTTATATTCCATCACTCGTGAACAAAACCCCAAGATACAGTACTTGAACTCCTCCACTTGGGGTAAGGACTTTCCTCCAACATTATTATTATTATTATTATTATTATTATTATTATTATATACAATTACAACTATGTATACAATGTTTACAATGTACAATTTTTCCATAATAATAACAATAATAATAATAATAATAATAATTATTATTATTATTATTATTATTATTATAACATTAAGAACATTCAGCTGTACAGTAGTAATATATTGTCATAATTTCTTCAAGTTAAACCAAAGCTTTATATTTTATATTTTCTTGGAGACAGTAAATTGTCTGGTTTCTAGTTTCCATGTGTACACATACTGATTTGGGTGCTTTTTGCCAGGAAATGGAATATGTAAGTTATTTTTTTTTTGTCATGTTCATTTTTGATGCATCTCCAGCATTTTAAAATTTGTCCCACTTTTTGCTCTTTTGCGAACACCTTTTGATTCACTTTGTGCTAGCCTTGATTTCCTGACCACATACTGAATTTGCCGTCAACAAGGTTTATTGAGAGAAGTTTCTTCCTCACTTTCGGCCTATTTCTTCCACTCTGTAATTCACTGTCTTTGAGTGAGTCCCTTTAACGGCTGCTGCTGGAGCAAAAATGACAATGGTATAAAAATAGATGTAATCACACATATGAAAATTATACATTTTATTTAGATGGAATCTATTCCATCTGTTTGCTTGTTTTTAAATTTCACACTTATTTATTCATTCACTTTGAAGTATTCACTTTCTCCAAGGGTGCTGACAGTGTTATCTTATTCCCCAAGGCAAAGAAACTAAACGGCCAAATGACCTAAAGACATCTCCGTAAAGTACTGAGTGTTCTTTTGTGAGTCCTTCTGCTTTATAGCCTTGTTTGCTTCTTTTTATGGCTAATGGCATACTTTTCATGAGTCGGACTCGCTATGTTATGGAGCAATTTTAAAAGCACTTTTTGGCTGATTTTGTAAATGTGTTTGTCTGAATTTTCTGCAAGGTGACGATGGGAGCCATTCATTTAATTTATGTGGTAAACAAACATATTGTAGAAGTGTTATCTGCAGATTGGGGCTTTTTGCTGACAAAATGTTCTGTCTCGGTTCACACACCCCAAAGACTTTTTCCATTTGGCCCACTTGTTAGAAGTAGCTCTGCTTTATAGTGTTTTTTTATGCACAGCACTGTAAATATTCATAGTCGTTGGCGCATTTTTTTAAAGACACTTTATCTAATTGTTTAATCTATTATCAATGTATCATTTTTTTATTGATGTCCATTCCACTCCAATGAAATTAACTGCAGCTGTAACTGATTAATGACTACAGCTGCAAATACAGTCAAATTGTCACAGTTTGGTGTAAAAAAAACTACTTGGGCCATAAGCCAGAACAACACAGCTGTGGTTCAGTGGTTAAATAGGATGTCCTAAGCATCACTCATGATTTTACTGTTCATGTAAATGTTCTAATGTTCTATTTTCAGATGTTTTCGATTTATAAGTCAGCCATTTGAACATTTGGACTAGGGTGATTGTAAAGTGAATCTATGGACTAGGGCTGGGAGATTAAGTGAAAAGTAACCAAAATTGACATTCAGAACCTTTAATCAATGTAATTTTTCCAGGTAGATTTTTTTCAGTTACTTTCTTTACCACATGTGGAGTCACGTGGCCATGCTCTATTGCTGACGCTGCTTTTAACTTCTACTGCCAGTTTGCAGCCACATTTGATGGGACGATGGACCCATTCTTAAGCCTTTTTTTGCACTACATTGACAATAATTGGAAGCTGCGCTTGAGATACCTCGAGATGACATATTTTCCATTATATTAAAATTATTATTTACTTAAAAATATTTGTTTACGGAAGATTTATGAAATGCACTGTTTAAAATGTTATTTACAGGATATACAAGAGTTATTTTATTTAGAAGAGATACTGCTTAATTTAATCTTTTAATAGGAAAAACATTGACAATATTTTATTTTGTTTCCGAAAGTGCAAAGTTTATTTTAGGTAATGTGTGTTTTTAGTTGTTCAGCGTTGAGGTTCAATAAATAATCATAGATAGTAGATAATGTGCATTTTTCTTATGTATTTTAAAATGAAGTAATGCACCCTTCAGGGCACCACGGTGGTGCCTCACAACAAGAAGATTGGTTTGAGTCCCGGCTGGGTCAGTTGGCATTTCTGTGTGGAGTTTGCATGTTCTCCCCGTGTTCTCGTGGGTTTCCTCCGGGTGCTCTGGTCTCCCCCACAATACAAAAACGTGGTATAGGTGAATTGGGTAAGGTAAATTGTCCATAATGTATGTGTGTGAATGGATGTTTCCCAGTGATGGGTTGCTGCTGGAAGGGCATCTGCTGCTTAAAACATGCTGAAAAAGTTGGCGGTTCATTCTGCTGTGGCGACCCCAGATTGATAAAGGGACTAAGCCGAAAAGCAAATGAATGAATGAATGCACCCTTCATTCAAAAATCTCTAACTTGTAATATGTGGGCATATTTATTGTAAAAAAATAAAACGTAAACTATGAGGGCAATAAAATCAAATAAAATCAAATAAATAAATAAAATAATCGTTCATTAATCAAGTTCATTAACCAAGCCCTACTATGGACATGGAAAATTAGGTATATAGGAATATTTGCCAGATGAGTTGAATAGCTATATTTGGAAATACTTAATTATTAATCAATCAGTTGGGGAGTGAGTTTGCTGGAATATTACTTTTATTCTTATTTTTTTTGAGTGAAAAATCCCTGTAGGGCTGATTAGTTTTGCTAGTGCTGGGCAAAGATTAATTGTGATTTTTTTTATCCAAAATAAAAATTTGTTTTAATATAATATATGAATGTGTGTTTATATTTATTGTGTATACTGTATGTGATACAAACACATGGGTAAAAAAACAAAACTATACAAAACTTGTTTGTCAGTTAGATATTGAAATTCATGTATAATTTGTATCATATTCATATATATTTAATATGTAAATATATATATATATATATATATATATATATATTTCTTAAATATATGCATGCACATGTGATTAAAATTTACAAAATAAATATACACATATGTGCACACATATATATTATATAAAAAACTTTTTATTGTAGCTGCAATTAATTGCGATTAATCTCTGCCCAGCACTAAACAAAACTTCCAGTAACATTTTAAACATCTTCCTCTCTTTGCACTTGAGTTTTTATACAGACAGTTTCCTCCATAGTTTTGACCAATTTAATATGACTATAAAATAATAATAATGATTATATTGTTATTATAATATAAAGAATATAAGAAATATTCTGTACTGTACTGTACTGTATTTAGTATGATTTTCAATTGCTTGTTAACACACATTTCTAATCAACCATTCATGTGGCAGCAACCCATTGGATTTAGGCATGCAGAGGAGTTCAATCTAAGTTGCTGAAGTTCAAAACAAGTTCAAACTGAGTATCAGAATGAAGAAGAATATTGAGTAAAATGTATTCATTGTTGGTGCCAGAAAGAGCTGCTCTGCGTATTTCAGAAACTGTGGATCTACTGGGATTTTCATACACAACCCTTTCTAGGCTTCACAGAGAATGGTCTGAAAAACAGAAAACGTCCAGTGAGTTGGTGAAAATGCTTTGTTGATGCAAGAGGTGCGAGGTGAATGGCCCGACTGGTTCAAATAGATAAGCAACAATAACAAAAAACAAGTAGACAAACAAAACATTCAAAGAACAGTAAAAAAATATATACATATACCAGCTCTGATGAGTCCACCCTTACTTTAAAAGTTCAGGATGCTGCTGGTGGAATAATGGTATGGGGATATTTTTGCCACTCTTTGAGCATTTTGTTGAATTGCTGCCACAAACTACTCAGGCCAACCCGGTATTAGCATAGTGTGCCTAACAAAGAGTGAGTGTATGTCCACATTTGATACACTTGAGCCTTTGATTGGTCCTAATCCTCTCAGTGGGAGGTGGACATCTTCATAAAATACTAAAAAAGGAGAAGTTTTCTTGACGTGGTCTCCACTTTTAGCACAAAATGACCCTATTTAATGCCTCTCTAAGCTCATAGCCAGATCTGAACTAAGTCTCTTAATAATCTTTAGGGTTGTGAGTGGGTGTCCAGATGGCTGAAATTGCATCATGTATTTCTTGTTTATCTCCAGCTCGCTTTTCCGACTTGACTTGAACAACAGGGGGATTGCTTCAGAGAAGGCCAGTGATCAGAGAGATCTTTGATAGCTAATGCACTGCTGGACTGTTTCGAAGCCCCCATATGACGGCCTCCCCTCCGCTACTGCGCTAACTCTAGCAGTGAGCTTTGTAATGCAAATACACCATTATATAGTTCCTCGGCTCGATTACACACAGGACAGTCATTGTGCAACGACTCTCCTGATATGAGAGAGGAAAAAGAAACTATTTTGACGAGCGATGGCTTTAACTGAAGAAGTCACCCATAACAGTTCTCTTCAAAATCTTGAGCGTTTGAAGTTCTGCCAAGTAGAGTTGAAACGGGCTGTTTTTTCTGCCTTCTAGGTCAGCTGGAGAAGTTATTTTGCGCAAAGCTCAGAGAGTCAGCAAAATCTGTCTGAGCCTCAGGGTCACCAGCAATCTGAGAAGAAAATGAAAGATTCTGTCCATTTTTAATTAGCCCTTGAGAAAAACCGTCAGGTGCTCCTCTACTTAGTTTCACAAGTGGACTTTTCTCTGCAGCTTTCTCAGAGTGCTAATATTAGGTAATGAGGTAATACAGTGTATACAGTAGGGCTGAGCGATATGGCCTAAAATCAAAACCTTGATTAATTTAACATTTTACCTTAATTTAGTTTATGGAACGATTATTTTATTTTCAGTGTAATTATTTACCTATTAATTTTTACCACTCATAGTTCATTATGTTATCATTTGGACTGTAGTTATACTCAGTTAATAAAGGTAGGACATCTTTTTCCGATAAAAGATCACATTTATAATCTGTGATAAACTAATTGAAGGAAATAAATTATTTATGGTTATTTGATAAAATCTTCTAATTAAAATCAAAGCACACGTTTCATTTTTAGCACAAAGTTTCATTCTTAATGTAAAAAGCAAGTTTCTTTAAAAAAACCTGAATAAATAAACATTTTCATGTCAAAGTGGAAAGTAACCATCATGTATTGCAAGCAACTTTTAAAAATGATGTAAAAAATTAAAATACTTGAATTTACTTAAAGTTCATTCATTCATTCATTTTCTTGTCGGCTTAGTCCCTTTTAATAATCTGGGGTCACCACAGCGGAATGAACCACCAACGTATCCAGCACGATCTTACGCAGCGGATGCCCTTCCAGCCACAACCCATCTCTGGGAAACAACCACACTCATTCACACTCATACACTACAGACAATTTAGCCTACCCAATTCACCTGTACCGCATGTCTTTGGACTGTGGGGGAAACCGGAGCACCCGGAGGAAACCCACGTGAATGCAGAGAGAACATGCAAATTCCACACAGAAATGCCAATTGACCCAGCCCAGCCAAGGTTCGAACCTGCGACCCAGCAACGTTCTTGCTGTGAGGCGACAGCACTACCTACTACGCCACTGCGTCGCCTTACTTAAAGTTAAATAAGTTAAAATAATCTTTTGTATTGAATATCATTTAAAGTCATGCAATATGTGAAAGACACAAATTAATGTTTTAAATGTGCATGTGTGTGTGTGTTTGTGTGCGTGTGTGTGTGCACAAGTGCTGCATTTTAGGAAAAGACAGACGTATACTGTACTTTGATATGTGATAACTGGAAATAGTAAGAAAACAATAGTTTTAACAAAACATAAGTCAATTAAATATTTTTATTGTAGTTTTTTTTATAATAGAACTTAGTTATTTGATTCAGTCTGCCCTGCCGACCTCTTATAAGTAAAGGAATAAGCTGAAGGAAAGTAAGTGATGCTTAACACATTATTGGTCATTTAAAATAACTTTTGTAATTTATAATCTGCCAGGCTTCTGAATAATAAATACATTAGCCCCTTTCACACATACAGACTTTTCCAGAAAATAACCAGCATATTTCTGGAAATGTCTGTATGTGTGAACAGGCTCTTTTTGAAAATACCGATAAATTAATTTCGGCAATTTTCCGGAAAGAGAAGTTGTAACATTACTGGTAATTTGCCGAAATTCTGTGATGTGTGAACGCAGAAGGAAAATTGCTGAAAAGAGTGCATTCACACTTAGAACGCGCTGACTTAAGACGTCTACTACAGCCAATCAGAACATTCAGACGCAGTCACATCCACGCTGTTTATGAAAATAAAAGCCTTTGAATATTTTTCCAGACACACTTAGCTGCTAGATGTTAGTCAGTTAACGTTTCTATGTTCCTTCCTAATGCCAACTGTGTAAAAAAAAATCAATAAAATGCTTATGATAAACCGCTGTTTGTTTACCTTCAAGCTCTGGTTCAGTTGCTTGACCGTGTGCACGTGAAGAAGTAATCCAGTGAGTGCCAGCACACACACATAATATGTACATCTCGACATGCGAAAGTGTTTCTCCATGTTTTCATCGAAGTTGTTCACAATACTTATCCATCCACAGATTTTGTAATGTCATAATACTAGTCATAATGTAGTCACATGTGTAAACATTTAGCTGTGGTTCGCGCTTCTGCCTTTGGATGTTTCTGGGGCAAAGCAGCATGAATGCTAAAGCTTTAAATAAAAATGAAATCGTCAACAAAAGGCTGTTTCCTTTTTACAAAAACAAGCACAGGCTTGAGAGGCTATTTATGCTTAACGATGTCAGAATTGTGTGAATGGTCTTTTCTGGAAAAATTTTGTAATGTTCTTGCCTGTGTGAACAGCTTTTTTGAATTTACGGCTAAAGTCGTTGTTTTTCTGATATCACTGTGTAAAAGGGACTATTGTCTGTTTTCACTTTACCTGTTTAGATGATGTGAAAATCTAACTGTACATGAATCACTGCCCAATACCAACTACACTGGCAAAAGATAATATTTTGGGTTTCAGCCCTAACTTTCTGAAATGTTGAGACACTGTATGCTTAAATCCTTACCCGGTTTAGCACTGAGAACTAACAACCAACCATTAAGGTTTTTTTTTTAACACCAAGTAAAATCCGTTATACAGCACTACAGGACACAGACTCTATTGATATGAAAGGGAGAAAAGAAACCATTTTGATATATACAATGGCTCTAAATGAAGAAATCATATCTAACAGTTCACTTAAAAATCTTGAGAATTGGAAGAAGTAGAGTTGAAGTGGACTGTTTTTTTGCCTTCTAGATCAGCTAAGGAAGTTATTTTGCGCAAAGCTCATACAGTCAGCAAAATCAGGATTGAGCCTCAGGGTTGCCAACTATCTGAGAAGAAAATGAAGGATTCTGTCCATTTTAAATTAGCCCTTGAGATAAACCGTCAGGTGCTCCTCTTCTTGGTCTCACAAGCGGCCATTTTCTTTGGCTCTAATGCGCTGAGTGGTGCAGGAAACTCTAATGTCTTAATTACAGGAGAAGCGGATAGCGATAACAGCCTCCATCGCCCTCAGAAATAAAGAGCTTATGTGTGCACGCAAGCGCTGGGCGGCAATGTGAAAGCAAGGTGAATCAGATCTCGATTGTGGTAAACAGCACAAGAGCTGATGACTCTTTAGTCGACATTGACCCGGGGAGAAGGAGAGAAGAGAGCGCCGGCGATGGGAAAGATTTCAATTACGTTCTCTTAGGAGCAGCAGGCCATAAATCTCTCTCCTCTATCTTAATCACCTCTGCAGCGAAGCCTATAGTCAATCTGTAGCAGACACGATCAGTCTACATGAACACTACATGTCAGGCTTAAACCCTGTCTGCTCACTACATCATCACAATTTAATTGGGCTACAAAAGCGGTGAGCAGCAACAGCTCAACTGGGTTTTGGCACGGCGGGACTTCGACTGCTCATTCTGGAGTTTCTTTTGATAGTGGATGGAGGAATATGATGTCTTTTAAAGTCAAATATATCTTTTAAATGCCAGTGATTTAATAATGTTTGTTTGGGTAGTTTGAGCAATCGAACTGCTAATAAACTAATTCAGTACGGCATGTTGTGCTTGCTGTATAAATTTGTGGTTAATGCCTTCTGTTGTGTTGCAGATTCAACTTGACATTTCTAACTTCATTATTTGGGGAAAAAGTGCAACACAATGCACTTAAAGTTTGGTTTGAAAGAAATTAATGTAATAATAATAATAATTCCTTACATTTACTGTATATAGTGCTTTTCTTGACACTCAAAACGCTTTACACATTTTTGGGGGAAATCTCCTTAACCACCACCAGTGTGCAGCATCCACCTGGATGACGCGACTGCAGCTATATTGTGTCAGACTGCACATGGGGATGGTTAGGAGGCCATGATGGACAGAACACTACTCTTTTTTTTGTTTTTTTAAGGACATTGTGGGATTTTCAATGACCACAGAGAGTCAGGGTTTAACAACTCATCAGAAAGACGGCACTCACTGAGCAGTATAGAGTCCTCTTCACTATACTGGGACATTAGGACCCACACAAACTGCAGGTTGAGTACCCCATACTAGTCTCACCAACACCACATCCGGCAGCGACCTAGCTTTCCCATGGGGTCTCCCATCCAGGTACTAATCGGGCGCAGCCCTGCAGTGAGCAACCATGTGAGAGTTGCAAAGAGCTAGCTGCCGGCAATAAGGTAATTCACAGTTCATGATTTGGAAAGTTACAGATGCATGACCAAAGTTTTTAGTTCTAAAAATAGATATTTTTTTAGTTAAAGATCTGTATTACCAGATAAAAGATCTGTATTACCAACTCAATCACTCACTTTCCACAGCAGAATAAACTGCCAAAGTCTATATTAGCAAGATATAAAGAAGTGTGTTATAATTTTTAAAAGTCTACCTTGCCAACTAAGTAATTGGAATTAGAAGCTGAAGTACTAAAAAACAACAACAAGAAAACTTAAATTATATCAGATATGAATTGTATTAAATTAATAATAATTCTAAATAAAAGAATACTAGAAATATATAAGAGGCAGCACTGTGGTGCAGTGGGTAGCACAGTCGCCTCACAGCAAGAAGGTCACTGGTTTGAGCCTTGGCTGGGTCAGTTGCCATTTCTGTGTGGAGTGTGCATGTTCTCCCTGTGTTCGTGTGGGTTTCCTCCGGGTGCTTTGGTTTCCCCCACAGTCCAAAGACATGCGTTACAGGTGAATTGGATAAGCTAAATCTTCTGTAGTGTGTATAGGTGTTTCCCAATGATGGGTTGCAGCTGGAAGGGCATCCGCTGCTTAAAACATATGCTAGATAAGTTGGTGGTTCATTCCACTGTGGCAACCCCTGATTAATAAAGGGACTAAGCCGAAAAGAAAATGAATGAATGAATAGAAATATATATAAACTTCGCCAGAGATTATGCTGGTTACTAATAAATCTATTGCTCATTCAAATGAAATGCATACATTATTTAAAACACACATATTAGTATATTTGTCAAATTTACCAAATAAGTTATGTAAATAAAAGCAAAATCTGCCTGTAGTAGAAATGTACATGTTATAAAATCTTATAGTATTTAGTATGATACATGTTTTCTGACCTTAAATATTAGTGGAAATATTCATACACAAATGTATATCCTTTCATTTTCCTTCAGCTTAGTCCCTTATTTATCAAGGGTCACCACAGCGGAATGAACCACCAACTACTCCAGCATATGCTTCATGCAGTGGATGCCCTTCCAGCGACAACCCAGTACTAGAAAACACCCATACACTCTTAAATTCGCACACATACCAATTTAGTTTAATCAATTCACCTATAAGCACATGTCTCTGGACTGTGGGGGAAACCGGAGCACACAGAGGAAACCCAAGCCAACACGGGGAGAACATGCAAACTCCACACAGAAATCCCAACTGGCCCAGCCAGGACTTGAACCAGCGACCTTCTTGCTGTATGGGGTGACAGTGCGAACCACTGAGCCACCGTCAAACATGTACATGTATATTATAAATATATTATTTCTAATAATTTAAGTCAGAAATATAAATCTTCAGCAAAAAAATAATTAGTTTCCAGAAGTATAGTAAACCATTTTTTTTTATAATTCCTTTGAGTATTTTTGTTTTGCAGAAACAAGTGTGTACAGATCTGTACCTGTTGCACCTGCAAAACCAATACTAGCATTTTTAGCATTATCTCTTTTTTGTTTTTAGCAAGATTCTGTTTGATCAGCCTGATCTCATGAGGAACCATACGTATTTTACGTTTTGTTGGTTTAGTGGCAAAGTCGTACGAATTTGTATGAGTTCAGTCATACAAAAATGTACAAAAGGAGGCGTAGCACCCAACCCCACCCCTAAACCCAACCGTCATTAAGGAATGAGCAAAGCATACTAAATTGAATGAATGAAATCGTACGAATTCATACGAATTAACCACTAAATCAAAAAGTTACGAATTGCCATTAGATTGTGTTAGTTTGACAGTTAATTATCTAAAAAGGTTTTAGTTCAATTAACTTATTAGCCAAGCTTTTTTATGTAGACGTTAGTGATATACCATATGAATATTCCAAATCCACTTAAGTTTTAAAGTCGGATTTTGTGGCTTTTACCCAGTAATGATCACTAGGATGGTGTGCGACCTTGCTGAATCTCTCTGTTGTGTGTAAGGTACATTGTGAATTACACGAATGTGCTAAAAATTCAAGAGAAGAACAGCAGCCTCTTCATGACATGCCACATTATATGTAATGGTCTTTCTGCATACACTCTGGTACTCAGAAGCCATCCTTGTTGTAAAGAACATGATTATTTTATGCTATATTTGCACTGCTGGAGCAAAGGATTATTTTTCTCACCTTGTGCTCAGTCTTTGCATAGGCCTGGCAACGTGATCTTTTTTGTGATGTTTTAAGGCAAGTATCTTGTGGAAAAAGTGTTGATTTATTACCTTAGAAATGCTATTGTATTTTTACATGTTATAATTTTAATAAAAAAAAAGCGACTAGCGAATGTTTTTAGGTGTTACTAGAGATTTTTAGGGACTCTCGTGTCCGTGTTGCATATCGACGGCAAATGATTTAGCACCGCTGGTATGAGTTATTTCCCTTGTACAATCAAACCCATCTGCTTCTGTTTTAAATGTAATCATTTAAATGGATCGTTTATTATTATTTTCTTGCTGTTGTTCACAATCAGAGATTTTAGTGACACCAGTCTGCCAGCGATCAGAGTAGAGGCAGGTAGGGAGAATTTTCAGAACATTTGGGGAAAAAAGTAGAAATACGACATAGTTTGTGACCTTGTTTTTTTATTATTTCTTTTAATTGTACATTAGTAACTTAACATTAGGTTTCTTTAAATAATAAATTATATTTTGAATAACTGCTTTCTTATTGTATGTAGTTCCAAATGAAATTATTACTCCAGTCAATATTGATTTATTACTATTAAAATAATATAATTAATAATAATAATAATTAATAATGATGATTATTATTAATATTAAACTGATCATGTGACTTTAAAGACTGGAGTACGGAAGCTGATAATTCATCATTAAAATCACTGGAATAAATGATTAAATGAAATGATAAACTACTTTTGAGCAGTTATTTTAAAGTGCAATAACATTTCACAATTTTATAATTTGTACCGTATATTTGATTAATCCTCCTTAACATTTAGCTAGTTGCTAAGACAGTCCAGTCTATTGACATTATCGGGCTACAATGTGGCCAAGGGGGTACATCAAAGGCATGTACTAAAGACTAGGGACTTTGGTCACACCATCTCTAAGCATTTAATTCTAAACAGCTTTGAGGGATACGGACACACTATAAAATACATCAGGGCCATGCACAGGGCGGTGGCCCGGTGGCTAGAGCCACTGCCCCTCTGCCCTCATTGGCTGAGGTGCCCCCCTCAGCCCCCAACCCCCCCAGCTCTTCACTTTGCGTTCATATAAATATATATATATGGCCCCCAAATCACTAAGTCTGCCCCAGTATATAGAAACATCCTCTTTCATGATAACAATATGCTACTCGTGCAAGAAACATGCTAGCAGTGTGTTAATTTATGTTAGCAACATGTTGATTCATGCTTGAACCATCCTAATTCATGCTAGCCACATGCTAGTTAATGCTATGTTAGCAACTTAATTCATGTAGCGCTAAGCTAACCACATAGTTTGTCATGAATTGATCTATTTTAAAATATGTTTTTATATAAAACGCATAAAATAAGGGGTCTTTAAAATAAGAACAGAGTGTTAATTTTTTGTTTTGTTTACATATATGTTTATTTGGCAATTAGCTGAAACAAACAATAGCAAAAAAAGTTTTTATTCATTCATTTTCTTTTCGGCTTAGTCGCCATTATTAAGTCGCCACAGTGGAATGAACCACCAACTTATCCAGCATATGTTTTACGCAGCAGATGCCCATCCAGCTGCAACCCAACATTGGGAAACACCCATACACACTCTTTCACACACATACTGTACACTATGGCCAATTTTGTTTATTCAGTTTATCTATAACGCATGTCTTTGGACTGTGGGGGAAACCAGAGCACCCGGAGGAAACCCACTCGAACACGGGGAAAACATGCAAACTCCACACAGAAATGACTGAACTGACCCAGCTGGGGCTCGAACCAGCAACCTTCTTGCTGTGAGTGGATCGTGCTATTCACTGCGCCACCGTGACGCCCCAAAAAACGTTTTATATATTTTAATATTTTAACATTTTAAATGTATGTAATTAGGGGTTAAGTTTACTGTATTTAAAATAATTTCTAGATACAGTATGTTAGCTAGCTATAGATGGACTAAATAAAAATAAAAAGTGCTCCACAACTGAAAGGAGCCTCAAACAAGTCAATTTGTATTCGTGAAAATATCCTAAAAGCATCATAGTTTCTACATTTGTAGGTCACGGTTACTTGAGTGTGACGTCAGGTAAACATATTTTGTGTTTATGAAAGACTGAAGATATGCTGGCTGCTTGCTTTAGTGTGTTATCCATCTTCATCATCCCCTAAAGATGTCAGATTTTGCTCTAGTCTTTGTTTTTATCATTGGTTGTGTATCCCGCTTTATCATGGTCACTCTCCAGTGGTGTGTTTGTGTGTGTGTGTGTGTGTGTGTTTGGGGCAGTGTTACCCACAATGACAGTGATGAAGAGGGCAGCGGAAACCTCACCAGGACTGCCGTGGCCTTGAGAGGACCGCTCCGCTCTGCAGGTGCCCAGTCATTTTTTCTCCCAGCCTGGCAGGACACACACACACACACACACACACACGCGCACACAAACGCACACAAACGCACACAAACGCACAATGTACAGCTATTTTTAGAATTTTTACAATAATTTCTATTCACTAAACTCAGATCTACTCCTAAACAAAAGACTCACATTAATGTTATTGCAGTCTCTTGTATGTTCAGATAAACATAATTCAGTATTTTAATTGTTTCTGCATGTGGGAGCTGCTGGTCTCTTTGTCTTTTCATTTTCTGTCATGACTTTTTTTTGTTTTGTTTAGAAAAACAAAAAGCCTAGTTTTTTGAACTCCTCCTAGGACATTTGTCAGATTTCTTTGCCTTACTGTGCGTTCACACCGAAAGCAGGGAGAGCATCAAAGTTCGCTCTGGCCACCCTGGCGACATCGCTGTCTGCCTTCACAGCTTCACTGGCGAGAGCATCAAAATTCGCTTCATTGATCTCGTATTTAAAGGGGGCGTTGCAGCATATCAGAAAATTAGTTACATTCCTACATAAAAGCATGCTTTCTAACGTGTTGTGCTCTTTTTATTAAACTCATATAACAACGGAAGATCAAGTTGTTGCATGTAGTGTGGCTTTGCTCCACTTATTCAATATGTTTTCATAAGTCTGAAACATTCTAAAGCATCAATACGTTTTTGTATTGTTGCATGTGTTTCCCACTTTTTGAAGAAATAAAAAACTTTAATGCACATCAGTAACTCGGCAGTAACTTTTTTTTTTGAAAATGTGTGTCCCTGTAAGAAAACAGTAAATAATTGGAAATCCGGCAACCGCAATAATCAAACCTTTGGGAACAATTGTAGTCAGAGCCAAAGTTCACAGTGACTGTGTTCTCTTGATTCCTCTTAAGAGGTGGACTTCTACATTCTGATTGCTTGCCGCCAAACCACGTCATAGTTCATTACCATAAAGTTGACTTGATTTTAACCCTCCTCGATGTCCACACCGGCGAAGACGAAGGTTAGAGAAATCTCCTCAGGTCTTTGGATAATTATGCCAAGTTATGTTAATGTCCAAACACGTCTTTATATAAGGTCAGTATTGTTGTTGCAGATGAAACATAACACGACAACGCAATTTAAATATTTTCCAGTTGTCTAGATATTAATTAACAGTCATACAAACATCTTTACCGAAGCCTCTCTACTTGATAGTTGGTCTCGCACGTCCATCATGTTTGTAGTTTATTTACACTTTTCACCCACGTTTGTAGTTCTAATCGAATTCACGTCCAACGCGCAATGTACTGTGGGCAATATTAGAGGTTAGAGTATGGACGGTTCTACACTTTATATTTTTACTGGAAATAGTAAACCATCCGGAAACCTTTGGCATACTCTTTTCAACATACTGCAATTTGGGACATACTAATTCTATTTTTAAATAATATTTAGGATGGATAGTATGCAAATCGGGATGCAGCATTAGTCTTAAGCCAGGCTCACACTGTGCGATTTTTAATAATCTTAAAGGATTCTAACATGTCAGACTGCACAAATATTGCTGTAAGATCTCAATTGTAATAATGTCCGACTGAACGGCAATGTAAACTCACCCGGAGTTTGACATCTTCCATCTGTGACACTTTCACTATCCCAAAATGATTCATGTTCTGAAATGATTCCTCTCTGCAAACATAAACAACCTGTAGCGTCGATTTTGCACACAGCGTGCCTCAATAATAAAAGCAGAAAGGAAAAAAACTGTTTTGACATTTTCCTGTGGCAGTTTGAAGTTGTTGCGTGGATTGGGTCATCAGATTTGGCACTACTATTGGTTCTCGGTTTGATGCTCGTCGCAGCTGTTGTTATACTGCAGGAAAGTGTTTGACATTTTCTGACACTGCCAGGACTTCATCGGAGGGCAAATCTGATCCCCCCACGGTTGTTGGTGAACATGTAAAACCAACAAACAAAGATCACAGATTTTGGCCTAGGATGTCAGGAATCTTTTAAGATTTTACCAAATTCATATCAGATGACAAAATCATGACTAAAATCTCAGGTGTGAGCTGGGCTTTTCGTATTTGTCTTAGTCTTAATCACATTTACATTTATATTTGTCACATTTACAGTCTTTGTCTTCTATTATTTCAACATACTGTTAACATTAAAACATACTTGCATATTAACAGTCTTCATCTTAATCCTTTTATTACATGTTAACTGTCTTTATTGTCATCTTTGTCAACTTAACAAAAAACAAATATATACCCATTTCAATTATTTATTTTCACCAGTGAAACCAATATAACATCTCAACATTCACAAATATACATTTCAAATCAGTGACCAACATAGCCACCTTACTTTGCAAGGACACTCAAAAGCCTGCCATCCATGGATTCTGTCAGTGTTTTGATCTGTTCACCATCAACATTGCGTGCAGCAGCAACCACAGCCTCCCAGACACTGTTCAGAGAGGTGTACTGTTTTCCCTCCTTGTAAATCTCACATTTGATGATGGACCACAGGTTCTCTATGGGGTTCAGATCAGGTTAACAAGGAGGCCATGTCATTAGTTTTTCTTCTTTAGGCCCTTTCTTGCCAGCCACGCTGTAGAATACTTGGACGCGTGTGATGGAGCATTGTCCTGCATGAAAATCTTGAAGGATGCAGACTTCTTCCTGTACCACTGCTTGAAGAAGGTGTCTTCTAGAAACTGTCAGTAGGACTGGGAGTTGAGCTTGACTCCATCCTCAACCAAAAAGGCCCCACAAGCTCATCTTTGATGATACCAGCCCAAACCAGCACTCCAACTCCACTTTGCAGCTCTGAAATATGGCAAAATTGGTGGCAAGTGGCATCTTGGCAGCTGCACTCTTGACTTTTCTCAGTTCATGGGCAGTTATTTTGCGCCTTGGTTTTTTCACACGCTTCTTGCGACCCTGTTGACTATTTTGAATGAAACGCTTGATTGTTCGATGATCACGCTTCAGAAGCATGGCAATTTTAAGAGTGCTGCATCCCTCTGCACGATATCTTACTATTTTTGACTTTTCTGAGCCTGTCAAGTCCTTCTTTTGACCCATTTTGTCAAAGGAAAGGAAGTTGCCTAATAATTATGCACACCTGATATAGGGTGTTGATGTCATTAGACCACACCCCTTCTCATTACAGAGATGCACATCACCTAATATGCTTAATTGGTAGTAGGCTTTCGGGCCTATACAGCTTGGAGTAAGACAACATGCATAAAGAGGATGATGTGGTCAAAATACTCATTTGCCAAATAATTCTGCACTCCTTGTAGTTTTGATCATATTGGCATGTTTACTTACATTGACATGTAACTTGGTTGTGATGTCTTCATTATTGAATGTGCTTTAAAATATCTTGGTAACAAATAATTACTTATTAATAAAATGTTCTATATGCCACCATCAAAAAAATAAATAAAAAAATGCTGGGTGACACGGTGGCCCAATGGTTAGCACTGTCATCTCACAGCTAGAAGGTTGCTGGTTCGAGTCCCAGCTGGGTCAGTTGGCATTTCTGAGTGGAGTTTGCATGTTCTCCCCAAGTTTGCGTGAGTTTTCTCCGAGTGTCTCTTTTCCCCAGCAGTCCAAAAACATGCGCTATAGGTGAATTGAATAAATTAAATTGTCTGTAGTGTATGAGTGTGAATGAGTGTTTATGGATGTTTTCCCATGCTGGATAAGTTGGTGGTTCATTCCGTTGTGTCAACCACTGATGAACAAAGGGTTTTAGCCAAAAAAAAAAAAGAATCAATGAATGAAAAACAATGCTTTATAATTGATATTAAAAGTAATATTAAAACTTGATTGACCTTTTTTGCCTATCTGTCAATTATTAAATACATTTACATATATAAATAATATGATTAAATAATATGAATAATTAATTTTTTTAATTAGAACAGTTTGAAAATGTTATGTTTGCTAAAATTCATAAAACCAATGTAAAAATCTGATATTATTAATATAATACAACAAATACAATATTTGTAGGTATGTATTTTTGTTTCAGCAAAACAGATCCTGAATTTTTATATCCGCTTAGGTGCATCACTAATATTTATACATAATCTTACTGGACGATAAGACTTATTTTGGCAGTGAGAAAAAAAGGAGGATGATATTTTGTAACAATACTTGACAATCTCACTGTAAAACGTCAGGAATCTTAACAGTAAAGTTGTGTTTGGAGTTGAAGGCAGTGCAATCAGAGCCCAACATACAGAAAGAGAGAAACAGGGAAAGACAGCCATGATTGAGAGGACTGTTATCAGACAGAAGAGAGAGACAGATAGCAGGATGAGTGAAGACATGAGACGGCCCGGGATGGCAGTGACGGTGACATCCTGTGCCCTGAAATCCCAATGGACCTTTTCCTAGTGGAGATAACAGAGTAAAGCATGTGTGTTGCTGTGTGTCAGCAGGTAAATCCAGCTGAACGTGATGGCCACTGTCCTTCTGAGGGCTCAGTCCTGCTGTGTACAATTGAACAAAGGGTGAAAACATTTCAGGATTTTTAGGGTGCAAAATTGTATTTTATTATTTTTGTAAACTTAATGTCAAATTTTTTTTCATTCATTCATTTTACTTTAACTTAGTCGCTATTTCAGTGGTCATTACAACGCTAACTGTTCCTGCATATGCTTCACACAACATATGCACTTCCAGCTGCAACCCAGTATTGGGAAACATCCATACACACACCCACTGATACACTATGGACAATTTAGTTTATTCATTTCACCTATAGTGCATGTTATTTACTTTTAAGAATGAATAAATACAATATATAAAAATATATTATATACACATACTTTTTTAACCTTAGTTTTTAAATATGTTGTAGCCAGATATTTGTTTTAACATATTTTTATTTTTAAATTAATGAATAAATGACATTATATATATATATATATATATA